>JAPMOR010056155.1:82289-138512 GCA_026543865.1 Argiope aurantia | reverse complement strand
GTTGTAAAAATGATAATTATCCATTAAGGAAAATTACAAGAATATAGGATTTTCCGTATTTAACAGATAGCAATGAAAATAAAATATACCATAGCGTGAAATAAGCTTTGCTGGTATGATTTTGATAACGAACATTTTTTTCAGCTTATTTCCCTAAAGCTTAAGTAATGCAGCTTTTTCCAGCCCCTGGAAATAAAAGAGAATGAATTGTGATGGGGTACCTTCAATTTGGCGGGGGGGGGGGGTTAATAATATTATGACAAAGGAGCCAATAACATTTTCTTTGAAAATCATGCATGAACAAGCAAAATAACTTTTAAAACATTCTTCAAGAATAAGATGATTAGATCTTATATCGAGATATATATATAAAAAAAACTTTTTCAAGAAAGGAGGGAAAACGCCGAAGACCCCTGACCCCTCTCCACACACACACTGGATGGTTGGATTGCATTAGAAAGGATCTGCGGGCAATAGAAATAAAGCGATAGAGGGTTACTGCACCAAGTAGGGTCAGATGGAGTAAACATGGAGACATTCTTGGCCAGAAACAGGTTGTAGTACTTAAAAAGACGAAGTATATCGCAAATTATGTTTTAGAATCATACATTATCTAAAATATTTTTTAATTATAAATTTCTTGCAGTCATTCTCTGTTCTTTAAATATATAATAACAAAAGTTAAGGCTTCTTCTGTATTTATACTGCACTTACATTTTTTCAAAATTAATTACTATTTGTATATAAATTTTTAATAGCTAAAAACACAAGCATATAATAAAAGAACGCGCAGAACTTGCAGTTGATTTGTTGGTTATTATTTCAAAAATTAAGGTAATGACATAAGAGTGGCGTCTTTCAACTGGAGTTGATAGCATGATGTCGACTAAATGATTATTGAGCACCACTTGTATATTTCTACATTAAACAATTCTTATGGAAAACTTCGATTAAAATGAAATGATTTTCACTTTATGAACACACACACTTCTTCATGTACCAGGTAAATTAATAACATATAAGACTGCATCAATACTATATATGATGCAGCAACAGTGACAGCAGACTGTTTACCTTAGCGAATGATTAGGTACACATGATGTAAAAATAAAAGATTAGGATATCGTCCCCTTCCCATTAAAACATCCCACTTTTACTCAAAATCTCAAACTTATGCTCTGTTCTATTCGATTTGCACACATGTTGTTAATATTTAAATTGCTAGTGAAAGAATAATGAATTGAAACATCACTCGTCGTGCAAAGAAAGTCTAATTACTGAATGAAATTGTAGATATTTTACAATGTCTCTCTCAAAATTTCTTCTGTAAAAAATTATTTTTAACTTTTTCTTTAGAAGCGTTCTAAAATATAATATGACTTCATTCTTAACTGACTTGACAAAATATAAAAGCATTTGCAAAGAAAAAAAATATCTTGAAATATGTTTTCATTGTAAAATGATTTAAGCTTTCGGAAGTTCAGTGAATAACAGGTAACATAATCAAAATTTTCTAAAAAATAATAACATCTTCCAATTTAGGGAAATCCTCCGAACATCGATAAAAGCAAAAACACTTAAGGGAAAGAATCCTGATAAAACATAACTTGTTTCAAAAATTTGGAAGGGGAAAAAACTTTCAAAAATGTTGCTAATAAAATGCAGGAATATAGATTAAAAAAACTTGGTTAATGATAAAAATTAAAAAGGAAGAAAATGTTATTAAATATATAATTTCTAGCCAGTATTTAACAATAAAAATATAGTCTCAGTAAATATTTGGTTAATTCGCAAGGCGATAGCTAATTTTAAGCTTAGAGTGTCAGTAAATTACACAATGGCAGATACTTTCCAGAACATAACAAATTTAATAGGAGAAAAAAATGGGTGGTGACGGTTGACATACAACGTTGTGTTAAATGTTTATCTTTATATATATTTCACATTTCTCGGAAACGGTTCGAACGATTTCGATCAAATTTTATATTTAGATAAGGTTTTGCTTTTAAGTTTACCTATGTAAGTGCCTTTCCTGAAAAAAAAAGCGATTTTACACACAAAAAACATTTTTTTATATATATCCAAATATTGACATGTGGCTATACATGACCTACATAAGCGTTATCAGAACTGAAGTATAGGTTAGGGCTTCAGACTACCATTTTTTACATGCTCGATCCCTTGTTTGCAATTCAATTATATTTCACTTATAACTTTAAACGAACTATAGAATATGATTTTATTTACGGTTTTACTAAAGAAAAAAAAACTACCAAGCGAAGTTTGAGTTTCGAGATTATATATGCTAATATTCCCAATTTTCGGTTCAATATCCATAGATGCAAGTTCCTTGTAAACTATAATAACAATTTAAAAATTTATTGCATTTTTCTTAACATACAGATTCACTACAAATTATATATTTTTTAAGGACATAGCATGTTATGTTATACTTGAATCACCTATATTTATCTTTTAAAATCTTACTGGGCAATAAATCAAATACCAAATAGCACTTTCCACAAACCCATGACCGTTCAATAATGTTTGATAAGTCCATGCCCTCAATCTCCAATACCCTTCTCATCTTTAATCAGCAAATTCGAAATTTCCGGGTCAGTGTTCGAAGAGATCTCCTATTTCTCCCTCATCTCCATCCGAAAAGAGATTGCGACAGAGGCACTTTCCGGGAGAAAAAGGGGCCCGGAATCAATCACAGTTTTCAGCATCCCGGACTCCTCACGGAGAAAACGCATTCTTCAAAACCGGACCCCGGCTGAAAAGCAGCGTTTTGGAGTCGCAGCAATCACGTCTCCGTGTCGAAGCGCATTTTCAAGAAAGCAGAAGAAAGGAACGTCCTGGATTGCTGCCAACTCTTCTATTTCAGAGCAATGGATAGGTAGATATATTCTCATCAAATATTTATCACTCTCCCTGGAGGCATCGCGCAAAGGATCGGTCATATCGCTGTTCTTCTCTGTCGACTTAAGGCGGAGCAGTAGCAGGGCTTTGTTTCCACGTCTATGAGAGCAGATGGTTCCATTGCCGTGTCATATAAATATCCATTTTACTCTAAACATTTTATTTTAAGAGTGAGTGGGGGAAAACTATTAATATCGATCTCTGAATATCCTACCCCGACGCAAGCAAATATATTTTATATGCATTTTCAAAATGGATGAATTTTGAGATATATATCGATATAAACTTATCTTTACACTAAATATACATTTATAGTGACTTTTTATATTATTATTCTAAGTAACGGTTGATACAATTGCAGCAGCTTTAACATGTTGCTGCAAAAGGCTCGTTATAGCCTTCCAATTTTTGGCGATATGTAGGCAAATGACGGCTATAGCCATCCAATTTTTGGCGATATGTAGGCAAATGATGACTAGAGCTGCCATTTGTTCAGGGAAGAAAAAAAGTTGTCGTGATGAGCAAATGATGGTTACGGCCTTCGAGAGTTTTCATAGAAAAACAGTAACAAAATGTAATTATTTTCGCTTCTAAACATACGAATGCCGCTCAATTTCAGATCACGATCATCAAATTAAAAGTGTGTGTTAACATACTAAGATATTAAGGTTTCACTTATGAAACATGATTATGCTTATTCTAATAACTATTTAGGGGTTTTTACACATTTTATTATATTATCACATACGTAAGATACACATGTTGTCTAATGAATCATTACAAGGTCTACAAACACAAAATATTGTTTAATATCTCCGTGATACTGTTCAATGCTCTGTATTCCGAACAATTTCTTGACTATTTTGTAACGATATTAATTGGGCATATTTTGCTATTAGGGAGGATGAAATATAAGATCATTAAAGAGACTAAAGTGGTTAAGGTTTGTATTTTTGAAATGTATTGCCAATCAGCATTATTCAAAAATTATATATTAATACGCACTTTAGAAACTAATGAATTTCTGTGAATGTCCGATTTCTTTCAGAAATTCCGCCTGCTGCCATAAATTCGACCCGACTTAGATTTCTGCTGCAATTTTATCCGCAATCATTCTTTATTTACCGCATTTGATTTATTTAGATTGCTGGGCTTGCTACGCCCTGTGGAATTAGAGCACCTACTTAACATATGCACGTATGAATTTATTTCCGGAAAAAAGACGCTCAGCAGGCAGACGATGAGATTATATTTTCGATTCATATAAATGGAAGAAACAATAGTTTTCATTTATATATTTATGTTCTTAAACATGTTTTTAAAGGGGGACTTAAGATTTTATTTGGTTAAAATCTAAAAATAACAAAAAAAAGTCAAAAATGTGTAATTTAGTAGTGTTAACATCAGTATTGTAAAATAGAAGTTCCCTTGCTTTTGAAACAGGAATAATATCAATGCCTTCACTGAAAGGATTCAATAAATTGTTATAAGGCAGTTAAGGAATGTTTTGATGAAACATTCTTTCATTTGATGAAACATTCTGAAAAATTCTTTCAAGAAAAGCTTATGAAATGCTTCAAGAAAACTTATAATTGTCATTGATAAATTTATAAACTTCCAATATGGTCATTGATAATTGATCAATGGAATATTACGCATTCCTGTAAATATTTCACTGAGTTTATTTTCAGTGAGTTCCATAGATTTGTAATGTTCCATAAACCCTTTATTTTATACTTTTGTGTGAGCGTATATGAAATAAGATCATGAAAACCTGCTTACAATGAAATTTGATTACAATTCACTGTGCTAATAAAACATTTCAAAATTGAAGCTCAAAATACCATTAATCTCAAAGTACCCTCCATTCAGTTTCCTATGAAAGAGCCAATAAAGTGTCTTTATGTGTCTATTATAAAGCACTTACTGCAAATACCTTGTAAAACTCCAACTAACCTGTAATGATATGACGCTATGCCATCACTTGACACGTATTCGGAGCCTCTTAATTTCCTGTGATTCATTTAGGCAGGTTGTAAAATGTTAGAGGACTTTAGTTAGGGATTAGTATGAATTTCTATTTATTACACAACTAGGTAGTGGGTTTTTTCCACCTCTATCAGCTTTCTTTATAATAAATGTTCTGAGCAAATTGATAGAATACGGTGTATTTTATAATAATCAGTGAAATTTTATCCATATGAGTGAGATAAAAATCAAAATATGTTTATTATGAAATTGTAATCGAGGTAATATAGAAAAACTGGGGATTCCCAGTGAGAGTACTGGGAATCTCACGAACATATTGTAGTATTCTGATGAAAGAAAACTGTTTATTTTCGGGGTAAAATTAACACAAAGAATGAAATCTATTTCAAAGTAATATTTATGTTTAAAAATTTTTAATTAATAAAAACAGCTTTGGAATAAAATCCTATTAAATATAATGAACTGGATAAATCTAAATAAATGAGCTTATCCATCTAACACAAAAAAAGAACGATTCACTGATCCGATTCTGTTAGAATTTACTTCGGAGATATCATTTTATTTAAAATTGAACACATGATTAATAATGCTTAATAAGAAAAAAAATGAGACTACTGAATTGTAATTTATTAAGGTTTAATCTTATTAAAACTTATGATTCTATGGTCACTATTTGCAAATCTTCGCTGAAAGCTAAATGAAAAAAAAAATAATAAAATGCAATGATGAACAAAATCTGTTTTCGGTAGCAGTTACTCATTTATGTTATTTATAATGAAAAGCTTGGAAAAATAAAAGTTTTCTTGTTTCTTAGAAAACAACTGCGTTTAATCAAAGCATTTCATTTTACAAAACATTAATCAGCAGTGGAGAAAGAAAAATTATTAATTGTAATCCAATTTCTTTGCAATCCCATTTTAAGGAATTCTAATTGCATATGACGCACAGGCCAAAAACATTTCTTTGGCAGATCAATATCAAGAGACAGAAAATAATCAATAACGGAAACACATTTAACTAATTAAATTCCAGTCGGTGACGGAGGTATGAAATGAAGTTGGTTTTTTCAAAAAAAAACACTTGATCTGCATAATCAACAAACATGAGAAATGAATATTCTCATTACATTTTAAAACGTAAAGAACTCAGGAGGCGTCACTTCATTAAATTGTTGCTGGAATATTTATCTTATCTTTTCTTTTGTTACAAATATATACTTCGGATAAATTCGTAAATTCTCGAACTTTTCTAAGTTTTTATTCTTCATCATTTGAGGAACAAACATTACATAAGTTCTGAGTTTTAATTGTATTAAATTCCTGGCTGTTTGTTTTTAAATTACCATTTCTTGAAGCAGAATTCGTACCGGCAATTTTGTCTTGACAGATCGTTGTTATTCTGTGCTTGTTTTTTTGTTTTGTAGATGGATAATTCATCGAATTGCTTGAATTTTTCTGCTGCTGGATTGATGCTTGTTTTTGTTATGTGAATTCCAACCGTGTTAAAGCCAGATATTTATGACCAAAGTTATATTTCATATTTATGAATAAGAAGATACGAATTGGATTATGAATTTCATAGTACTTGTAGGATGAGTTGCGTTTTCATTTCATTAATTGAAGAAAGGAACTACTTGCTTTTTTTAATTTACTTTTCAAAAGAACGCCAAAATGAAGTTCGTTCGCTACAAATATAAGTTTTAAGTGCTATTATTAAAATCAACTACATAGGCTGTCTCCCCCCCTTTTTTTCTGTAATAAAGGTGTTAAGCTCTTCCCCCGCCCTTCACATAAACACTGTGAATCTTGAAGAACGGACACGAATACCTGTGAGCTGTCTCACCATTTTTCTTCCCTAATAAAGATGCTCTACTCCCCTCACATAAACACTGTGAATTTTGGAGAAGAGCATGAAGGTTTGTGAGCTGTTTTACTATTTTTTATTCCCTAATAAAGATGTTATACCCCCCCCCCCCTTACATAAACACTGTGCATTTTGAAGAAAGAACATAAATGCTTGTGAGTAGTCTTACCATTTTTTGTTCCGTAATAAAGATATTATCCTCCACCCCCTCACATAAATACTGTGAATTTTAGAGAGAGCATGAATGCTCATGGACATTCTCACCTTTTTATTCCTTAATAAAGGTGTTATCCTAACCCCCCCCCCTCTCACGCAAGCACTGGGAATTTTGGAGAAGGAAGTGAACGCTACGAATGCTCAGATTTTGATTTCCTATGTCCCGTATATGAAGCTTATGTGAGTTTTTGTAAAGAAAAGAAAATCATTTATTTTTGATACTTTTTTGCCCATAGATTGAAATTAAAATTTGCAACACTAATACGATTTTAGTAACCAAATTACATTTATCTAAGTCGTGTACTTTTCAGTTTTATCGTTTACTGCATGCAAATGTAAAGAACTGCTTGCATTCAACCATTTGATGGAAATTTTGACAACTTACTTCAATATTACCAACTAATATACATCTCATTTCTTTTGTCACTGTATTTTGTAGTTATTGTATATACATGCATGCGGAGGTACATATCAACAGACAGACGACGTTTTAACATATTTGGTGCGCCGGCGTCCTGGCATAGGGGTAACGCCTCTTCCTCGTGATCTGGACGTCATGGGTTCGATTCCCGATTCGGGTATGGTTATTCTTCATCTGTTGTATCTGTGAGATGTTTGAATGCGCCCCCTGTAAAAAAGGGGTTGTACAAGCGAATATGATGCGTGAGTAGCCGAGAAGTGCTCTTGGCCCTAGTTGGCGCTACTGAAAAAACATACGCTCCCTTGGCTTAAAATCGCTGACTTCGTCATCGAGCTTGTCCATGGCAAATGCCATTATAAACAACAACAATGTATCTGATTCAAAATATGATACGGATTTACATATTCGATGCTAAAATTGTGTTGATTATTGTTTACCGAATCTTTTCTATTTTGTAGTTATTGTGTTTACTTGCAAATGGGTAATAAGACGATTACAATGCATATATACGCTTTATATATTCCTTATAGGAGAAAGTAAAAATGTAGTTTATAATCCATATCAAGATGAATTATATTTTTCTTATAAATTATATTCCCATTCCAATTTTAAATGCCAAAAACATTTGTTTGTTATATGCTAAAGCTCAACATAAAAGCAGCCATATTGCAAAATTTTTGAAAATTTCACGAAGAGAATATTCCCGCTGGTTTGAAACAAAGGAGATCATATGATACGAGAGATATCATCTCCATCAATACTTAAAAGCCTCAAATTTCCTTTCAGCCAAACTACGATGTGGGCCCGAGACGCCTGCATATAGTTGGGAAAATCCCCCCTACCTTTCGGGAAATGTGCTGAATTGAATACCGTAGGTGTGTGCTTTTATCTTTAAAATCACCTACACAGAAAGGTTTGAGTGTCATGAAGTTTTACTGAGAACTCTCTGAAAGCATCAGTTGATAAATTTGCTTCGTATATATCAGCTAGGGGGTCCTCTTTCTAATAACAATCACTTAAAAACACAGGCTACTATTGCGATTAATAAGAGAGTAGTACATTTTTCTCATATTTGAAAACAAGAAACTCGAGTGTTCTATTATTCTGAGATATGAGCCTTCGCTTCCTTGTACACATTTATCCATTTTTTTAGTTGTTTAGAATAAATAATATATATTCACTTCTCAAAATCTACACAAGAGGGTATTATGACCAAAATATTTCCTTTAATATCCTCCAAAAGGAGAAATAATAAATAAAATCAATCGCTTGTGCTCCATTACAAAATGATGTTTTAATTTCTTTGTAAAATTGCAAGATTTCTGAAATATAAGGAGCTGTATTGAATTAAAGCTTCATGCTTATTTCTCGGCCTTTTCAGAGCTGTTTTCCTATCATCTAAAGTATTTTCCTAATTTTATTGAATGGTATCAGCAAAGTTTCCTCTTACAGGTATCTACTTTTACAAAACATTCTTGAAGGAAACCTTAACTGTGAGTTTTAAAAAAAACGAAGACTAATTACTGTAATTAGCAAAGCTTTCTTTTGTTTTTAGTAGTTTCTCCTACTCATGTTGCTGATTGATTACTCGACTGCTTATACAACCATTAGAAGTAATTATAATAAAAAAGTAGATATTTTAGGAAATTAACTTTAACTTAAACTGAATTTTAATACATTACCTCAGACCTTTGTTGGTATGATTTCTCCTTTTTTTGGAACAAATCTTTATGAAATTTTAAACTAATATGAAGAGATACTTCGGCTTTATTTTATATTTGAAGTGGTTACGTTTCTGACTATTAAGATTACAGGGCCTTCCTCGTTGATTGTCATTTTATACTATGCTTGATCATTATTTAGTTGTAGAAATATAATTTTTTTAGACTTAAGGGCCTTTAAAATCACTTTTATTCACTAACTCTTGTAATTTTTATTTAAATGTTTGTTGGCATGTTTAAAAATCTACATTTTTACGAACTAACTTGTATGCACTAGCAAATTCTCTTGTCGAATTGTTACAAGTTTTAAAGTTTTATTTGGAAGTCAAACATCATTTGTGGAATTTTTTTCCGTTCAAAATCTCCTTTTGGTTTTATTTCTCGCTCTTCTTTAGATATACCCCCCCCCATTAAAATATTTGCTTACTGGAGAGCATGTGGTCCACAGAAAATGATTCTATATATATAAATGTTGTAATGGATCTGTATTATTATTTTCCTGCAATGTTAGATCCTTCACTGAAGAGAAAGACTGACTAATATTAATGAATTCTAAGTGGATGCTTGTTCAATGTCCCATGATCTTGGCGGCAAACCTGGGGATACTTGACAACGCATTTGGCGATAAAGTGTAAATTCTAGAAAATGTAGGAATATAGTTTATATCTTTGTTAGAAATAGGATTGTAAACCTTTCCTAGAAAATTAGATATGCTTTTGGGAGACTATAAAAACCGAGGCGCTCACACGCGAACGAATTCTCATACACAACTTTGATGTGGGAGTGAGCTCTCTGAGCATTATTGTTGTATCTGAGTTTTATTTACCGTATCAGTGAATACCCATATATATATTCTGCTATCCATATTTTGAGAGGTTTTGGTGAATAAAGCGCTCTTTTTCTTTATCTAGCATATCAGCTTTTTTTACATTACACGCCAGTTCTGCAGCAATATATTTGCAAGTTTAGAGCTGCTACCTTTATTACTCTTTGCATAGAATATTTGAAATGAATTTTATAATAATTTCACCAATACTAAAGTACAGTATATAATGTTGCTTTTAATCACTTTTTAAGAATAAGAAAAAAATCATCACTTTGATTCTTCGTCAATAAGTATTTATCTAAGTATGTTTATCTCAACTAATAATAAAGGGCATTGTATATGTGAGCGTTTTGATGCTCCAAAATGCAGAAAACTTTATTAATATTCCTTAATTTGGTAAAAGTATACTTTGGAAGAAAAAATGCGCATTCGAAACATTTAAAAAAAATTTTTATGTAGAACATAAAATTTAAACAAGTTCATGGCATTCTTTTTTCCATGATGACTTCCGAAAGTGCCATTTTGAAGTTTAAAAATAGTATTTTTTTAATAATATCAACTTTGTAAAAGTAGAAATTTTTAGAAACAAATTTCATTTTTGCAATAAAATTTTAACCGTTTTCATCGCTTCGTAAAATATTTAATCGCGTGGATTTCTTCCTCTTTAGGAATATATGATAGAAAAAAATTACACTTGAAACATGTAGTTTACATTAGAAATCTGGAATTGAATTAACATTCCGCGAAAGTCAATGCGCAGTTTGAAATATGACCATCCAGGTGCTTCAGTTTTTAATGATATTATAATGCTAGAACACTCGATTTTTTAAAAGAAATTTTCATGTACAGAATAAATAAAGCATGTGAAGGTCTGTTAAAGCAAAGATGATCTATTATCAGTTAAAATTTTGTGCTTAAAATTTTTTGTACAAGGATTTATGAGTTTTAAATTAAGCATAAAACATTTAATTAAAATTTAATATAATCACCAATCCAGAGGGAACCAGCTGAGAAACAAAAACAGTTATACTCACTGCATCTTATTGATCAAAAACATTCCAAAGTACCTTTGCCTCGATGAATTATGCATACAGAAATTGGAAATATCATCGTAAATGAAAAGCTACTAAAAAACTATCGTTTCATAAAATAAGCACTTAATTTAGCAGTAAAAGCTTCAAAATTCCTTAACCATTTCAAGGTGGGTCATTAATTATTTTGAAATATGATGAAAAAACCCAATTAATGTGATTAATAGGTTATATAGACATAGATGCTGTAATCAATTTTTTCAATATCCCCTTTCTACTGGGGGTAGTGTTCATGTTTGAGAACAACACCCGTCTAGAGATATCTGTGTGTAAGAAAACCTTTTGAAATAATTGCACCAATTTCTTATGATAATAGCAGTGATTATGAATATTTTAGGTTAATAAACATTTTTTTATGTTTGTGGTAATTTAAAATATTAAAAATACTATTTATGACATATTTATTACGAAATTTCTCAATTAGATATATAACAAAAAATAGAAACCGATGCAATTTAATACAAAATATCAATTAAGAATAAGAACAATCTAACTAAAATTTTAAAAATATATATTCATAATTAAATTTAAATTGATAAATATCAAACAGAAAGCAAAAATAAATAAATAAATAAAAAATAAGAATAACACATTTTTTGATATGAAATCTTTTAAAACGTATAGGAGTGTCTTTACTGCCTCCCATTGATCAAAAACATTGCGAAGTATTCATTGCATCGATGAATTCGGTTTTAATATACGTATAAAAATTGGGAAATTCGTAAATGAATAGTTCCTAAAAAAATCGTCGTTTCCTTAAATAGGCACTTAATTTAGCATTAAAAGCTTCAAAACGTCTTAACCGATGCAAATCAAACACTGATCTCTCTGCATACACAGCATCTACATTTGGAGACTAAATAAAAGAAGTGGGATTTTCCGATCGCATAAAATTTCCGGTTCCGCAGTCAAAACGAATTCAGGGTTTCTTTCTTCCAAGCATATTACTTGATCTTATTCCGGGGGCGGTGTTACCTAGACAACGGCTAGTGCCGAGAGTAAATTGAAAAAGGAATGCCTGAGGTATGAGATGCCTGTTTTCATTTGTGACCTCGTACTATCCACGGGCACTTCAAACAACCCATCCCCCCCTTTTTTTATACATTACTCAAGCGTAAAGGGTGAGGTGGCATCTGAAGACCCCGAGTGCTTGTATCCTGTCACGTTTTCAAAGGAGAGGACTTAAATTTTTTTGACAGGCACCAGAGAAATGCCTTTTGCATTGTTCTACTGTTAAATGGAATTTAACTTCTTCTGTAAGAGCGTCGAAAAAGAAATTGAATTATATTCTCAATCTGTCTAGTGATGGATGGTGGAAAGTGCTAAATGAGTTGAAAAGAACGAGGGGGGGGGATAGCTAAAGGTGAAGGCTTAGCGCGAGAAGAAAACCACGCTTTTTAAAAATGAAGAATCGAATTCCTTTTTAGCTGAGACAATTAATTATATCTTGCATGAAGGAAATATTTGAAAAACTATGAAAAATCTAGTATACTCGAATTATTCATTTAAATTGCAGTATTATACTAATATCAGTGTTTTAGACGTCCTTTAATATTAAAAGGTGTTTTTTCGTGAAATTTCAAATCGTATTTTCTGATTATAAAAATAATGTACAATTTTTGCAGATTTTAAAGTTGCTTTTATATATTAATAGGGTATACTATAAGGTGGTTTTACATATATTTTTAATCCATGTTAGATAGAACTAAAGATATATCAGTTTTTTTAGTTATCAGTTACAACAGATAACAGGGAAACAGAAAACAGTAATATTTTTTGCTGAAAGAAAAATGTTTTATTTTATTTTTTCCGAACAATTTTCTTAAAATTATATTTTTGAATGCTTATCTATTCTCTACCTGCTCAGCTACATTTTGTTTTCTTTAAGTAATTCTCTTTAAAACAATTTAAAACGACGTTTTTTCCTCATATAAGATGAACCAAATCGTTCAAACACCTTTTTTTTCTGAAAAAAGGAATGTTTTGGTTCATAGGAAATCCGGTATCTCAAAAACAATTCAATAAAATCTAATAAAATTTAATATTATAAAACTTTTGTAGGAGAAATCACAATTCTATTCAAAACAGATTTTTTTTCAAAGTCTTAGTAATAGATTTTTAAAATACCCATAATATATTTATTTATAAATAATAATTTTTATCCTATGGTCCATTACATTGTAGAGAGCGTAAGAAGTAATTCAGTGAAATGAAAGTTAAATATGCTCATTGCATACTTTCTTAAATTGTTATTCTTAACATTGAAAATGTAGTCAAAATTTCATTAATAAGTCATTGTTTTTCGAAAACTAATAGTAATATACATATTTTTAATTCTAATTTTTATGGCAATTTCATATGTTTCGCTTTATAAGCTATTTTATATATATAATATTAAAAAAATACACGCCAATTTTTCGATTCTTGTCGAATATTTTAAATCATTAAAAATATTAATATTTTATTAGAATTAATTAATAGTAATCAAATACTAAAGTTTAAAGCCTATTTTTGGGTTTTAAGATTGACATGAACTTAAATTGAAATAGAGCTTTTGTTCATTTTAATATGTATTTACTAAGGTAAACAATATGTGAATAACGAATAAATCAGTTACTACCAAAATTAAATTAAATATACTGAACAAATCATAGTAAAAAGTTTACATTAACTGAAGATTACATTAAATGAAGAAGAAGTTGATAAATTAAATCAATACTTAATTAATTGTACGCTTTTGTCTCCAACTTCTGTGAAACTATTATAAGAATTTGCCTTTAGTATATTTAATTTAAAAGCACGAGATCCATCTTATAATACAAAAGTGAATAGGTCCCGATCTTAAATCCCTCAGAAATTGAGTACACGGTGTTATAAAGCTTGTTAGAAAACTGAATTGAATTTGTCTGATTGTTTATCTGTTTAGGTAGAATTTACATAAATGAAGATTTATTCTATCAAAATCTTAAATTCATCGTATAAACTCAGTTGATACCGTATAAGTAGAATGCTAAAGCACTTTTCAGAATTGTTTGCATTTGAGAAAATATAATACGATGCATATGTTTACACGCAGCAATAAATAAACGAGGAAAGAATCAGACGAGTAAAACACACACTTTATTAAAACTAGTTTTAATAATACTTAAAATCCAAATCTGGTTACTTCGATTTTATTGTTCCTATGGCTAGATGCATCTGACTTTATTATTCTGATTTTTTTCATCTTGACATCAATGAAGATTAGAAAAATAAATCTTTCCTTGTATTTTAGTGTTCCAATATTTTTACATGACATTTTGACTGCCAACAAGTTAAGATATTTTGGTGTAGATGAAAATTTAAAATAAAGAATTCCCATGCTATATAAAAAAAATGAAAAAATAATAAAGATGCAAATTACTTAAAAATATCTATCAATGATTTCTTACATTAAGTTTTAAAAAGCACAACTTTTAAAATATAAAAAAAATCTTTTTTTAAATATTACAATACACAATTTAGTATAGTCTACATTTGATTTAAATAATTTCATTAATTCTTTCTGATATTTTTAACAACAAATGTTTATTTTTCTCATGTTTCAAAGCTATGAAGATTTAAAAAAGTTAGCACATATTTTAAACGAAAATGCATACTTTTATTCGTAATAGTAAATCCAAATTTAGAAGATTTTCGTTACAACTGTATCCAGCCTTATATCAATTTCTCTAAACACCGCTTCAAATTTTAATCATAATAGTAAATCTAAATTTAGATGTTTATCGTTACAGCTACATACAGTTGTTTAGCATTTACTTGAATGATAAAACACCACTTCAAATTCAAACTTCGTTTCTGTTATTTTTATATGGAAGATGCATTTTAAATGCACATACTTTAAATCGAAATAGTAAATCTAAATTTTGGAGGATTTTTATTATAATTGTATCCTCTCTTTAGCATTTACTCTAAGGATGCAACGCCGCTTCAAATTAAAATCCCCTTTGGTGATTTTTATTTGCAATACATAATTTAAACGAACTTGCATGATTGTAATCAAATTAGTAAATCTAAATTTAAAGTATTTTCGTCACAATTGTATCCAGCTGTTTAGCATTTATTCAAAAAAGTGAAGCATCGCTTAAAATTCAAACCCCGTTTGTGTAACTTTTATATTTCCGAGAACGGGATGAAAACATTATGCTGATGTTCGTTTACTATGATAAAACAACGCAGAAAGCTTAACGACTCGTTTGCCTTCACGGAAATGTTATTTACTCTGAACTTTCCCTTCAAACCCTTCCTCACTTTCGGGCCGCCGTCTTTTATTTTTTTTCTCTGCTATGTTTCTGAAATGTAAATTCAGGCAGAAAAGACGAATTTATCAAAAATCGATATACAGCTAGTAGAGGTGGTATATCAGAACTTAGAGGAGCATAGTTATTTTCTCGCCCCCTTAAATTCCCAAGGATAGTGTGTGTAAAGGACAAGGGGTGTTGTTTTAGGGGTTGTAAATTGGACACTATGTCAAGGAGGGAGACAGTAATGACATTATGTAAACATGGGTAGTTGGAGATGTTCTACACACCCTCTTTCTGGTACAGGGTATACACTGCATGAATTTTGCATGTAATGTATTTTTGGGTTCTATATTCTGATTTATTTGGGCATCGGAAAAGGATATTCCTTCACACTAGACGCAGGTGAAGGATAGTTTGCATTTGAAAGTATCAGCAAATATTGGATGCAAAGAGGGTTCATTGAGTGCTTTCCGATATATTTTTTTAGAGGGGAGAAATAGAAAAACAATTTTATTTACTTCTACAAGGCTTGATCATTTTTTTGTTTATTCATATCAGTAATATAAAACCACCATATGTGAGATATGAGCCCAATCATTCATTCCTAAACAGAAATTTCGAGATTTGAAAGTAATATATCATTTGCAGCATACCTGAGGTAACAAAAAAAAAATTGTTGAAACCTTGAAACATCTTGAATGAATTGGAAACATTTTAATGCTCTATGGAACAATTTAAAAACAAAAAAAATCGAACGTGATATTTCAAATGAGTTAGAAAACCAGTTTATGGAATATAAGAAAGTTCATATTGGAATAAATAGTCTTCAAGATTCCAACTAAATTAAGAATCTACTTTATTATAGTATTGCACATTCAGGACAAAAGATGTTGTGGGATAAGGAAAGGTAGTTTGTCATCTATAACACAAGTTATATTGGTCGAAATAGAATAATAAAATTTGTATGTTTCTCAGAAAATTACATTATTAAAATCGAATACGTCACCTAATTATAAATGAGGATATTTTGTAAATAATGGGGTAAATATACTTACTATTTAAGTCTTTTGTCATTACATGAGTTTTGATTCATGTAATTATTCTTTTTAATAGCTATATTATATGTGCAATAATATAGTTAATAACTGCTTATATAGCGCACGCACACGCACACTCACACACACACACACACACACACTCACACTCACACACACACACACACACACACACACACATATATATAAGGGTTAACAAGAAATACGTTTCCCACTTCATATGGCTCTAAAATGTGTTTTATTAGTCCAAATAAGATAAAATTTGAACTACAGATTATTCAGATGATACGCTTTTATATTTGTTAATTCAAAAAAATTAGTACCTAAAATTCACGAATAGACGGTGCTGTAACACAAATGACATTTATTTGCATATATTGAAAATGTGAACATAATTTGCGTTACAGCGCATGTCTATTACAATTTATCTTTGAATAACAATTAGGCGGATTCTGCACGAACATTAGATTCTTCTCTGTTCGTCATTCCTATGTGAAAATTGCTACAGGTGAAATTGTTCTGACAGAACCAATAAAACTCCGTTGCAGCTCTGAATGAATTTCGTCGTATGAAGCAGATACGAAGAGGTCCAATATCTTCAGATGTCCTACGCAAGATGATGCAGAAATTTGAAAAAATGGGCAATTTGGCATTCTTTCAGGTAGAGGACGAAAAAACTCCCGTCTTCCAGCGTCGAAATTGTTGCGACCGCGCTCGTTGAAGCCAGCAGTCAATCGCAGCATAATAGTGTGAGTTGTTTGCCAGTTGTTTCCTGTGTTCTGGATATGCCGTATTCAACTATATGAAAAAAACCGTACTGCAGATTTTGCATTTTTATCCTTACGAAATCAAGTCTGTGCACATGTTGCAAGACGGAGACTTAGAGGTCCGTAAAACTTTTGAACTGCAATTCCTTGCTCGAGTGGTGGATGACGTAACTTGGTCATGGAACATTCTGTAGAGTGATAAGGCCCTCTTTTGCCTTAATGGGCAAGTAAACACTCACAACTGCTCGAATGTGGACAGAGGAAAACCCTCACGTTATCCAAGAACAATCCTTGCATCCTGAAAAAGTGACAGCATGGTGTGGTTTTGCAACTAGCTTTATCAATGGACTGTATTTGTTAGAAGAGATAACTTCAAACAGAATCCAAACCTTTTCCGTCACAGAACAACGGTACCATGATATGCTGAGGGATTTTGTAATACCAACTCTTCTACAGCTTAGATGCCTTCAAGACATCATTTTCAAGCAGGATGGTGTACCACCTTATATTGATCGTAGTGTAAAGCGATTAATAAAATATTTCAGAGATGTACAAGTTATCAGCCGTCATTTCCCAATGGCATGTTCTCACTCGCCGGACATCACCCTTTGCGACATTCGAAACTCCATCATCTCTATCAGATCTGAAGGACAACATTCAGCGCCATATTCTTAATATTCCGGCAGACTCACCACGGCCATCTTTAGAAAATATGGCTCTCTGATTAGAGCATATTGTTGAAAAAGGAGGACATATTGAGCATTTTTAATTTTACTTTATTTAACAATTATAAACCATATTAAATGGTTTTATGTGTATTACAACGCCAGCCAATGGTCGTACTATTTTTTTTTGTATTCAATAAATTTAAAGCACATCATCTCAATAATCTATAGTTCAAAATTTATCTCATTTGTTTTAATAGAACGCATTTTAGAGCCCTCTGAAGTAGGTAACTTATTTCTCACTAATCCTGTATATTCAACATATTGTTGTAATTATAATTTGACGTTATAAGTTACTGAAAAATCTTAAAATTTTTATAAACACTATAGAATACTCCAAAACAGATATGATTGTAAAATCTATTAATGAAAATATTTTGATGAAAATTAGAGATAAATAATATTAAAGCAATGTTTTATACTGATAAATAGCAAGTTTACAATTCAGTTTCATATGCAATTATATATTTAATGGTCTGTCAATTCGCTATTTTTAAAATCTTAAATTATTAAACAAAATAAAATACTCAAAAAGTGATATAACTAGAAAGTCCATTTCTGAAAAAATTTGGCTACAAGAAGCATTATGGAGATATAATGCAACAAAATTTTTCAATTGAATTAATCCTGAAAAATAGCTAATTTTAAACTTATTTCAGTCTGTTCTCTTTTGTATATAAAACTATAAATGAATGGAATAAATTTGTCAGTTTATGTAAATATATTATTAAATACATCTTGCAGTAATGCATATCTAGATTTGCTTAGTGAATATGAAAAAAAAAATGCTACAATTATATTTCAATTTACATTTCAAACTTTATTCTAGTCCTTATTTTTATCAAATATCACTTTATATCAATAAAATAAATCAATTTCAGCACAACTTAATGATCTATTGAATATGAACCGTAAATATCAAATAAAAGCCAATCAACCAAAAGAAAAATCTTCAAAATTAAGTATTTTATTGTTCTCTAACATATGAATTGCTTTGGCATTTTAAATCAAATTTTGGAAATATCGAATGCATTTTTTATGTTATAAGAACAGATGTTATGGATTCATTAATTCGAATAACTATTGAGTTTTCTTTACGATATAAAGCTGTCATTAGGGCAAGGGTATCGTTTTTCAATGTACTCCTTTCAATAAAGGACTCACTAGGCGGAACTGAATCATTCATTCGAACGGGAAAGGATTTAGCCACTTGAAAACTTTTGAATATTTTAAGCTTTTACAAATAAAACCGGATTAATTTTCTTCATTCATTTACGACACAAATATCAATTACTTCAACATATGCAAATAAATTCTTTTCATTTATCGAGAAATGAAACTAATAAAGTTCTTTACAAATAAAAAAAATTGTCATAAGCACAAACTGATATCAAAAATAAATTAAAAATAGAAATTCAGGGAAATTTAGGCTCTGAGAAGAGGCAATTTGAATAACGCTTTTAAATGTACTTTACTATTTATTTATTCATTTTTTTTCTTCTTTACTTAAACTCAATTCATCTTCATTTCTGAGAAAAATGTACTCCCAATTTCTTTCATTCTCGTCTTTGCTTTTGCAGAAAGTCTCCAAATGGCTTTTAGAACAAAAGACTCTCCCAACGAATGGCTTAATTCTTCAGAGAGAGATAAAATTAAGCAACATTTTCTCTCAATACTTCTTCTAGGATTCTTGAGTTTCTTTTGCTCTTCTGCAAAGAAATAGTATCGACAAGAACGCGAAGTTCCTTTAATCAGTGCTAAAGAAGCAACAAAACGATCCTTAAAAAGAATGAATCGGAGGACGAAAAGATACAGTTCGGGAGAGGGAGGGGGCTGGTCTGGAGAAAAATGTTGTATTGAGCGATTTTGTTAGAGAATCGCCACTTTCTTGTGTGAAGTTGATGGCAAATATCCGTTAGTTCAGCTGTGAAGAGTATTCTTTTGTGAGTTTTCTAATTATTGCACCTCAGATTAGTTTAGTAATTTATTTAATAACGTGGGGTGGAATAATTAATTCTATAAAAACATTAATAGTTCTGTTCGAGTGGCAGATTCAAAAGAAAGCTACGCATGAATAAGAAAGTAGATATTCTAATAAGAAAACTTTTCAAAAGTTTCTGAATTTGTTCAGGAATAGAAACCAAGAAGCTGCTTTAGAATTGATTCAGAAATAGAAACTGAATAGAACTTATTGAATTTAAACTATCCAATTGAATTAAGACATTTTTGGATATAAACTTCGTTGTAACGTCATGCAGTTAGCTCTTTTTTGAAAAAAGTGATAACAATGCAATGTCTAAGTTAAAATTCCAAATTAACCAGCGCGGGATGGTCTCTTCGATACCTTATGGCATAATATCGAATAACGTTTTTATCTACTTCCTTTCCACATAAAATTAGGTACCAAGGGACTTCGAATACTTTGTATGATATTAATGAACGATAGTTGAAAAAAATAGATCCTTGACTTGGCCGTAGAATTTTTATTTAATCTATCACAAGAATATGCATTTTGAAAGCAATTTTGCCGACAGATTGGCACCAAAATCTGATACAAAATTATACTTTTAACCATCCAGCTGCTTATCTAGCAATTTTCGCTGGCTAGCAACCAGTCTAATTTCTAATAACAGTCTCAAATAATTGGTAAATCATAACTGTAAAAATATAACTTAAAATAATGAAAGTCTGAAACCTCAAAAGTAACAAGGCGTAATGTTACACAACAACACTACGGTATTGATTCTTGGCTTAGTATTGGGATATTTTTCTCATATCCATCACCAAAAGCTTCTGTTTGTATATTTGTGTTTATACAAGAGTAACGAGGAACTTGACCGATCCTCTTTTAAAAAGTGATTCCAAGATTACCCCTTTGTATTGTTACATCACCATTTTAAGAGGTCTTACGCCCACTTTTACGAAAGTATGTTACAATAGAAAAATGACTTATCTGCAAATGAGTGTTAATTTTTTTTGTTTGGGAAATTTCCACCGACCTCGAAATTTCGAACTGCAGTCAGATTATGAGAATGGTACTTCCGCCACCATCCTTTCCTTCTTCACACTTCTACGTTACAGCTACATCTTAACATATGGTCCTCTAAGTTATGTTTAGTACGGACCGGACTCGCCTTCACTGCCAATCCTTTTTTGTATAAGCGCTTTCATAAAATATGATCCTTTGTGGTCTGAAGTCGACTATTGTAATCTAGTCACCAATACTTTAAGTCAGGTAGATTGAACATATCAAAATGTTGTACTATGGGTTATTAGTAATATCTTGGCTGTCAGGTATATATTCGAAATTAAAAAAAAACATAAAAAATGTTGCTAAACATTTTATGTTAAATCGAAAAAGCAACTTTATGCTCTAATTATCAAACATGTCGATTAATCTTCTTTTAAATTCATTTTATATCGTTTTTATAGTTACTTGCTGATCACTAATATTTATTTCTTTATGATGGATATTATTATGATTGATCAACAACAAGACTTTTTAATCAACGCATTAATACGTAAGTATCAAAGTCTTCAAAAAACATGCATAGGAAAATATCAGTTCTATTTTGATATATAAATTCATAGAATATTCGAAGTTAGCAAGGATAAATTAAGACAAACTTTCATTCAAGATGTATTAATGTATTTCTATCAACAAAATTTTTTATTTAAAAAATTTGTTTTTTATTTGCCTAGAATGTTATTAGTGTCACCTTACTATCTATAAGAAGTGATCATATGATGGTAATATAATTTAGACAGACGTACTAAAAATTTCCCAACTAATGTCAGAGGAAATAATTTTATTGTATAATTCCTTTTCATTACAGTTATTTCTCCCTTCGAGTTGATCACTTTGTATTTAAAATAAGATAAGCATAAAGGTAGATTAACTACATTCTCTTCCTGTATATTTTAAATTCCATAATGGTATTTAGTTTCTTTTTATATCACGCTTTATTCTATTCTACCCAAAATGGGCTTTCCGGCAAGTTTTCGCAAATATTTCTTTGTTAGAAATCAGTATATGTTCAAAATTATGAAATAATCTATCAAGTGCGATCTTTTATCTTAGTTCCGCAAGAACTACAATCATTCGGGGAATTCTAGAAAAGATTTTCAGATATTTTTCTATAGTCATTTTTATGGATATTCTATATGAAAATTTAAAAAATAGGCATCGAGACATTTATTATATACTTAATGTACTGTAAGAAAATTAAAATTTTAAATCTTAATTGACTCTATTTGTTCTGATACAAAATAGTTGTCTTCAGAAGTATTCTTTTTGCTTCGGATTTTGTAAGCACTAAAAATATTTAAATAAATGACGGAATTTCTCAGTGATACAAAATATTTCAAGTTCGCTTCTACTATTATATCAAATCTGTAATGCATATTTATGTTTCTTTAAATTCATGACAGAGGACTTATTGTTAAATTTCATTAATAGCAAAAATAAATCTTTGTTACATATTTAGCGAAAAATAAGAAGTATTTGAAAAAAAATGAAATTTAACAATATTATTTTTATCATAACAAGTTACTTTATAAAGTATAATAGAAAATATAAATCGTAGATTTTATTCAAAGGCTATATTTATTTTTTTTAAAAATGGACAAAATAATTTTATTTTTCAGAACTTTGAAATTTTCTTGCTATTACTGTAAAAGAAAAGAAGTATCATTAAACATTGAGTGACAGACTCATTATGTCCAAATCCATTTTTAGAGACTATCATATTACTGCGTAATCCTTCTTCTTTCGCCATCGTCACCTTATAATTAAATAAAGCTACCTGTAAAGACAGATTATTTACACTATCTTAATCTTCTTTTATCCCACTCTAAATACCGCAATGGCACGTGCCATTCTTCTTTACTTAAGCACGCTTCAAGTCACGCCATCCGAAAGCAACGCGCTGGTACTAATTGAATCAATCAGTTTCCCCATCTATCCCTTGTTGGACACCGACATAAGTACAAAATTATTCAATATTCCATCCATCGTGATCGATACTCATTACATTCTCGTGGAACGTGATGCAAAGGGAAAAAGAACGTTGGAACGAAAGAAAAAAAAGAGATGTTCACCTCATGAGTCTAGGGCACTCAATCATGCAACGAGGGTTGCAGCATGACGAGCTGTACTGGATGTTTGCAGAGTGTAAATAAGTGGATTAGCCACCCCTTTTTGCTTGTCTTTCAGTGTGGGTGAGACAATCCAATTGCTACAGAGAAAAGTGGGGCCATATGGCATTCTTATCATTAGCAGCCAGGAGTGCAAACCTTAGGGCAACGAACTTTACCTTGGAGATGGGATTCCTCAGTAGTTTGAGTAGTGACACACTGGTCTAATCCTAGAACATACTCAGTTTTAAATCCCTTTGCATTGTATGAAAGAGATTTTAAAATGTTTAATAGAATAATCAACCAATTAATTCAGGAAGAAAAAGAATGTATGCTTCTGTCCTTCTTTTACATGCTTTCTTCTATAAACGATGCTCTATCAGTTTAAACTAATAAATTTATTTATCCTTTTACATTTACTTTGTTAATTTTCTTGGTGAAAAAATAACAGTTTTTACAGTTGCATTTCTAAAATAAATTTAAAGAAACATAAAATTAGAAAAAAATTTAAAGGAGAATAGCAGGAAGTTCTTGTATTAATGTCATACATATATCTTTTATATTCTAGATAAATTAATTTGTGATGTGGTGGCAAAAAGGCTTAGATTGCAAAATTTAACAAAGTAATTATGAAAAAGAAATGCATTTTGTCGCCTATTCTGTTTTATTTACATTTTTTAAATGAAAAAAAGTTATAGGTCAGTACATGTGTTGAATTTGAATTTTTTTTTCTGCTTTTAAACTGAAGATTATTAATTTTCTTCCCCAATAAAGTGTATATTTTGTCCTTTATTGGGGAAATTTGGCAATAATTAATGCACATTGTTTCGAAAAAATAGAGAATTATAGAAATAACATCATATAATCATAAATTTTGAAGCATTTATCAAGGATACTTGAAACTATTGCAATGGTTTATTAAAAAATAAATAATGGAAGGAAATTAATAACATAAATCTGCTATTAAAATTATAAAACAGAATTTATTTCCAATGGTTAAAACGCATTGTCAATTTGCAAATTCTGTATGTTCTTACATTATTTCCCTTCCAGCTACGAAAGAATATATAATCTCTCAAAGTAATTATTTCGATTTCTTGGAAATAGTAAAGAAAAGAATTTTTCAAAGCGACCTTGAGGAAAATTTCATGCAAACATGTGAAAGTTTCCACAGCAAATCCATATTATTTTAAGATAGTTTCTAATAGAAAAGATTGTTGAAAGTAATGGTTATTTTCTTTCAAGCATGCTTGGTTTAGAATTTTATATTTTTACATATAATATATTTTGCATTATATTGTATTAATATTTTGAAATGGAATTTACTTGAATGCATATTAGATGATAAATAATATTTGAGCATAGGTACTGTTTCACCAAATGTAAATCTTGTACAAAATTTAGTTACATACTTTATACTTAAAAGAAATATAATTAAAATTTAATTATTATTTTCATTTTATTTAAATTTTAAAAGTATAACGTAGTAAATGATGAAAAGGTAGTACCAAATGCATTACCTTTACTGAAAGAATCTTTTCATAAGGTAGGATAATGTTTGAAATCAAAAGTTCCAATCTAAAAAAAGGAAATTAATGTTTATGAATAATTATTTAATCATACCATATATGTTACATAAATATTCTTTATAAAACTGCACAATTTTTCCTATAAAGGTAGAAATAATTTTCAAAGTCATAAATCCGATTTTTAAGACCTAAATCCCAGAAACAAAAATAAATGAAACAAATTATTTAACAGATTATCTACCAACTTATTTTACATTTCTATTTTTTTAATCGCATTTTATTCCCTTAGAGCATACATGCTTTCAATATTTATGGATGCCAGATTATTAAAATGCACATTTAATTTTGTTTTACTTTTTACAAAAAAAGTATATAAACAAAAATTAATAAAAGATGATAGCTCTCAAGTTTAAACCTAACACTCACTCTTTCTCTATAGTTGCATTTCCAAATAAAGTACTAAATCTCAATTCCGGTAATCCAAAAACATTTTCATTCTTCTTTTTCTATTTTTCAATTAAGCTCCAAGAAATAGAGACAACTAATCCATTTTAAAGGATAAGGTAGAGAAGAAAAACGGTTTTTATTTGATAGACTAACGTAGGAAAACAGTGAGCTTAGAAAACAAATCCTTACCTGCTTATCGTCGAAATCATCATTTGAAATTTCTCGCGGGAGATTGCAATTACGCTTTCTCAACAGACCAATTTCTAAGAGAAGAGGAACAGAAAAAAAAATGAAGAGGAAACTTTAAAAGCAAATAAAAATATATCCTTTTTTGTATTCCTATTTTTGTTTCAAGTCGCTTTCTCCCTAGTGTATCGGATCTTTTCGGAACTACTGTATAAATTTAGCAATTTCAGTTTCCGTGTTTTAGTTTTGATTCTTTTCATCCATACTAATGTCACAAAAAAAGGATTTTTTTTTAAATTATTCGATCACATTTTTTTACTGTACAAGATAGGATTTTTGAAAAAATCATGGCATTATTTCAAAATATTGTTCGATCATGTAAAAAATATTTTTAAAGTTAGCTTTTCTTATTTAGTTTAAAATAAGGGGAAAGGTATAATATTGTGATCCATTTTACATCAGATATTTTATATCAAAATATATCCTAGCATAGTTCAACAAAAGGTACGCTGTTTAATTTTTATACGCTGTTGACAAGTGTTTTCCGTTGCATTGTTTCATATTAAACAATCTCTTGTACTCGATACTGTTAATTATTTATCTATAAATATGCATAATGATTTTCTAATAAATTTTATAAGAATTTAAATTTACTGTGATATAATAATTTTAATACTTTCTTTTTTGGTTTAATAAACTCTTGCTATCAGTGACAGTAATGAATAATAAAAGCTTTTTTTTATTTTACTGTAAAGAATATTTTTACTGATCCATATTTGTTAAAATACTAATTTAAAAATATACAGCAGATTTAAAATATGAAGCAATATTATTACTAGTTATTAGATAAAACGTATCAGAATCACATATAAAATTCTTTCTATTGCATTCACTGAATTTTAGTCAAACACGTGCATGTGATCATATCTTTATATTCAGTGAATATTTGTGAAATAGTACATCACAAATATCCGCAAATATCCTTCCTTATCTTTATAATTTTTACAGTACATATCAAGCTAAAAAAAATTAATATATAGAAATAAGCTGCGTTATCAAAGAAAATGCCAACTTAAAAAAGACGGCCAAAAATTATAAGTAATTACCTACAAATTACAAATTACCTTTACATTACAATTATTTCCATATCAAAAATATTCAATATTTTTTTTCAATAACTCTTCAGCATCGTAAAATTTATTATTATTTTTTTTAAATGAATGCATTTTTTATTCGACAAAACTGATCTCTGCGGAAGTCAAAATCATTGAAAATTAATTAAGACAAGTGTAATTAAAGAAGCTTCCCGAACTGTTTTGAACCGTTTTTTTTTACCTCTCCCAAATGCATCAATCAAGTCCGCCGAGAGTATTAGGCAACAAATCGACAAACCTAATACCCGAATTGTGATCAAAGGAAGAGAAACCATCGGAAATTCAACCGCGAGAAAGTAGTTGCACTTTTATTTTTCACTGGTTTTTCTTGCAGACTGTAATTTCTTTTTATCGTACGGATTTCTTCCAAACAGTTTGAAGACGACTACAAAGGAAATGGTAAAGAAGATGAATGTGCGGGTGAAGGTTGTGTGTGTGTATGTGTGCGACTGAGGTAGAAGAATGTGTGCATGTGACTTAAAGTTTCATAAAACAGAACTGGTGGTCAAATTGTTGTAATTTTAAGATCATTAGGTTTCTTTTCCTCCTTAAAAAAGGTTTTCGGATGTTTTTTTAAGCCTTAAATGCAATTAATTTCTATATCATATTAAATCCGGTAAATAAGGTATTTGCATTCTTTTGGAATAAATTAACACTCCAAATTGAATACATGCTCTAAACTTTCAATCTAAAAAGACTTAAGTTACAGCTTGAGTATAATACTTGGAATATAGCATAACCGTATTTATCAAATACTGTTTCAGTTTGAATAAACGGATTTTTTTTAAACAAAATGTTGTAAAATTTTCAATAATAAAAACTTCTTAATTCGAACAGAAGCCCCGTGTAGGTCACAAAAAGAAGGAAGCATTATGATAAAATAAATAATGAACATCAATATCAATCAAATCCATTGAATTATATTGTCAAATTTAACATTAAACTATGGAAAGTGCAATCGTTAAATGTTTAACTTGAGAAAATAATTAAATTTTCCTTGAACTATGTTTTGTGAGATGTATTCTTTTAACAATAAAGATTTCTTTTCAAATCTTAAAGACGCTTTCATTTTAATAGAGAAACATGGTTTCTAGCTTAAATTATATAAGAAATATTTCTTTATATTATCGAACCATACGAGTAGACAAACATATCGCAATACTATCATTGTGCAATATCTTTTCTTCGCCAACAGAATCTTGAGCAGAAGATCTGACATGGTCACAAACAAATAATGGTTTATTTCTGTACAGAATTTACTACATATAGATAAATATTTAAGGAATTCTTTAACAAAAAGCAAAAATTATACTAAACAAATTAATTATTATTCATACATACGATGAAGCACAAAATGTATCATAAGTTATGCTTTTCTCCTAAACTCAAACAACATTCAAGCTGGGAAAAAATATCCATCAAATTGTCTGGAGAAAGGAATAATTAGGAAAAAGAATTTAAAAAAAATGTAGCGAAAAAACAGATGTCCCCATTAGAAATTGCAATATTATTCCTTTTATTCTAAAGTCATGCACAAAAGAAATTAAATAAGACCTTTGGATAAGGAAAACACATAAGCCATATTTTTTTAGACATTGAAATATGGTTGACTGAATATGCATAAAAAGTTTGACATAAATAAAATTACCAAATGCAATCTACGATCAAACATGTTTGAATCATTCATGATTTTTTGGTAAACAAAAATTTATCTTCATTAAGAATTTTTAACAAACATAGGAGGCAATGGGTTTCGTTTCATTGCCAGTTTGCTTTTGTTTCGATCTAAGGCGCCAAACGCAAATCAAACTTTTATTAAGAGATAGAGAAATGTCTAAAAAATCAACAAAACATCGTAATAACCATCAAATATATTAAAATTGATTTTTTTAAAAAAAGCAACTTTCTGATTACAATACAGAAATAAACATAAAAAAAAATCTTAGATTCGCTGCTTAAATTACAAATGCAGCATATCAAGTGCAATATTCCCATATATTCCCATATACTCCCATATTCTCAGTATATGTTTGGCACAGTTTAATCCTAGATGGTTCGTGCGCCTATAAACTCTTTCAAACCAAGCCAAACCATCACTCTTTGGCACCATAGTTAGGCATTTTAATGCTCATATTTGTAGTTTACATAAAATTTAACCACTTAACATTAATCCACCAATCAGAAAATTATTATTCCTTATATTGTTTATATTGGGATTTATTACTTTAATAAAAACTAATGGAGGGAACACATACTTATGAATTAGATTGAGCATATTTTATTCAAGAACATATTTGAAGGTTATGCTCATGGGGAAAAAATAGTATTTCCATTCTTTGACCAAATTCGATTTGGCATTATTATAGACATTCAAACAATCTTCTTCAGTAGAGAGCAAGAGTGTTAGTTTCACTCTTAGAAATTCTAATTTGTATAAGTAAGGTGCAAAATAATGATCTTGAAACCTTTCTCGCTCCATTCTTTTGGAACTTTTCCTAAAATCCACTTCTTGACAAAAGCTTCCAGGCCAAGGACGGGGAACGAGAGGGTAGACCTTTCCTAATCTAATCAAAATAATACATCTCCAATTTCGGAGTTCAATTTCCCTTCGAACAATTTAAACTCGAATCTTATGCATTGTAAAAGAGAAAGAATAAAAAGAAGTGATAAAGAAAAAAAAGCGAGAAGAAGAAAGCCAAGGCGTGTGCTGAGCTAAATTGCTTTCCTAAGAAAACATGCCAAGTTTCTGCATCCGAAGGATTCCAAGCACATTCTTTTTTTTTTATTTCTTCGATTCATTCTTTTGAATTAAATACGGGCCGACGAGGAGTAGATATTGGTTGTCACAAAGGAATGGTGACATCATTTCATTTGCAGAAAAGAGTGAATTCGTCAGTTTCCACCTACCTGTTAAGAATAGCATTTCAGGATACCACATACAAGCTGGGTTGCACATTCTTAAGAATTCCTGCAGCGACCATACAATGCACTTGGAACTTCCCAATGGGTTGTAGTAGAAGTATTCGCTCTTTACTAAATCTAATCATTCTAATGTGTTCTTTTATTAAAAAACTTGTTAGCACGAAATACAAAGTCATTTCTAGAGTGTTTTGCAAATGTGATTTTAACGAAAGATATGCACATTACAATCTTATGTGAGAAATTTTAAATTTGCAATATGTATTATCTGAATTTTTATTTTACTTCTGAAGTTTGTAAACCTTAAAAGTAATTATTTTTAAAAGAAATGACATATATTCGTTTTTAAAACAGTCTCAAAAGTATAAAATAATTTTTCCAGCCACATACAGATTATCGAAAAAAATTTGTGATTATGAATTTTTAAATTGGCTCATGATTTATAAGAAAATTTGTATAGGGCTAAAGAAATGTATGGGGTTATAAAATTATATGGGGCTACAATAAATTAATCAATACATTTTAATACGTTTTAGAAACTTGATATATCATTTTTTTAATTTAAATTAGTATTTCTAGTATTTTGTTTTGTGAATGTGAAGTTATGCAGTTGGTTTTAAGGTAACTTTCTAATGAGAAAATTGCAGGGTTCCATCTGTCGGTAATGTAAAGTTTTACTGGAGGCGAACAGACAAAAATCGAGTAGATATTTCAATGTCATTCAATTTCGAAATATGCTTAATATTTAGAATTTCTACCTCATTAAACAATTAAGTAACAGTTACTGGTGATTTTGTGATGTCTATACTATAGTACAAAACTTCTCAAGCATCTTCTGACCAATAAGTAAAATTTTATTTTCTTTCTTTACAAGAGAATATTTCTTTTCTGATACCAATGTATATTTAGCAGACGCCATTAAAATATTAAAGTTAATCAAATTTTATAAATTTTATTAAATCAAATAATAAAATCTGATTTAAAAAACAATTTTTATTGTTAATTCATTTAATTATTATGCATTAATTTTCATAATGAAATTCGGGTTCAGCACTCTGAATATATAAACATATAAATACATATTATATAAAATATTAATTAACTTTTTTTTTGCACAATTTTATCATCAAAATCAAAATGTTAAAATTAAAATAAATTTTTATTGAAATGAAACATGTAACAGAAATAAGAATTTATGCTAGTAGACAATATGGGAAGAAAATAAAAATCACTTGGTTAAAACCTTGCATTGAGGTCATGACCAAATCTATCTACGACCCAAATTTATCTAACATTTATACAGTGACCTGTAAGAAAATAATAAAAACAACATGTAACATAAATTATTTTAGCTGAGAAAATAATATTTACTTCATAACAATACTCTTAGGTATGTTTTATGGATTGAAATGTCGTTTAAATAATCATCTCGAATTTGGTTTAAATTACAGATATTTTCAATGTATTTCATTATCTTAAATAACATATTCATAATAAATCTATTCTCTGGTACATGCATAAGTCAAACCGGAGTGTGCAATGATTTAATTTACCATCAATCTTCGCTCAAAGCATTTATTTTATCATGTGTTTCCCTTGAATTCTTGGAAATCTAATTAATTTGAAATCACCATTATTAATAAATTTTGTAAAATAATAAATATCAATTCATAACTTTTCCTCTAAAATACAAATGATGTTGTGAGTGTATGCAATAGTATGTATAAGAAAAATAACACAAATGTGCTTATACCAAAATAATACTGAAAATTTAAAATATTATGTATTTTTGATAATTTTTATCCTGGTTTCTTGAATAGTTCAAAAAATCATAAATTTTTATTTATTAATCTCATTTCAGACAATGCTTTACATATATATATATAATGTGTGAAAAAAAAACTAAAAAAAAAGAAGATTTTACTCTATAAACGGTAAGGAGAAACTCCAAATGAAATTCAATTTCATCCTAAAAGTGAACCGATTCACCCCCGAACCATTTTGTTAAATACTTATGTTCCACTCGAATCGAATGATTGAATTACTGAAACCTGTCGAGGCACGGAACACTTCTCCTCTCAGAGAGCACCCCCTGCCACCAAAGACGGAAGGATTGAATCGTGTTCACCTTTCCATGTCGTTTACTCCTTTATAAATTATCGTCTGCTCTTGAGGAAGAGCATTTTCATTGGGATTGAATGGCCAATATTCGAAATCCTGGTTGTCTTCTGATCCCGTCAGCCAAGGCGGAAGTATCGTCTGCCCGAAATGAAATTACTCAGAATCCAGGATTCCTGTTATCGGCCACCCCCATCCTCTTCCTTCCTCCTAACCAGCATCCCTAGAACTGAACTGATTAAACTATCGTAGTAATGCGGGTTCGTCATACACGAGATAGGGGTGTTATGAGACGGCCAATACACCCTTTACGCATATTCCTCTCAGTCGCAGCTGTAATCGCCTTCAGCGCTTTAATTGCATATCAGACGACCTCCCCCTCGTCCATGATTTTGCCCTGCCATCTAGGAATAAATCGGTGAGGGTGGATGGAATATAGGCGATAGGGATTTGGGAGATCGAACTGATAATATTTTGTGTCATGAGGTAGAAGTTCAAGTCATATAAAATGCTGTCAATTTTCATGAAGTGAAAACTAGATCTGTTCTTAATTTGTTTATAATATAATAATTCAAAATTACTTATTATATATTCTGTGTAGAAATGATATCAGAACCACAATTTTAATCGGACTGGAAATTCCTCAATTTATTGATGTTTTGTATTGTTAATTCCGAATTATCATTTAACTAGTAGTCTTCGTCAACAATTTGCTTACTGTATGAATAATATTTATTTAATATTGTGAACCAATTTTGATGAGCTCCAACATATAATACCAAAATAAAACAACATTTTATATAACAATAAGTATTGATATATTTATTACTGGTTAGTTATACACACAAAATGGTGAATAAAATTGGTCTAGTTATTAAGGCTGGGGCTCTCCCGAATTTATATCTTGCGTTGCTCTTAGAAGGCGAAGAAGCCAGGCGATCATGGATAACCAATCTAAACATCAAGAGCTTTCAAATGACAAAAAATTAGTGAAATCGGTAGAATTATAAGGTTTAATGAATTCTGTCATGGTTTGAAACGTAAGGAAGGTACAGTGAATAGATTGTTGGAGAGTTCTCTCAAAACAGAAGAATAGTGAGAGCCTGGCGATCTTTGATAACCTATTTAAAGGTCATAAACTTAATAAGAAATAAAAATTTATAAAATCAGACAAATGATTGAAAAAAAAATAATATTTTTTTCTTATTATTTTAAATTTATTGATGTAAAAATATTTTGCTCAGATGCAGTAAACGAAATATTTTTAATCAATCATTTAGCTACTTTAACTTCAATAAAAAGTGATGATTCCAAAAGAATATTTTTAAAAGAACCAAAATTTAGTCAGTACTCGAATTAATTAATGGATGAATATTTTGCTTATATATGATTGTGGTAAGTTTTCTATATTAATAAGCATATGGATATTTATTGATTTTAGGCACACTTTTATTGCAAGGATAAAATTTAGCAGCAAAGACAAGGATTGTTTACTGATTGCAATCATTGAACAAAATATGTGTTTTTATATATGTTAAGTCTTCTTCTTATTATTACTTTAATATTTAATATTTGTCAAAAATGTAAAATATTTAAATAAAAATTAGAAAATTGATTTTTAATAATATATTACTAATTAAAATAATGACACTAATTAAAATAATTTCTTAAAACTATACGAAAATTGATAATTCCTTTTTACCAGATAAGGAACTATGTCAAGTTATTTATTAATTCCTACTGTAAGACATACTTAATCATTAATACATTATAATAATAAAGTAAGAAAAATCCTAGTAAATTAATATTAAAGTATTAAGAAGACTGCATTACACATACAAAGGATTTTTTTATATAGAAATTATTTCCCCTAATACTTGTCAAAAGTATTACAGATATATTGGAAGACAGTTCATTGAATAATTTCGTTGTTTTCTTTAATAGAACAGAGGTAGACCAAAAGGCATATAAAATTTAAGAAACATTTATTAACAATGAAAAATGATAGACAGAAACTAATACAATACATCAATGTATACATTAAAGTTGCTGCATTGTTTTTTGTTTATGAAAAAGGTGAGGATGCTCCAGAGAATTTCATTTTCTTGATTGTCATTTTCAAAGAGTGAATTCATTATTGCATCACAGGGTATCTTTCATTATAAATGCTGCTCCTTATAATTAGATTTATAATGGCGCAGAAAGTTCGGTTTACAAAGGAGAAAGCATTAGTCTTACGCTTAAGAGGAAATTGATTCGTATATCTGATTTTTTTAATGTAACTATAGAAATCCAAGAACAGAGAAAGCATAGAAGTTCACATTTAACAGCTACTTTTTTGGTACGTGTTTAAAAATCATGCTTATTACTTTTCAGGATCTACAATATGATCATTTATAAAAAATGAATTTAATAACCAAAGGCCAGTTATTTCACACGTGGCAAGAAATGGGCTTCTAATTCGGCGTTTAACGCATAGCATTTGAAACTCATTTAGAATGTTCAGAATTAAAGATTGAAATTTCCTCCATGCAGTGCAGATATAGCAAAGGGATTTCTATATGTTTATTAAAAAATATTTAAAATCTGCTCCTTTTTTTTTAATAAACCTGTATTTACAAATGCACTATATATATATATATATTGAGACAAAAATACAAAAATTTTAAATGATTCCACTATTGAAATGCGAAACGATTTCTCGAAATTTTTTTAATTCAATTTCCTTGAACCTGAATGCATGACTTTCATTCATACAAAGAGTCTTATTCTCCAGTCTTTTATTCCCAAATGGAAGAAATGCCATTCAGGTTACACACTTTTTACCCTCTGTATACACTGAAAAGAAGATATTCTTGATATTTTCGAAGAAATCTATCCGAAATAGATACAAAAATTCCAATAGAAAACCTACTTAACTTTGTAAGCGCTTTGAAATCATTTGTAAAACGTAAACGAAAGGTAATAGAAGGAATATCTTGTTTTAAAACGCTAACACAGCCGAAAATATATACATGTATTCCTACCATTTCTATTTGAGTGTCTAGCTTACGTCAATATGCGAAAGAAATGTTTCCCTTTGCATTTCAAAATAGAGCAAGTTACTCAACCGTAAAAACCGACCACCCTGCATACCAATGCAGTAATGTTACACACATACATGCATCATTCAGCTTCTCCAAAGATATCTTCTGCCTCTGGAGTTCGAGGAGTATTTTAACTTTTTCTTTTTCGTTAAAAAAACCCGACTTTTTATATATTTTTTTCCTCAATAAATTTTTTCATGAGGAAGTTATATCCATGGCATTTTGTAGGTATCATTACAACGTCAGTGAAAAGAGGGAAAAGTTACCATGTAAACAATAATATGATACAGAATAATTTTTTTTAAAAAAATCTTGAATTTCACGTACACTGTCTAATAAAGAATGATCACAAATTAATAAAATATGATTATTAGTTATCTTTCCCCTAATTTTTGTCTTCTTAAAAGTAATTCCCATAACATGTAATTGTATTGTTCTCACACTTTTTATGTTTAAAAGTATTGTTTAGTAGGCCCTTCAAAATCAACTGTACATCTTTTGTCATTATATTTGATGATGAAAATCCTTCCCTCAAAGTTATTTCTTGAAATCATAAAAAGAAAAAAAGAAAGAAATCATATGTTGCTAATCCGGGCTGTAAGGAGGATGGAAAACACTGGTGGCATTGATTTTTTAATGATAAAGAGGTGTAGTTTCAGAACAAATCGCACACAAACAAGTGTCATGTTGTTGTTTTTAAACATTTAATGTGTGGCACACAAGGAATTGTTCACTCTTAATAATACAAGTCTTAATGTCCTTCGACAGTATTCCCTCCTTCTTTCAGAAATAGTGGTAATATTTATTACCATTAGAGTGACAATGGAAAGCTAGATCCACATTCCTTTGAAATTAAATGTTTTTAAGGCAAGAAAACTAAATGTCAAGCCTAAGTTTTTGTAGAAAGTCACACATTTGTGCGATAACGCGACAGTGAAATAATGCATACTTGAAGAGCTGCCGAGGTCACAGAAGTGACCTTGATTACCGTCCAAGTACGCCTGAACATGCATCATCTATTTCTCACTTATAACGATAATATACAATTTCAATTAATTTTTTTCTCGTTTTTTTAAAAATTACTTTTAAAAATTAAAATTTTGTATTGAAAAGCGTGCGTAATTAAATGTATTATTTTCAAGAGTTTTCGAAAGAAATTTAAAAAAAAACAGATAATGTAAAGGATTTTTTTAATTAGTATAACCGCGGTTATGACTTAAAAAATAATATTTATGGTTATTTAATAATATAAAAGACAAAAAAGTTTTCCCTTAAAAATATGCTTATTATTTATTTTAAAGCATAAGTACTAAACCTTTACAGATAAATATAATTTTGCAATGTAAGGAAACTGAAAAAAAAATTGACATTGGAAAAACAAAGGATATGGAAACTAATGTCTTACACTGTAATAAAATAAATAAAGCGGGATTGATTCTTCACTAAGCAAAAAATAGTAATTTATTTTATTAATTTTTTATTGATTTTTTATAAATTTAACTTAAAATACTTGTTTTCAATTAAATAAAAACAAGATATGTAACTGCTAAAGACGCAAGTTTTATTTTCAATATGGACACATTTTTATTTTTTGATTTTAATTTTATCTTTTGTTTCTCATTTTCTCTACAGTAAATTAATTAATATACGCAAACTTAGTATTTTTCTTTAACAACACACGTTTCAATTTAGAATATATTTAATTTAAGTTTATTATTTATAGGAATTAATACCGTTTGTAGCATTGCTGCAGTAATGTAAATAATGATATTTTATTTAATAAATAATTTATTGTAAATAAGAAAATAATATTTTTTTAACTAATCCTATATAAAGTAAGCAGTACGAATATGACACAAAATATGTAGGATTTTTATAAATAACTTTTTTATTGCTTTTTATAACAGACGATAAAATATAATTCTCAATAAATAAAATAATTAAAATTTTCTTTTTTTTTTTTTTTGAAGAATAAAGCTTCATTACTAACTAAATATTTAATTTCTATTCTCAATAAATCTGCAGAAAACTTTTATGCTCTTGTCATAGCCTTTTTATTTATCCTAGATACTAGATTGAAGTTTTTGTTCCTTGATCAAAATAATATTGTGAATATGAAAACAATAAATATTTCCATGCATTTAAACGAAGTAAAATGATACAGATTGTATTTTCAATAATAACTTAAATTTCAAATGCATTTTAATTACACTTAACCATTATCCACAAAACAATCAGAAAGTGTGCGCACTTAACTCAAATTAATCTGACTTAAAATCCTGAGTGAATATTATCAGCTTTAGGTATCACTAGCTTCACCCCGCATTTTGACTCACGCGGGAGCTATAATCCCAGAGTGTGACTCAGGTCAAACCTTTATTCGGTCGATATGTGCACACAGAAAATAGCCTAGGGCCTTATTTACAGTCAATACAAAAGCTTGATATCCTTTATCTGCCCTAAAATCCATTGATTTCTTGACAGCATAGTTGGAAACGAAGTACTACAATACTTTTTCCCGCATTGAGATAAATCTTTTGCTTTTTTTACCAGCGACAATTTTGCTTCCACTTTTTACTTTTATCTTCTTTTTCTTTCTCTCTTCGTTTTTCATTTCCTGTCTCCTTGGGAGACGGCAACATAATACGTCTAATGCGGCGTGTCGTGTAAAATAAGAAAGTGATTTGAAATCAAATTACAGCAACTAAAAATTGGTTTTCATTCTTCATAACTAAGGACATTCTGTAAATTTCGTTTCCTGGCGCAAATGTAGTGGTAAAATTAGTTTGATTCTTTTCCTAATGTAAAGTGATCGATGGGACTGAAATAAGGGTATCGATATCTAATTTTTCACCACAGAGATAAGCATAATAAGAAGTTTTATTTTTATCCGTTGATTAATGGATGTAAAAGGAGATAAATTTCTATAATATTAATAATTACAATCTAATCTTATTTTTACAGATGAATTTCTTCCCAAAGAGCTGGGCTGGTACAACTGTCATTATAATATGATATTAGAATTTCTTTTTTGTATATATATATATCGTGAAAAGATTTGGGATGGAGATATGTTACATCGATTACATCTGTACCAAATCTGACGTTATTTTTTATTAAGTGAACAAATGAATCGTATAATATGTGAGGGGTAGACAATCGCAAATTTGTGGTGATAGGTATTAAAAAAATTTAGACTTCAATATCTTTAGGGAATTATATTTTTCATTTTAATATTTCTTTCAAAGAAATTTTCAAATGTGTATTAATGAAAAAAAACTGGTTCTTATTTTTAGCTGTAATTTCTATGAAAATATAATCAAAAAATTTCTTATATTCATATTTTAAATGTTAATATAACAAAATATTTATATATTATTGGAATGGGTTATTTTACTTGATTTATCATTTACAACCATTATCGTTCATTTTCAGCATTTATTACATATTTTATTATGCTTAAAGTTTTGTTAATAACAAATTCTCAAATACATCAAACACTTTGTCAATAAACCTTTTAACATTTAAATGAACATTAATTTTAGTTAGTTACTTTTAAAACTCGTGCAAATCAAAACTATCAAACTATTTTTAATTATATACCATTGAAGTGATTTCATGGCAGAAAAATTGTGAGACAGGTTAACAAAATAGGATAAATGAAAATACAATTTTGTATTATGACTAGAAGTGCTATTATAATTTCACCAAAAGGAATATCTATTTTCCTGTATATTTGGGGCATTTTTCTTCTCTGACAAGTATTATGCTTTCATGCAATAACTTGTAGAGGAATTATAAAAGCATCTAACAAAAAATTGAAAGGGAAATACCAATATATAGAAAAATAAAAACAGATGGAAAGGCTTGGTATATATAGATATTGCAATAAAATTGTTGTGGAAATGATGCATGCAAATGTTGATCCGTAAGGTAAAAATAAGTAGGAAGTAATTGAGAACACATTTTATAATAAATAAGAATAAATTTTAAAGAAATATATATTTTTATAATTAAACATTCAGCAATACATAATCGAAAGATCGATTATCATTAGAATTGAAATACATACAAGCAATAGAAGCCAATATCTCTCGTACTTGTGGCAAAAGTGTCTTCAAGGCTTTTATGAAATAATAGAAGTATAAATCACAATTTGAAGCTTACAAATATTTTACTGAAGAGACTATTAACTGAAAATTTTAGCAAGCATTAATCTTGACCAACCAACTGGTCGTCAAAGTTACTAGTACGAACTAATGCATAACATAAAAATAATGGGATAAATGGTCGCTAAAAATTTCTGATAATTAAGTTCCAACTGTATTTTGACATTTCTGTTTAAAGAAAGATTACAATAATTTCTGTATTTGCAAGATTGATAAAAAAAACAATAATAATTGCTATATATAAAGAATTAAAATAAGTGACTGGAATTTCCTAAAGCAAAAACTTACAAATGGTTTTATTTAATTATTGACAAACATTCTGAAAGGCACAATTGTTGTAGTCATAGTTTGTAACTGTTTTTATTATTATTATTAATTGAAAGCTTCTTTACTCACTTCAAGTGCCATTTAGAAGGCATTTGTTGTGCCAGTACCATAAAAATGCTGCAATCATTTAGTAGCTGTATTTTGTATTTTTTGCCTACTACCCAAAAAATCATTTGGGTTTTCATTAATAAAAGCCTTTAATACTCAACATAGAATACTAACAATTAATACTAGAGTTTAATAATAAAGCATTTTCTTTGCAAGGGAACTTTTAAATATTTACTTTATAAAAATTTTATATGCGGTAAGTATAAAATTGACAATTATTGATTAAAATTTATCATTTAATTGATTTTTTTCTCTTTCAGGTAAGAAAATTTTCAATAATCATTTGCTGAAATGGTTGGTAAGCAATTATACGTTTATTACTTACTTGTTTAAGTGGTTATTTATTACCATTTAAATAAAAAATTAATTGCTAATTTAACCTTTTAAATTTCCTTTTTAAATTAAATTATTTAAAATTTTAATTTTAAATTATCCATATTCTTATCTAATACCATGTTTTTGTAAGCTTCTTCAAAATTTTATTCAAATGTATATTTTTATGTATAAGATGAGTATTTGTTTTTTTTATCTAATAGGTGAATAAACATTATCTTTTTAGATAATGATATAAAAATTCCCTGTAATTTATTCGAATTGTGAAAAAAATTCTTTAAAGTAATGTAAATACTAATTTTTAAGGAAATTATTCTGCAATGCTTTCACATACTATTTAAAATTCATTTATAAAATGTTCATTTATTTTATAATAAATTTGCAAAAAATTATTTTAGAAAATTTTCATATTAAAGCAACATACTACGGATAGGAGGTTAATTACCAGTACATATATATATGCCTGCTGCCTGGCATAGGGGTAGCGTGTCTTCCCCGTGACAATGGCGTCTTGGGTTCGTGTCCCGGTTCGGGCATGGTTGTTCTTCATCTGTTCTATCTGTGAGATGTGTGAATGTGCCCCCCCCCGTAAAAAGGAGCTGTGTAAGCGAATGTGATGCGTAAGTAGCTAAGACGTATTCTTGACCTTAGTTGGCGCTACTAAAAAACAAGATACGCACCCTCGCCTTAAAATCCCTAATTTCGTCACCTAGCTTGCCCAATTCAAGTGCCATTATAAACAACAATATATATATATATATATAATGAAATCATTATTGCGACAATGCAAAACTTATAGTAATATTTTTTTGCTAATTTTTTGAATTTTTTTACAAAGTGCTTGTTGAATGATGTTGCATTAGAGAATCATGTCACAATTCAAATTAATAAAATCATACAATTAATTTTCTAGTAGTCATACAAAAAATATCTAAAAAAAATGCATTGACAAATCTTAAAGCATTGATATTATCTTATTTAAATACATGCATTCAAATTATATGTTTTAATGAAAAAGTATGAAAAATTATTATATGATGTCTTCAAAAAAATGCTCTCGGCGTAATATCAAATATATTTTTTTCTCCAGACTTTATATACTCTTATAGTTTTTAAATTGTTTAGTAAAAACAGTTTCATAAAGAATTTAGATTATTCAATCCTTTAGAGTGAAAAATAGTAGAATAAACATGTTTCAGAATTATTAATCTATCTTTATTTGATATTTTTTTTAAAATTATGTTTGAAGATGAGAAAGAGAACACGTCTACAAAAAATATGTCTAATATAATCATTATTCGAGAGTAAAAAGCTAGTAACAAAAGAATTCAAATGCATTGTCTTAGATTACATTTAAAAATTTACAACAATTTAATTAGAATTTGAAAAAAAAAACTGAGTAAAAATGATGTTAGTATCGCGGAAAATCATTTTTTTTTAAATTTTAAAGTATTTAGAAAAATGGATTTTATGAAGAAGGTTGCTCTAATCTTAAAGAGGAAAACACTAAGATCTTAATTAATTTTTAATTAAAATTTAGGGAAGCACCTATCCTTTTGATACATAGTGCCAATAATTAATTATAGACATATTTGTAGATAAAATATTGTACCATATAGAGCATTTTTGAAATTTTTTTGCCCTTATAATTCAGTTTACAGGTAGTTAATATGTTAGAATGTATTTAAAATTGGCTAAGTAATGGAAAGATTATTGGTATTAAATTAAAGCTGTCTCAAATTTTAATATAGTATTGAAAGATATTATAATCATCTGAATGTCTTGAGGAAAAGCATTAAAATATCGATTAATATTTCATAAAAAAGTATTTCTTATAAAATCTAGTAAATATTTATAAAAAAACTATTAAACTTAACATATATACAGAAAAAATATTGGCATTATATCAAAACTAACTTTCTTGGATTTTATTGTGATAAAATAGTTCTTGTATGAAACTTTGCTCCAAATTCCTTGATACTCTTAAAATATCGATTAATATTTTATTAAATTATGAAGATTCTATTTTAATGATTATCTGTTATTCCAAAAATAACTATACCAAATTTCATAGTTTAATCAAATGGCTTATACTATGAAATGTTTGAAGCCATTTTTGCGTATTACAGTTTACTGATAATATCTAGCCAATGAGCACTAAAATGTTAAAAATGAATTCACAGCTTAAAGCAAATGCATGAAGGAAAACTATTTTCAAACTAAATGTTTTACGCTAAAATAATTTAAATTCACTCTCTTTCTCTCTAAACAACAGGCATAATTCTCGAGTACCTAAAGCCAGCATTAAACTGATTATATCACTTTCTCCCAAAAATATCTCTTCTTCAACCTTTTCTTGGATGTCTCGAGCGCTGACAATCTAACCCGGAGTCTCGAAATACTTGAAGGACTGTGTCTCAACGCTGCAACTCTCGAAATTTATGAAAGCAGCAAATGCAAATAACTCTTCCACGAGAAACTTAATTGCACCAAACACCTCCGCTTACTTGTAGTAGTTCCTCTGCTTTAATTACCAGGGGGTTGACGAGGTTACTGCCTGTTGGGACACCCCTTCAACTCTTAGGGGGATTTTGCCTGTTTCTTGGCTGAGTTACTCTGCATTATTCTGTCAGGAGTACCAACTAGATCGAGGAAGTTCTGAGTTGCTTAATAGTTGAGATATTCACAGTTCTTAAAATGCATTCGGATTTTATGCAAAACAGTTCTTAAGAAAGGGGGGAGGGAATGTTTCATTTTGGGATTGACCTCAGCGGAGAAGAGACTACAATTCAAAAGTTTGTTTTAGAATGTCAGTCCATGAACGGAGTTTAATGGTCTTATAGATAATTAATAATGATTGTAATAGTTAAGCTGGGTTTTTTTTATGTGAAAAAGGTTTAGTAACATTCAGATTGAAGTAATTTAGGTAAAACAAAGCATGATAAAGAGGCCATATAAAGATAAATTTCAAAATAAGTGAAAATAAATTCTGTTTCCTAAAATTAATGTTTTGTGGAGTGTATTTTACTATAAATTTAATTTTACATTTTAAATCTCCCTTAATTGCACTTATAATAGAAAAATGAGCATTTGGTTAGAATTAATATATGAATAAATATCTTAGATGTAATCGTTTTTAATAATACAAAGGATTTAATGTGACAAAAATTTATTTTTGAAACTGAATTTTTGAAACGTTTCAATTTAAATCTTTATAAACTATTTTATGTTCTTTCCGCAAAAGAACTGGAAAATTCTAAAGGAAAAAGTTTACCGAGATTTAATGTCATAGAATTCTCTTATAGAAAATGATATTATTTGACGTTTATAGAAGTAAAATAATCATGCCTATGTTAATAAATTAACATTTTTATTATATATGCCATTATGGGAATGTTTATGAATATTAATGAATTAAAATGAGTTAATTTTTTTAAACTTCTTTCTTTGCATTTATAATAGAAAAGAGGCTGCTAAATTAGAATCATTATCGGATCTTAGATTTAATCGTTTTAGTAATGCAAAAGATTAAATGTGGCCAAAGTTTATTTTTGAAACTGAATTTTTTCAACAGATTTAATTTAAAATTTAATAAATTTTCATGCGTTCATTCTTCAAAAGAATTGGAATGTTCTAAATTAACTAGATCTCCAAGTTCTAAATTACCTAGAGTTAAAGTCATAGACTTCTCATTTATAAAATATTATTGTTTGACGTTCATAGAGATAAAATAATCATGCCTGTGTAAATCAATTAAAAATTTTATTATATATGCATTTATGGGTGAGATTATGGATACTGACGAATTAAAATGGATTAAATTTTATTTTTAAATATTTTTTCATTACATTTATAATAAAAAAAGGGAGTACTCGGTTAGATTAGTGCTAGATTGTATTAAAAATCTTAGATGCAATAGTTTTCAGGAATGCAAAAGATTTAATGTGGCGAAAATTTATTTTTGAAACTGAATTTTTTTCAATAGATTCAGTTTAAAACTTAATAAATTTTTATGTGTTCATTCTTCAAAAAAAAGTGGAAAGTTCTAAAGGATATAATTTACCTAGATATAATGTCATAGAATTCACATCATTTACATCATCAGGGCATTATGGATGTGTTTATGAATGCTGATGTATTAAAATGAGTTTCATGTGCAATTAAAATTCGATTAATTAAAAAATAAAAGAATTTCCAAAAAAAAAACAGAATTCAGGGAGTGTTGTGTAAATAATTTTTCCCCCTTTTTCTCAATTTGAAAAAGACTAAGATACTGAAAAAGGATTTTTTTAAATTAACTTACAATTAGGAATCTAGAATCAATCATATAGAGTAGAGACTAGAGAAGATAGCAGATTTTTCTTCTCTATTGGTTGAAATTATTTATTTGTAATTTAGAATAGCCAAATTTAAAATTTTATAGAGAATTGAGATGACTTAATTTAAAGTTAAGTAATTAACTTGGTAAATTATTAATGAAATGGAATTAAATTCAGTATGCTTCACTTCAGCCTTTACCTTTTACTTAATTGATGTTAAAATCGAAGTCAATTTGAATTTTAAATTCCGACTAATTAGAATTATTTTTAAAGGATATCCATTTCCTTATTACCATTCTGACAAATAACTCCTATTCTGGCTAGCTATGAAATGTGAGCTTCATTTTATTGATTTGAAATCATTAAAATCTGGATAACATAAAAGGTTGCTAATTGAAAAACAAAAACACAAATACGTATGGATCCAGAACAAATTAAGTTTAATTGGTTGTATACTTTAAAACTGTATGCATAATCTTACTGAATTACGATGAAAAGATTGCTAATTTTACCTTTGCATGCAAAGAATGAGTGAAATTCTCGAAAATTAATTAAAAGGGAGATCAATATACTCTCAACTGTAGATTGTGTTTAGGAGATTCATTGGCAACTGTTTTGAAATAGAAATTTCTAATTAAATAATTTAACTGCCCCTATTTGAAAACTTAATAGAAAAGCAACTGTTTGTGATTTAGATGAATCTTCTTCCTGTTCCAACTTCATGTTCCAAAGATAAGCAATAATGAATGGAGTTTAGTTATCGTTTGGATAGAATATAGGCTGGTTTATTCTCTCATTTATACGATTTAATGTTTTATTTAAATTTATCTTCTATCATAATTCGTCTAATACAGATTTATGTAGATTATGAAACAACAAATACTATGAAGTGAAAATACTTTGTAATATTAATCTTCAAACAATTAATTTTCCTGTTGAAACCTCGATTGTATATGTGATGTAATGAGTTAATGTAAAGGATTTTAAATTTATATATTAGTAGCATCGGTTTCATTGTGAGTAGATAAATATTAGCGAAAACAAAAATGCAAGAATATAAATTTGAGATATGAAAATGAAATAAGACCAAAACCTATTTCATGTATTTATTTTTCATTTTTCTAACGATATCACTTTGCGATTAAAATCGCAGAATAACTGAAATTGAGTAATAGTACGAGATAGTCAATGAAATATGGTAGTTTTTTTTTCCAAAAGATACTGTTAGTATTTAAAAATGTGTCGAAACAATTTTTCATGATTACTCATAAAGATGTAAAATTTGTGCAATGAATCTACGTTTCCGTCACGTATTAGAAATGAAAATCTTTAAGTCAATAAAAATTAATGAAAAAGATTTTTACTTGTTTTTTATTTAATTAGGTCGAATAGTGATTAAAGAATTTTGATGAGAGTAAAAGGAAATGGATTGTCCGATGTGGAAATTTTTCATTCCTAAAATTTTTTTTTAAAAATCTCACAAAATTCTGTAGCAAAATAAGTTTTTTCAAAGGGAGAATTGTCTGTTCTTTTTGATAGTACACTGATTTTCTTCTACATTTATTAATGCTAAATGCTTTAGAAAAATAATCTAAAACAACAAGGAAACATTAAATTAAAAGTTTCTACGTTAAATTTTAGAATTTGAACTCAAATAATAATTATACTACCATTACGATTACCTATGTTTCAAATTTTATGGCTGGGAATTGCAGACACAGACTTACAAAACTTTTTTTATAAGTATATACATATATATACTATGTATACCGTTTTAATTTATATACATTTCATTTTTAAATTTAATTTAAATATAATTTAATAAACAGTGTTATCACGGCACTGAGACCCAAAGAAAAAGTAAACTATGGATTTTGAGTGACTGATCTAATACAACAAAGTATAAACGAATAAAACGTACGTAAGTTAGAGTAAATAGTCCTTAAAATGGTTAAGAATAAGAAAGTCCTTATATCAACTTCCTTCCAAATGTCTTCACACGAGCAAATTTTTAATTACTTTGTTTACTCACCTCGTTACATCACCAACACCAATTATTAATGTAGAACTCCTGATGCGACATTGCCCTTGCAAACATAAATGTCTACGGATGCAAAAATAAACGTAAGAAAATCCTGGAAATGAATAAAAATTAGAAAGTTCCTGAGATGGTATAGAATCCTTAATTCATCCTTCATCACAATGAATTCACAAGAGTAAATTTTTAATTACTTTGATTACTCATCTTGTTACCACACCAACAACAGTTATGAATACAGAAATCCTTATGCTGCAATATCCTTGCAAACATAAATATCTTCTACAAATTCTAGAATAAATGTATATATAAATAAGAATAAACATAAGAAAGTCCTAGAAATGAATAAACATAAGAAAGTCCTTGTGATGGTATAGAATCCTTAATTCATTTTCCTCCACAATGAATTCACAGAAGCAAATTTTTAATTACTTTGCTTACTCACCTCGTTACAGCACCAATAACAATTATTAATATAGAAATCCTGATGCGACAATATCCTTGCAAACATAAACTCCCTCTACACCCGGAGCATAATCTCTGAGAAAACAATATCTCTATTTCCTACGAAGACATGTAGCTCCCTCCATTAATATCAGAGGAAGGAGAAGTAAGGATAAAACTTCCTAAAGGGTTAGCATGCCAGGCAATATTGTTCCGGTTTGCTAAGACAATAAACATGTGCCACTGACAAACTACAGCTGTGGCATGGGGATGATTTAATTGTTCTTTCCTTTGTCTTTGAGTAATGATTCGTTCACTGACCTGTGATGTCTATGTTTCCCCCTATGAGATCTCCGGAGCTGTAACTTAAGCTCATAAGGTCTTGGAGTGTTTCCTTTCTGAATTGTGAGATTGGCTTTTATTGCTTGTTTAGCGTGAGATTGTGTATATGTGTTTGTTTGTATGTATGTGTGTTTTATGAGAGTTGTTGAAATGTTTAGAGTATGATTATTTGATGAATTGATACATTGATTATTGTAGCATGTTTATTCTATTAGTCTTACTGTTTCTTTAGAATGCCAATCAAATCTCTACTAATAATAATGGTGAATGTATATGTGTTTTGACTCTCTAAATTCCAGATCGTTTTATTTATGGCTATCAAATCAGACTTATTTATAACTTCGAGATTGGAAATGTGTACTTCCGAACGTTTTTTTCAATTTTATTTAGAATTTATCTATTTCAAAATAAACCAGAATATTATTGCAAAAATAATCTTACACAATTTCAAAATTTTAAAACTTTTCTCTTTAAATATACTAGTTAAATAGTCATACAATTTTTTTCTGATTTTTTGAAATCTTAAAAAAAAAATTTTTTTTACTGAATATCCAGCAGTTGCTAACACATTTCAAACCGTTTTTATTGTCTCATCAACTATCTAATTGAGGGGTTTTATTTCAGTGTTGAAAGTTCCTGAAGTATTATTTTGTTTAATATGTCTATAGATTACAATACGAATAAAAAGTGGATTTTAAATACTTCGATATTTAGAAGATTCAATGTTAAAAGAGAGATAAACTCTATTATTTATATACTTTTAATAGCACTATGATGTCATGGGACTCATCTGCATTAGGGAGGTTCATGTTCACAATGAGTGGAATATGTGTAAGACTATTAAAATAACATAGTTTAATGTCTGATAATTTGACGAAATCAATAATATATAATTACTCCTAAGTGATTTAATTGAAATGAAATATAACCGATATCACCAGCGAACCAGCCAGTTGCCAATTGCAGCTAGTCATATATAAAAGATAAAGATCTAAAAATGGATTTTGTCTTTATGACAAGAAAGGCTTCCGATAAAGAAATTTGAAAAAAAAATCCAAAATTTTGACAATTTTTTAAAAGAAAAAAAATCATCTTAAGAATTATGCTAATTTCATAATTTAAATTTAATCTCATAGAATTCAATGTAACCTAAGCTCATAAAGTTTTGGAGTATTTACTTTTTGAATTGTGTGATTTACTTTTAATTTTTGTTTAATTTAAGATTATGCATGTTGCTTACTTTGAGAATATTTTAATCGTTTAGATTATAATGCCATTGTGAACTGATGTATAAAACATTGTAACATGAATTTTATATTGGTACTTTCTGATCTTTTAATGCGTGAATTATCATCTTTCTTTTCAAAAATGAACAGAAGAGCGAAATAAATAAAGATACTCAAAAACGTAAAATGATTTCAACATTACACACAATTTTCTCTTTTATATATTTTAAATAATATATGATTTAGCAAAAGCAAATTCACTTTCTTTCTCCAAAGAAAAATTGAAAAGAAATTCGTTTTTTACTAAGAGCTTTTTTAATTCAAAGTGGTTTGTGATTAATATAGATAGTCGTTCATCTTAGTTTCCATAAATTGTAAATGAAAGCAACGTAAACAATAAATATATGACATTAATACTATAAAGAATTTACGGTAAAATTTTACCAAATCAAAAATAAAATACTTAAAATTTACTATTATATATAGTTTATATAGAAATGATAAAATTTTAGTCAACAAATTTCTAGTTTGAATTTTTACTAGTATATCTTATATAACGTGTTTGCTCTTCATTGAATTATTCAGGTTTTGATTATTACTCTAGAAATTTTAAAAGATTTTAGCAACGTTTGATCATCTTTAATTCTGCCGGAATATGAAGTAAAATGTATTGTAAAAATTGGTGAAATGGGTTGATCTCTTACTATAATCCATTCCCTGAATTTGAGTTATTATTTTAATGTTAATTCTATCATAAGGAATCGCTTAATGACACCAGATTAATCGAAGAAATAGTGATTTTAGATGTGAATACACAGTGCGAATGTTTGGAATTTCTTTTTGATTTTTATCCTAGCGAAATGCGCATTAAGAAAATCATTAATGCATAATGCCCAACAAGTTCCCAACTAAATAATCTCACAAAATTAAGAAATTTTAAGAAAAGGCAAACAAAGGATAAAATAATAGGAAATTGAAGTACATTTTAAGGCACAATAGATTTTGCTTTTATATTGATTGTTAGATCATAATAATAATAATAAAAATTACAGCTAGTTTTTAGCTCAAAAGGGGCATTGGGCATGTCGAATACGTTAGACTCGAAACAATACTTGTATCCAAACTGCGAACGAATAATTAAATGATGCTATTCTCAAACTTGATTTTTTTTTAGTCATTCTGCAAACTAAGTAAAGGGTGTCCCAAAATTAACGCAAGATTTGAATTTGCCGTAATTTATGCAGTATAGTGTTGGTAATCCTATTAAAAAGACATTTGACAGCTGACAATAATTTAGGATAGAAAAAAAACTGAGCGTTGCACCATAGGACAACATTAAACAAAGTATTTTCATTGTTGAATAATATTTCTAAAATAATGAAAGCCTGGCGACTACAATTCAAAAATTAGAGAATTAGCCGCCTAGATCGTGTGATTTAACACCATTGTATTTCTTTTTATGTTGTTATTTGAAGTCAAAGGTCTATGCCAACAATCCCATAAGTATGTAGGCATTGAAGGAGGAAATTAAAAATTGCATCAACGAAATTCAGCCACATTTATGCAAAATGGTCATGGAAAATTCGGCAAAAGAGTGCGTATGTGTCAGCAACACCATGGAAGCCATTTCCTTTATGTCTTATTCCATACATAAACCTATTCTGTGTACTTTAGAATAAAAATATAACAATTTAAAGAAAAAGAATTGTGTTTTTTTTATTTAATTCAAATTTTGCGTTAACACTTTGTTCTATCGTGTAACGTTCCATTTTTAGTAACCCTAAACTATCAGCTGTCAATTTTTTTATAGGGTTGCAAACACTTTACTGCATAAATGGTGACAAATTAAAAACTTGCATTAATTTTGGGGCAGTTTTTTTTCCCTTTCAGTTTTGAATGGAAAACCTATAGTTTTGACCTCAAGCGTTAGTTTCTTTTAGGTCAAATGCTCAAATCAATTCTATTAATCTCCATTAAAAATTATTTAGTGTATTAACTTAATATATCACTTTGGTAGAAAAATCAAGAAGCACTGGAAGATTTTCCAAGTTTTCTTCCAAAGCAATATATCAATAAGGTTTTTAATCAGTAAACTCTTGAAGGCTTTCGTTATATATAACGTTAAAGTATTAAATCCATTTCTTCTTAAGCTCTCCAACTATTCGATGAAATAGTGGTAGAGGAATGTTAAAACTTAAGAACCACTTATGATCTATGGTCTACGTAGTTAACCCATAAAGCTGTGGCTTACATTCAAATCAATTTTGAACATAAAATAACAGATTAGTTTTCTATACGGTTTATTTAAGTTTGTTTTGTAAAGTTTCATAATAGCTTTTCTGACTTTGATAAACTTGGGAATTTAACTTGAAATTTTTTAAAATTATAACATTGACTGAAAAGATGAACTCACTAAATCATGTAAGTAAATGACAGTTTTTTAGACAATTGAAAAAAAGGCTCGAATCTTCTTTAAAATAATTTTTTTTGTTTCTCTTTGAAGAATTTCGCTTTTATATGTAATCTATATAAATTAATTTATAATATGCATTGTTCGCCAATGTTTCCTTGTAATATAACCTGGAGTATTAAATTGAATAATCTTCCCATTTTATGCTAGGTTTAATTAAATACTACAGTATGAACAACAAATACTTTTACTTTTAGCATAAATACATCATAAAAGGAAATAAATAAGAAAACGATTTTTATATTCGTAAATATATATTGAAATGTACGATTCCTTAATGGATATATTTTTCAGAAAATACTGATATGGTTTTGCTATAAATAATGATGCTATAAATAATGATGTTTTTAATTTATTATTTTTATATCAGTATTGTTTACAGAGACTTTCAATTTTTATATTAAGTGATCTTCTTGAACGTAATATATATATTTGATAATTAGTCTGCGTTATTTTATATTCATTTCATTCACATCATCTTATTATGCATAGAAATATCATATTTTCGTTTTAATTCTTCATGAGTTTGTGTACTGCAATTATCATTTGCCTGGGTATTACAAAAGTTATGATTGGAAACTTAAAAAAAATAGTTTATTTTATTTCGCTTGTATTGCTTTCAGAAAGGCAACAAAATGTAAGAATACGGAATTTGCGTTCAAGACCAGTATTGCGTTTCGCTAAATACAAATGCATTTTAAAACGCGGGGGATATAATAAAAGGTGCTATACAAAAAAAAATCCATTGGAAACATGAAACATTTCCTTCAGGCCCTATTCTAACACAAAACTGCTTTTGGATCCTATTTTTCGATGGCATAAGTGCGCATTATTAAAATTATTTTTCAATCTGTAATAAATTCTGATCCTACGAAGAACTGCTTAAATTATTTTGATATTTTCGAAATGCATATCTATGGTTTCCGATTTCAAAGTGCCTTGATTGAAGATTTTATTCTTATAAACTTTTGATTTTTGTTAAGGCTTTATCAGTATTGAATTCCCTTTGCATTAGTAATTTTCTAAGGCTTGAACATGGTTTCAGCTTAGTAAATTTTCTTTCGAATTTTAACCAGTTAAAAAACTCTCTATTTCCATTTGATATCTTTGAATTGAATCACTGTCTTAGTATACCGGTATCATTGTTTAATATTTTAGTCTTCAGAGACACAGTGTTTCATTCTGGTGTCTTTATTCAAAATGTTAATCGGGGTTTTTTTTGTGGGGGGGGATCTTTTCTATCAAATACCTTGTATATGTGGTTTTATTATTAAATTACTTTATTCTTCATTGCTAAATTATGTATTGCTATTATTCATTGCTATTATTCAAAGAATGTACAGGATATTACCAAACTTCAGCCCAAATTTAAAAATCAATAATTCGCAAACGAATAAAGGAAGAGAATATGTCGTCTAACAAAATAGTACGAAATGAAATGGGATTTTATTTATTTGCTTGGAAATTGGGCTTGAGGTTCAAATTAATATCTATTTCTGCAGTTAATGGAGGGGTGTGTGATTCCCAGATGCATGAAATATATATATATATATATATATATATGGCGATTATAAGATTTTATGCTATTTAGAACAATATATGAGATCCATTGTTTCTAAGATGGAAATTTCAAAAAGAAGAATAACAACAAAAAGAATAACTAATTTCCAAGACAACATATGAATGTAGCTTTCTATATCAGGCTTTACCGACAGATTTAGGCTGTTAGTCATATTATAGAATGTTACATCAGAATCATAAAAGTGTGTAAATATGCTCACAAATGACTTCGGAATATAAAAAATACCTTCCTTTTATTTTTTAAATCATAAAGCAAAGGCAAAGTTTAATGATACCCTAAAAACCAAGGCAAAAATATAGTCTCACCTCTAGTGCATATAGAATTTTACGCGATGAAATCCTCAAATACTTCTGTCAAACCTCTCTCTCAAGAATAATGACATCTCTCAAAAACTGGAGTTTTTCTTATGGTTAGGAATGATTCCAATTCAAGTGTTTTGCGAAGCAGCCCTTGTTATTTTAGGAATAGAAGCATATACTGCCCACGGCAAAAACGAAGGAGGCGATAATGGTTTGGAAGAGAAGCCGAGAGACAGCATGTTAAGAAACAACACTCGAAAAGGGCAGGATTCCACAAGAATTTCTTACCAGCGTTTATATTTTTCATAAGTTTTGAAATAACATTTCCTTCAGAAACGGAGATCCCTTTTTTATCAAAGTACAAGTGGAACAAAAACCATTTCCTCGGTCAATGTTATATGCGGGAAATAAGACTTGTGAGTAAAGATATTTCAATTTATTTTTTAAAAAGGGGTTTCATTGCTTGATATTACAAATGCATGTGTTACATTTTTTTTAGCTACTGAATATGGAATGTTTTGTTTGTTAATGATCAGACAACTGTGACGTTATAATTTCAGTCAAAAATTTATCGCATTATTATTATCATGAGATAATTTTGACATTATAATAATTCAGATCAAACATTTAACGCACTATTGACTGAATGTAAGTAATGTCTGGAATAATGTTTAATTTGACCGATAATCAGACAAATATGGCATTACACTATTTAGTCAAAAATTTATGGCATTATTATATGAAATAATATTTTTTTAATCTTTTTCAGATTTTCAGATATTATTTATGATTTATATTAAAATATATATCAATGGTGAAACTTTTCTCTGATTAGAGAAGGAGAAGAGGCATTTTTCTGTTTCATATTATAAGTACATGTTTATGTTTTTATTTGTACATGAATATGGAGTGATGTTTAAACGTTTAGATGCCCATAAACAGACAAATGTAACATACTATAATTCAGTCAAAAAATTTGTGACTTTGTTGCCTGAATATAAGTAATGACTGGAATAATGTTTTGTTTGATTGATAATCAGACAAACGTGATATAACAATATTCAGCCAAAAATGTACTGCATTATTATTATCATTAGATAATGTTGACATTACATCAATTCAGTCAAAAATTTATCTCGTTGTGTGAACTGAAAATCTAACAAGATGTTATTTAAATTGAATTTTTTTCTCTCTTTTTCAGATCTTAAGATATCATTTATAATTAAAATTCAAAGACATAAAGGCTGAAAAACTTGAATTACTGAAACACTTTCATTGGATAAATATTACATTTCTTTAAAGTGAAACACTCGATTGGAAGCATCTAACATAATATGAACGCTTATTTTGTAACATCATGAATAATTTAACATATCCTGTAAATGAATGAATGAATAGGGTTACACTCTCATTAGATTTACTAGGAAAACCCCCCGTGGTATTTAAATTACTATTCATTTCTCAATCTCGCACATTAAAAAGGATTTGGCATTATATCCTAAAGCACGTTAATGGATTTTAATGTTAGTAGTAAGATGAAAAGCGAAGTTACATACGCCATGCGACTATAATGTATGAATTGTTTACCTTCTTTTGGTTCAATTGACAAATAATAGATGTATATTCATGTATAGTATACAATATCACATACTAAGTTCAACATTCAAAATTTCCAGACCAAATTTAAGTTTTATTTGCTTCTATAAAGAAGATTTTAATAGGATCTCTGATGAACTTGACATTATGACTCCTGACGTTTTTAAAATGACTTGTTCTCAACTTTTATTTACTTGATCTTATTTATTTTTTATTGACATTATTACTATTTTTTAATTCTTAACTGCACATTATTTTTAATCATACATATTGTGATATTTATGTGTTTTCATGCTTTTGTGTTGGTATTGTACTTGTGTTTATTTTTTACTTTTTGGTCCCATTGAGCTGTTTTCTTTTAAATTTACATATGGTGTAGAACTTTGTAACTCTTTATAATTTACTGTTCCTTTTTTATGTGTTCTCTAATTTGCATTGTGGCTTATATTTCTGATAAAGGTTTTGGTTCATGCACCCTGTAATTAGGTTTAATCTTTGTAATGGGATTTTTTCAAATAAATATAAAGCTAGAGTAATTTTATTATTAAAATAAAAATTTAGGAAAAAATCTTTAGTTTAAATTTTTAAAAATGTAAAATTATGAAATTTACATTCTCTTAACTAATGTAACCAATGGAAACACAGAAACGTGGCCTGTGGATTTTGTTCTGTGCTATATGTTTGAAACCATGAATGCCATTTAAAATTGTTTATTAATCAATACATTGAGATTATTGCCAAAGTACCTACCTTAATATTTTAAGTGAAATTAAATAGAAAAAAATTATCGAATTCAACTTAAATTTTATAATATTTTTGTAATGTATATCTTTTTATTTCTAAATAAATATGTCTTCATTCAATTTAAAAAGATTACAGAAATTTGCCATATATTCTGCCCCACCATTATTCATCTAAATAATAAAAGTTTAAATCATAAGAAAAATAGATATTCGAAATTATTATTATAATATAACTTACGAAGATGCAATAGGAAATTGAACAAAAAGAAATATATCGATTTTGAAATGAGTAATGTAATTTTTATGAGAATGGTAAGTTGAGATATTAGAGAATGATTGAATATCCTGCCGTCCGATGTAAATATTTTTATCTGTTCGAATTGCTAGTAATATGCATCTTAATCAAAATCAAAGGTGGCTAACTTTTATTAATTTCATAAAAACCTAACATACTTTCTAGAAAGATGCTACATATACAGACGCTCAACTGACTTGATAAAACATACTCTGTCCCTCATTTTTAAGCAAATGCACATATTGGAAGAAGGAACATTAAAGAATAATCGTTTCTGATAGGCAAATCTTCTCAAGTCAGGCTTCTGATTATATATTTAATAACAAGTTCTGTTTATTTTATCTACATATTTCAGTTTTCATCTATTGACACTAAAATATAATTTATCGAGAAATATTTTTCAAACAAAGAAATGCTATTTTTTTGTTTAAAACTTACAAAAATAAATTAAAATCAAAATATTTAGTAATTTATAAATCATTTTAAACGAAACCAAAACTGAGAGAAAAAAAAAACCAAAACTTTTACTGAAACAAATTTTAAAAAAAGAATACGAAATTGCTGCATGTTTGTTTCTGGTTAAAAAAAATATTTTAGTACAATTTCAAGAACTGATATTAGGACAATACAAGTTGCTGATCGATACAAGTTTCTTTCTGTTGTTAAACAAAATACTTCTGAATTATTAAGTCCAAACAAAGCATATTTCATTATTCACATTGCTTCCAGATTCTCCCAACGATATCATACTGCTTATCTTTTCTATCGTTCTGCAGGTTACCAACCTTCTAGGGTATACAGTACGTGCTTTTGAGCAGTTACCCTCCTTGCACGTGATGTGCACGGTAGACACGTCACCCCCATAATTCAACAACTGTCGTAAAAAAGATAAACCTAACTTCTCCCGGATTTGAGGGGAAAAAATGAATGCTATCCCAGTTGAATTTTATATTTCGATAGTGTGCGCCACTAGAAAATTAATTATTTGTTAATCAAGGATGAAATTAAAAAACAATTCACATTTAATTTGCTTGTTTTAATGTTTAGATTAATTATAATCAATACTTTTTCAAATCAAAGCAAAACATTGTTTAATGAAAATTCATGATTTTATTGGAATCGGAAAGACTGAAGATATATAATTTCTTTTCCAATGTAAATAACACCTAAAACGAGGAATACTTTTCGAACTTAAAGGAAATTTATTTATTATTTACATTTTTATCATTTTGAATATTAATAGTTTGCTTAAAGACAACAAAGGTTTTGTATTGGAATATACAAGATGAAAGCATTTTGAAAAAAAGAAATCTATTTTGAAAAATTGTCATAACTACCATTTCTTTTTATTATGTTTACAAAAGATAGAAAAATCTATAATATTGCTCGTTTTCACAAAAGTCAAGTTTATTTTCAAGAATTAATTATTACAAAAAAGAAAATGGAACATAATAAATGCATTGAAGGGAATCTCGTAA
>JAPMOR010056155.1:20483-82189 GCA_026543865.1 Argiope aurantia | reverse complement strand
CAGATAACATTTTTAAATTGAATTTAAAAAAATTGTAACTTTTATATTTTATTTCAAATTTTGAATTTTTTTATATGTAAAATTTCTTATACTTAATTTGAAACGTTGATTTTTTTTTATTTAATTTGAATGTCAAAAATTTTTAGCTTGAAATACTGAAATTTTTTCATAAATACCTATAAATGTACATTTACTACATATTTCTTTATAAATCCTTTGAAACAATCACAACAATTATGTATAGATGCAAAAAATTTATAGTTTGTTAATTTTCTGATTAATTGTATTTCTTAGTTTATACAGTTTTTCATGCATAATTATCATATTTCCAATCTGAAGTTAATGCATTACGAACAAACATTAATAATGATTTACTTATATTTATTGTTATTCCATCTACACATTATTATCACAGCCAAAATTCAAAACCATCGACAGGTGTTTTTTACGTTATCGATAAGATATAAAACTCCAAAATAAACTTTTTGAAAATTAATAATTCGCTTTTTAGATCGATGTATTTAGGATTATTTTGTATCGCCTATTAATTTATATGAAGTAATATTATAATTCAATTTTTATACTTTTTCAAGGCATCTTAATATCTTTAACATAAAAAAAAGCATCAAGCCTCCGACAGAAGAAGAATTATGTTTTTATTGATGTGACATTACGATATATTTACTTAAATTTATTATAACGTTATAATTCTTAAAATGCAATAAATTCTATTTCGAAATGTGCAGAAGTATTATCTAAATGTTTTTTTGCAAAGTTCGTCTTGTAGATTATGATAAATAAACCCGCTATTCAAATTATTCTGTGATTCTTATGTAAATATTACAAGTGTAAAAAGATATGAAACAAATATCAGAGTTAAAAAAATTAACAGTGCAATTCACAGGAATGAAGCAGACTCTTTACTCTTGGTTTATTTAAAAATATCGCAATTATTTTCGGATAAAAATTAAACAACTAAGTTCCAGCATGCAAGTTATATTCCAAGTTTTTCAAACTTTCTAAAAGAACTCTTTGCTGCAATTGTATAAAACCGAATTTTAATAGTTCTAAAAACAAATAAAATCCCAATCCGAAATAAGAAGAGAAAGTGTTGTGTATATTTTTATACAGGGATTTTAAGAATACCTCCCAGATTCACTAATACTCAAGGACCGTAAATAAAGCTGAGACTTCATATAGACGTCGGGCACAGGATCAGGTGAGCTTAGAAATCCAAATTTACGGCACTTTTTTACGACTCTCTGTGAGGTTTACTGAAAAGCTTCGAAAAAGAGCTTTTACGGCTTGGATCTCAAGCCAAAACCCTGTGCTTCGAGGTCCTTCAAGGACCAGGATTGGACTCTAAAATAATAAATGTCGCGTCAGGTAAAACGGGTATAAGGTGTATTTTATGGTGGGGCTAGATTTCTTGCAGCTTTATAGCAAAGCCTACATTATTTTTTCCAGATTTCTCTCTTTTATGATCAGTCAATAATCACTATCGCTTGATCCTGTATCACAGGATATCCTTGGCGAGGATATTGTCAAAAATGAAAGCATGCGCGACTCTTAAACATTGCTGCGTAGGTCTGAATAATATATGGGGGTAGCGATGGAAGTTGAATGAAACGATAGCGACTCCAAGACTGCATTATAAAATATTAATTTTAAAAGTGTAATTGTAAAGGATTTAAATCAGAATAGATGCGTTTAGCTTAGTAAAATATAAGTAAGATATGTCATACAAATACTATTAGATATGTCATACGAGACCTATTTGTGAATAAACATTAGATTTATAATTTGCGATTTCGAATGGAAATTAGATGACAAATATTGTGCTGTTTTTAGCTACTCACTTTCTAAATACCAACATCGGTATCTTTTGATTCAAGATATCATATTTATCTTTCATTTACGATACGTGTAAGACATAATGTATACTTTTCGGTTAACATAGCTCAAGAGGAAGATTGTTAAATAATTTCAATCTATGCCAAAAACATGTCGCCAAAACCTGAGCAAACTTCCATACAAACCTAACGATTCAACTTTGTTTGGACGATATTTTTTTTGGCGTATGTCTAAATTATTTGGCGACTTTTTCGCTTGAGCCCGGATAACCGAAAAGTACCGTAATGGCATACTCATTATATGAAGTCTAACAGGAATCAAATGATTAACAGTGACAGGTTGAATTTGCACTTGCCTAAAGTGTTTTCAGTAATGACATACACTGTGTCGGGTCTCGAATCCACAATTCTTCGGTATCAAAAGCAGATTTTTGCCATAGAGAAGTTTAACGAACTTATTGAGCAAATGAAATTTTGAACTTGTTTAAAATACTCTCAATTTTCGTCCAAGCTATTACTTAATTTCTATTTTTTTTTCTTTCGGTATAACTATTTTTACTGCATCTATAAAGTACGTTTTATTAATTTGTAAAACAATTTTTTTTAATATTTGAATTAGTCTTTATATGCGGTCTTACTGGATAAATGACACAGATCATATCATATTTCATTGCAATTTTCATTATAATCTGGTAACAGGGAAATTGAAGATAATCTTTTTTTAAATGCACTTTGATCATCATTAAAATGTACTTTGAAGCTGTATTACCAAACCAAAATTTAAGAACTCAGAATAATCTCTGAAAGTTATGTTAAATATAGCCATTTAATGTTTTACAAAATATTAAATGCCATGAAATAAAATCCCATAAATTCAGGGAAAATGGGGATATAATTGTTCACACTTCAATTAAATTAGCGCATAAAATGATAACTTTCGATTAAGAAAACATATTTTTCGTTACTAAATATAATACAAAACGATTAAAGAAATGAATAATAACATTTCAATTTGATGTTTATAATAGAAATGACTATGGTCAACAACATGACAACATATTTAATTAAACTACGCATTTGATTAAACTAATTTATCAGTGTCAGTCTAGTCTTGCCAGACATTATTGACCGTCTGGTCGTAATTTAGTAACTTGTCTGTACTAATACTAAATTGAATAATCTTATCTATAAATTTAAATTCACAGCCTAGATTCCACGAAACAATATAATAGGTGTACATAAATCCGAATATACATTTTAAGTAAAAATTGTTAAACTATTTCAATAAAATTTTGATATTTCATTGGATCAGATACGAGGAACTTGTTCTTAGAATGAGCTGTGGACTAACATTACATAATTAAAACGAGATCGAAGAAGACTATATGAAGCAGAATATGTAAATTAAGTAAACATCACCTCGAAATTTCCATGTAAAAGCTATTGTTCCTAGATGCATTTACAATAAATATTTTCAAATATTTGTAAGCGGTATATCCATTATATAAATTATATTGTTTAGTCTGAATCGAATAGGAAATATGTTTGCTTGATAATATTCAATTGTCTTGACAAGGTTAATTTCCATACATTAGCCTGAATAATTTATATGAAATTATATGTACGTAAGCGCAGAGGAGGTCTTAGATTAAAATACTCCATGCAAAGAAATTCATATGTTTATAATTAATTTAATATCCTTCTCTTACAGAACTTTTCAATTTAAAACTTTGTTCTATGTCTTCAAGTTTATTATTATTATGTGAGAACATGTTGTTGTTTTGGTTAGGGGGTTTTGAGACTCGAAATAGCGTAGGCGTTGAATAATGAATAAATGGCAATTTTCATCATCATCTTTTAATTTCATATATTTTTTACCTGCTTTTACCAGTATTGCTTTATTATTACGTATGCTTCTCTGACAGCCACATGCGTTTTTAAAATGTTGAGTAGAATTATGACGTCATCGCTGTTATTTCATCTCAAAATCGGTCGAGCTCCAAAACTTTATTTTCCAGTTAGAAAAATTGAAAATGAAAGTTTAAAAAAATTATATATATAATATGAAGAGGGATAGAGACCGATAGAGAAGTCTCGTGATTTGTTTCAAACCGGTTTAAACTGGTTAATGACTTAAATTAATTAAAAAAATTAATGATTTGAAAAATAATAATGTTCTCAAATGATAACTTGAATTTTGCGATCATAGATTTCATTTTTGTTTGTTTGTTTTATTTTCATTCAAGTAATACAGTAAATACGTGATTTTCAATTTTTTATCATGGAGACGTTGGTATCCTGAGATTTCTTTTTTTTAATGCATGATACATGAATAATCTATGAGGATTCAGTATACTGATATATTAGGTTATTGAATTGCGTGGAACTAAGGTATTATTAAATGAAAAAATTAGGAATAATCCAGTATATAATAGAGTAAAAACACAAATAATTTTTAAAAAAACATTCCGCAAATAGAAATTTAATTGAGGTAATTTCAAGATTTAGTGCAATACTGTATTAGTTATTTCGAATTAAATGTATCTTCATTTTGAATCAATAAGTCTATAACTTGAATAAAATTCTATCAAGTATTTAATCTTTTAGTGATCAAGATACATAAAATTTAAAGTTGCCCTCTATTTTCTTCTACTGATAATTAATTTATAAAACTTCATTTAACTATCTACCTATCTATCGTTTTCTGTCTAAATATATAATATATGTATTAAGGCAATTATTAATGTCAAAAGCTTTTTAAATGCTGGATTCTTTTTTACTAAACTTCAAATTTCGTTATAAAATAGAGAAACAATGCTTATAAAATATAATTTTACACATAGAATAAGGCAGTTGAATGACTTCTTCATAATTTTTTCACAATTTTGTTGTAAAAGGTATGAATCAGATAATCAAACATGAAATTCAAAGCAGACAGCAATAATATCTAAAGTTAAAGCTAACAATTTTTTAATGAGCCTTTTTTTTGTTGTCCCTTCTTTAGCAAAACAGTAATTGACGAAATCTTAATGTAATTAAAGTAGGGAACAATTAAAATGATAATATAAGGGAGGCTGAATAGCATATGTTATTGCATCGTGTTAAAAGTGTACTGACAAAAATCCTAATGTGTTGAATAATTAATATAACTGAAATTAATTAATTTCTTTTATAATATAAATATTTTTCTTGTATTAAAAATACATATTTAAAATAAAAGTTGTTTAATTTCATGAAATTTTATAACTTTAAAATGGATACATATACGCATCGCATTATTCCCCAACTCATAGCTTTGCAATATCATTTTGACTCGCATTTACCTGTTATATGAAACAAGCTGCCTTTGCTGATCAGATTTTTTCACTCTGAATAGTGGTTTTCGTTAGACTGAAAGGCTAGATTATGAGTTTAATAGAATCAATCGGCAACAAATTACTGCACATGCAAATCAAATAAAGCATGTACTACAAATTGAAAGCTAAAAAGAAAATTCTGTTTCGTAATCAATGTCCAAAGAAATATCTAATTAAACTAATAAATTAGAAACAAATTAAAGCATGCAAATCATGATTATAAATTGTATACGAAATCAAAATTTTAAAATTTATTAAATTTACCTTTAAAATGATGTAAAAATCCTATTTTTAGAATATATTTTCAGAAATAACTGAAAAATACCCATAACTTACTTAAATTTTAATTAATGAATAATTAAATTTTATATTTAAGAATCTTAGCAGTGTCGTTCCTCATATATTGAAGTGAACGTGTACCCAACTTCATGAAAATGGGTAAAAAAAATGCATTTATTTAAAAGACACACAAAAAATATCTAAACCTCTTTTCTCTATATATAATAAATAAACAAGATTTTGTTTTTATTTCGTGTAATTCCTTTTGTATCTTTCAATTTAATTTTATTTTTTCATATTGATTTATACATTTTACAGAAATTTAATAGATGGTATCAAGACAATCAACCTTAAAGAACTAACATAAGGATGAAAGTGAAATAATTCTTATAATTATTGAAGTAATAATTCTTGCACTTATTGAAGTAATAATTATTATAATTATTTCAAATATATCTATCTTTTTCAAAATTGTTTAAAAAATACTACATTTATTTAAAAGATATACAAATAAGTATTCACATCTCTTTATATATATAAAGAAGATTTTTTTTATTTCGTGTATTTCCTTTTTTGCTTTTCAATGTTATTTTTTTCTATACTGCAGTATACATTTTGATGAATCTTAATAGATGGGGCCAATATAAACAACCTAAAACGATTAACATAAGAATAATAGAGCAATAACTCTTACAATTATTGATAGATGAATATTTTGTATTAGCATATAAATGCCTGAAACAGAAGTTATCTTCTTCTGAACTGAAATGAAGCAATTTTAATTTGCTATACATGCTTGCTCAATGATTGCCGAGAACCTTCTCCTGGCAAATATACGGTGGTGAATTATGATCTGTCACTGGGGTTCTCCCAACATCGTTTCTTACTAATGAGACGAAGTTGACAGTTTTGACAACATTTTGATAAAATACCGGAATTTTCCCTGTTGGGTCGTCCATCCATAATTAGGATGTTTTGCATACGCTTTACATTGACAAATATTCTTCTTTCAAGATAAAATTAAGACCACAAGAAAGACAAGGAGAGAAATTACAGTAATCGATTAGCATCTTTTGACGTTTTGTTTTAATTATCATCGCTTTAAATATATTGCAGAAGATTTCGTGACAAGTTTTTTTTAATGCTCTGTATTTTTAATGAGTTACTATATATTGTTTGTCTGAAGCTTGGTGATAAAATTTCCGAAATGTTTAATACCTTACAATTCACTAAAAAAAAATTGTTTTTTAATCAATCCGCTGAAATTAAGGGGACAGTAGACTTTGAAATAAGCAAGAATGGACAAAAATGTGAAATTTTATGTTTATCGTTTCCTCGCCAAAATATATGCTTATATTTAACTAAAATAGTTCCATAAGATACTTTATTAAATGAAATTAATATTTTAAAGGCGTAAAGGAAAAAAACACATTTTAATTACTTTCCTCTAGCCTTTCCTTGAAATGCTCCAGGTGTCTTAATTTTTGATGTAATTAAATAGAATAGGTGATAAACATTTCGGTTAAACATTAAAAGGAAACAGATAATTGTACTGATGAGAGACTCATGGTGTTGTGCAGATGAAAACACCGGCTTTTTAGAATCATATTTTATTGAGATTTCCTCTAGATTCCACATCACAAGACACACAACACATCAAATTACACACGCATACTTAACATGGAAGAATAAAATATCCCAAAGTTTCAAGTTGGCTTGCTAACTATCACAGAGTAGCGATGACTTATTTACTAACAAAAAGGCATCGTGGGACTTATACAGGGTGTTTCAGTGAACCGTTTCAGAACTTCTAAGAGAGATAGGGTACATCCTGACGAACCAAAATCATATACCCATGGGCAGTCTGAAATGCTTTCCTGACGCGATAGATGGCGTTGTGCGAAAAGTCCGATCTTTCGTGCAGGGAATTTTCATTCACAAAAGAACACCAAGTTAGTAGGATGGATAATTATACGATCGCAGAGTTAGCCGATATGCATTTGGCGTACGGGGCTGCAAATTGTAATGGGCCAGCTGCACAGCGTTTGTACGCGGAACGATATCCGACGTGGCGTATTCCCAGTCAAAATTTCTTTGCAAGACTGCACCAGAGGTTAGCTGAGACAGGTTCATTAGAAAGAGCTCACAGGGACAGGGTAAAAACAACACGGACTACAGACGCCGAACAGAATGTGCTGCAGCATGTACATGGGAATCCAAGAACGAGTACAAGAAGTGTAGCAAACGCAGTCGGTATTTCCCATTGCAGCGTCTGGAGGATTCTCCGAGAACAAGACATGCATCCGTTTCACGTGCAGCGCGTCCAGTCACAGAAACCGGAGGATTATGTACCTCGTATTGCTTTCGCACAGTGGTACCTGGGAAAATGTGCTACAAATCCCCTTTTTCCTGCTGATGTGTTGTTTTCCGATGAAGCATCCTTCACAAGGGAAGGAATTTTCAACACGCACAACGACCATATCTGGACGGTCGAGAACCCACATAGAATACGACGTCGTGCAGCACAGAATAGATTTTCAGTCAATGTATGGACCGGTATTGTGGGAGATCACCTCATAGGACCTTACCTGTTACCGGGTCGTCTAACCTACCTACGTACCTGCTCTTTCTGCCTACGTACTTGCTCTTTCTGCAGCAAGTATTGCCACAACTTTTGAGAGATGAACATATTTCTGCATCGACGCAACAGACAATGTGGTTCCAACACGATGGAGCCCCTGCCCATTATAGCGGAGATGTTCGTAACTACCTGGATGTCACATTTGGACATCCATTTGGAATCGGACGTGGGGGTCCCGTGCGTTGGCCTGCTCGGTCACCCGACTTATCATGTCTTGATTTTTATTTGTAGGGTCATATGAAATCGCTAGTTTATTACAACCCTGTTGACACTGCTGAGGAGCTCGTTGCAAGAATCCCAGTAGCTGCAGGAGTGATTCGAGATATGCCTGGAGTATTCCAGAATGCTCGGATATCCATGCGTCGGAGATGTGAGGCGTGCATTGTAGCCCGTGGAAGAAACTTCGAACACTTACTTTAATCCATGTACCTTTTGCTTCTTTTCATGTATTATTAAAACGATTTCTCATTTAAGGTCTCTTTTCTTTTTGATGTTACTGTGTACAACACCGCTTCAGGAAAGCATTTCCGACTCCACATTGCTCTATGATTTCGAGTTGTCAGGATGTACCCCACCCTTCTTAGAAGTTCTGAAACGGTTTATTCAAACACCCTGTATAAATACTCCGTCTCAAAGTGCCATCTCTCTCTCTCTCTCTCTCTCTCTCTCTCTATAAAAAAAAAAAAACAAGTCAAACCAGAAACGCTAAGAGAGAGAGAGAGGGATAGAGACCGACAGAGAAATCTCGTGATTGTTTCAAACCGGTTTAAACTGGTTAATGATTTAAATTAATTAAGACAGATAATGACTTAAAATAATAATTCTCTCACATGATAACTTGAAATTTTTGATCGTAGATTTAATTTTTTTTTCTTATTAAAATTATATTTTTGATTTCACAAGACTATTACGCAATTGATTAAAAACTGTTAGTATCTGAAAAACTAGTTATTAACTTGTCTTCTATATTGCTAACTTTTCATTAATACATGGAAAACATTGTAAAAATAAAGTCTTGAAGATTTATGATTTTATCTTGTTATGGGTCAAATTATAGGCATTTTATATGTAAATAAACAGCACAATATTATAAAGAAATTTCAACAATTGAATCAAAGAATTTATTCAGATATCTTCTGTTAAAAGCCTATATTTTTAACTAGAAAAATCATTCAGGCATTTGCATTCTCCTTTGACTTCTTTTCGAAAGACAGCTCTTTTTGTTCTTGGAAAAAACTATTTTGACATAAAATTCGATATTACCTTTAAAATGATATTGTTTGACTGTCGCTTGTTTGAGTAAGAAGATTGGATTTCATCAAACGAATTACTCAGAATTTTTGCATTTTTCCAAGATATGTTTTCGAAAAGCACATTTCGCTTTTAAGAAAAGAAATAATAATATCAATATAAAATTCAATTTGACGTTTGAACTGAAATCGTATTGCTGCTGATTCTTTGGTTAAAAATACAGTCGTAGCAATCACAGCCTTGCTGTATCGGTATAAGATATGTGATCTCCAATTTGCTTCTTCAAATAATACTGAACAAATACTTTTGGCAATTTCAATATAAAATTCAATTTGGCATTTTAACTAAAATAGTATTGCTGATGATTCTTTGGTTAAAATTGCAATGGTAGCAATCACAATCTACCTGCATCTGTATAAGATATGTGATCTGCAATTTGTTCATTCAAATAATATTGAACCAACACTTTTGACAGGAAAGAAATGGATTCTTGAACTCTTAATCGAATTGAAATTCATTAAATCTGAAGTGAAATACAATTGGTATGAACTCGAAAGAGAATGCTTCATTTTCGTGTGTCCTACTTCTAACTCGTCCGCCTGAGTACATACATCTCTCGACTGATACATTCCTTTTCTGATAAAACACAAGCAAGATTTATCCAATTCAGTCCTTCCATATTTCATCTCGAGGCCATTTCAGTTGCAAAATATTCGGGAATCCATAAAATACTTTGCGCCATTACATCCTTGATATTATCATTATAACCGAGAATTTAATCAGGACACTCCATGATAAACGCAACGGCTGTCAGCAAATTTCTCAGAATTTTACTTAGAGCGGAGGGTGGTGGTGAGGGGATGGAGTCTTTCATTCCATTCCTCAACCCTTTCCCCACTCGCATCGAACACAAGAGAAGACATGCCTCGAGCTAATCGCTTCGGCTTCGAATGTATATATCGGATCGCCTGATCTCGTTATGGCATCGCTCCGTTTTGATCTAATTTCGATAGCGATATCTAGCACTACTGCCTTTGGAAAGACTGTAGCAGCAAATAGACCGCCGCCTGTCACTGGATTTAGGGGAATGGCAGGAGGGGGGATTAGGGCGGCCGGAGGGATAAAAGAGTTTTGATGTGGCTGCGACTCGAAAAAGAAGCGTTGAAACTGAGTCGGTTTTATTGGATTTGAATAAAACCAAATTCTCGGTGTTTATGAATGCAGCAGGTTGTAAATTATTTAGAACGCGAAATTGCTATGGATTCTATTATCAAATTACTTCGAATGTTACTTCATTTGGACATAAATTAATAAAAATTCATTTTGCTTAAGATTTGTAAGATTATTCAATTTCAAGATTGTATGTTCTATAAGAAATATAGTACCGCTTTTTTTTTAATTTCATCAATTACTTAATCAGTACTCAAATCATTATATCATCTTCTTTCTGTTACTGCAATGCATTTAAATTATCGCAAATGTGAATTATTTTGACGGTCATTCTTTAGGATAAAGAAACAGTTTTTTGGGATTTTCTCTTCAAGCAGAAACGTTAAAATAAAGTTGTTTTTAGTAGATTCTAATGAAATAGAATATTCACTACTTTTGTGAGTCATGGGATGTAAAATATTTGAAAATGCTACAATTAAATAAAAACTGATGTAAGATAATTTAATTTCCTTATATATTTAAACATAAATAAATAAAAACGGAAAAAATTTACTTTTATTTAATAGCATTTACTTTTTTTATTTCTATCTTAATCATATCCTTTAAAAGAATTTTAACGGCATTATTTTAAGGATTTCAGCTGTGTATATGCTATTTACTGTATACTGTGTTACTGCAGGTTGAAAGATATTCCATTTTTTTCTAGTATTATATGTATTTATCCTACTTCTTTAAAGTTTCGTTACATTATATTATTATAAATTTGCATATAAATAATTTGCTTCTTTCTAAGAAAGTGAAGTGAATATTCAAAAAGGAACTAACTAAATAGCTTTTTTTTAAATCAGAATTTGAGTGTTAATTTCAGAGATTAATAATTAATCGTGCTGTCAAATAATGGCAATGATATATTCTTCCTGGACCTGTTTAACTACACCTACTAAAAAATTAATTTATAAAATTGGTGTTATTTTATCTTCGATTTCCATAGTTAAATGTATTATTTTTTGAGTTATGCTTTGATTTTACTGCATATTAAAAAAAATTGCATTCACATTATTTTCTTCTTTGAAAGCATAAAGTTAAATATTTCAAAAATGATACAAGGATTTATTTAAAATAATAGTTAGTTTTTTTGCAGTAAAAAGAAAATATAAAATATTTTCTCAATAAAGTTATGAATAATTTAATTATTAGATATTATTTGGACTAATCTTTCATACCTTCAGTCATACCTTTCATACCTTGGAATCATACCTTTACAATTATGTGGTCAATGTAATTGTTAATATCATTCATGTGTTTGGATATGCAAACTTTGAATATATATATATATATATATATATATATATATATTACATTGCAATTGGGAAAACCTATAAAAATTCTCAATAGTTTAGCAAAGAAGAAAAATAAATTCAGTTACCATGAGTTCGCTCATAATATATGATGCATGACATTATATTAAAATTTCTACCAAAATGTTCTATATTTTCCTAAATTTGCATTCTTATTCATATAATTTTGTTGAAGCAGTCTTTCGGCAAGGTAAGGTTCTTAATCGATTTTTTTGTCTCATGGATATTTCAGTATTGAAACTGGAATATGGAATTTTTGTTAACCCTGTACCCTTGCCTAATTTTTCGAAAATTTGAATTTCATCTTTTAATACGCATTATTTGCGTTGTGGGAACATTTAAGGTAATAAGAAATGGACAGAACAGCAATATCAATAAAACATATGTGCTCAAGCATGAATCATATGGGGATATCATGCTTATCAGATAAGCCATATACTATCCTTCAGGATATCCTTTATTGGAAATGACGGTGAAAAGGTTGTTATTCATTCTGCTTTCTACTGAAGGTATCGGAATCAATATGAACGGAGAAATAAAGTCCGAAACTGAAAATTTGCGAATTTTACAAAGGCTTAAAACGCTCTATCGTAAAACATTTTATATTGCAATTTCTAGGAATGAATCAGACAATGAGGAAACAATGAATAAATTATAAATATACAAACTGTACTTGAATGCGTTACATCTCATATGCCAGCGTCCTGGCCTAAGGGTAGACCGTCTTCCCCGTGATCCGGGAGTCCCGGGTACGAATCATGGTTCGGGCATAGTTGTTCTTTAACCTGTGTTCTATCTGAGAGGTGTGTGAACGAGCCCCCCATAAAAAGGAATTGTGCAAGCGAGTGTGTGAGTGTCATCTTCATTTGAGCTAGAAGTCAGACTTCTGCCCTCGGGTGCTTAGGGGCCTTTACCCTCAGAAGCTACCCCACAAATTCGGCTTAAAATCGCTGACTTTGCTATCAGGCTTATCTATGACAAGTGCTATTAGTAGTAACAACATTGTATATTTTAGAAAGTTTATACATTAGATCCGTTTTAACATTTAATATCTTTTTTATACAGGGTGATGTAGAACTCCACTGGCAGATTTGAAAAGAAAGTAGAGAAGATGTATAGGAATCATAAATACCCTTTACAAAAATACCACTTATAAAAATACCCTTTTAGCACAAATTGTCTTGCAATTCTGCGATTTTATTCAATACTCTGAATGCCATATAGTATTATGAAGAAAACAGTGTTGGTGGAAATATTATACTACTAAAGTATGATTAAATATGGATAAGTGGCGCTTTATATGAAGAAACAATTCATTTATAGCGAATTCCTTATTAGAGACATCGAATGAATGTTGCAAACATCAATTACTTGACAAATGCAAACTGACCGATAATCATTTTGTGTAAGATCTAGTAAACAGGAATGAATGTCCTAATTTGCAATAAATCGGAAATGATTTCTGATAAGGAATGTCGCAGATCACAACCGTTCATTGATGGGCATTTGAATCTCTCTAAACATGATGTATCCTTAGTACAAATGCAATATCCTTCACAATATATAGATAAGATTTATCTCCAATAGAGATAATATTCATCACATTCCATTATCAGATAATTTCGTTTCCCTTTTTTATATTTATTCCTACAGTGGCGTGAAAGACCTCATTTTCGAAATGTAAGTAGATTCTGACAAATTCCTGGTGGGCTTACTTTATAAATGCCGCTTCTACTGTCCTTGAAGTATCCGATATTTTTGAAAATGCTTGACATTCCATGTGAAGCCTTATGTTGAGGTTGATGCCATATGGTTGAGATTTCGAATACATCTTGTGATTCTTGCAAATGTTATTGAATTCATTTTTAAATAATGACTTGCTTTACTTTGCATTCTGAAATGGGCCCTTAATGCTTTTTTTTCCTTGTATACGAAGTGCATTAGAAGTATTGAAATAATAAAAAAAATTGAATTCGAGTTTTCAACGAATTTCAATGTTTTAAACTCTGAGTCCGAAAAACACATTTTTGAAGCTATGTTTGTCTTTCTATATAAATGTTTTGAGTAAAATGGATGACATTTGAAAATTTCCATCAAATTTTGTTTGGAATCCATTAAATAAACTCGAAAACTACAAAACACAAAGGGCTAGATTAATAAAATTTTATTCATTGATTACGCATTTAAAATATAGATATTTATCAAATTTTGAATCATATTCGTGTATTGATTTGGTCGTTTGTCTATCTGTACTTTTTGCATGCATTTGAATGCAACAACTCATAAATGAACTGATTTAAATTTATGAAATTTGGTATGTTTTGTGTCTACGAATTTTGGTGTCAATTGGCTGGTAAATATTCGTCTAAAATATATATTCTCGCCATATATTTCAGAAAAAAATAATAGATTTACGAAAAAAAATTCCATTTATCAATGCCATGCAAAGTATTTGCGACCTTACGCAAAGTTCCCAATTTTTGGGGAGAAAAAAAGAATAGATAACTCGTATTATATAAGAAAATATCCAAAATATCATTCTTTCTGATTATTATCTGATAATGGTATTTTATATTGGTTTGCAGTCTTTGAATATCATTGTAATCCCCAAAGACGTTTTCTACTTCCCCACTATATAGAAGGAAAAAGTTTGGAAAACATTCCGCAGATATCTACGCAAAGCTTTTTAAACACAACGTAATCGAAAAATATTTATCTGTTTGCAGATTTACTAAATACCTACTTGTAATATATATGATGCATCTACTAGTCAATCTACCTTGGATACATCAAATATACCGGCAGCCAATTATTTGAAAGGCTTTATTTATTTCTTAAACTTCGAGTAGCTCCAAATATTAATTAAGTTAATTTTTATAACGATAAAGCAATTGAAAATTAAATAAAAATAAGTTTATAAAAACTTCAAACAAAAAAATAATGTTTTGCCTTGTTAGACGAACATTCATCATCTAAAACAAATGCAATCACATCTTTTTTCCCTTCAATGTCAAGGGGAAAAAATCTGCCCTAAAGCGCAATTATCGATTTTTCAGTTTCCATGAGCGAACCACGCCTAATATAATCACGTTTATATTACGGATTTTCTTTTTCAGTTCCGTCTTTACCCTTCACTCTCGTCCAAAGTGCATTTTCACGAAATGTAGCTGTATTGAAAAAGTAAGGTGTGAAGTGGTATTCAGGAATGACATCTCTTCATTCAGCACGAAAACTTTATCGTTCCGTTTATTTTTTCTCTTTTTTTTTTTTTCTTTTTTATTCCCTACACCCCTTTTGCCACTCAAAAGCTGTAGTCAACGCCCCAATGCGTCACGTCATTTTTACTGCTTTTCCTTTTACAAGTTTAGATGACATTTATACGCATTTATTTAATGTTTGAATATTCTTAACTAATATCTTGTAAATCTAAATTTAAATATTTCCGTGCAGTATTTTGCAAAACAACAGTGTACTGAATCTAAATCAGCGACAGTTTTTTGGCAAATCGAGATTCTACTGAAATATGATCTTGAAAATTTAAATTGGTGAATTTTAAATGTTTCGAAAAATAATGGTTTAACCGGCATTACATTTATAAAAATATTATATAATTTATTCAGATTCATTTTTCACTAGATCTACTTAAATGAAATTTTTTGATTATAAGGTTAACTAGCACTTACTATCCTTTACCATCCACTTTTAAATATCGAATAGAAAAAAGTAAATATAATCAACTACAGTTATTTTGCCATCTTCCCTAAGTAAAAATAATATGTTTACTTTTTCAATTATTCATTATAGTGCTTAAGACAACTTGGACATTTCACAACTTAAAATATCGATACTTCAATTTTACATCATAAAATAGGACATGTATCATCAGTTATGAAAGTACATAATGTGCCTTTCCTTGAAAAGCTGAAAGCTAATAAATTAACTTTTAAAAATGTAACTAGCAGGAAACTATAATAAAAAAGTAAAATGTTTTGCATTTTTCTGAAAACATAATTATTATTAAAATTTCAGTAAGCAATTATATAATAATATAAAATATTTTATAATTATTAATTATAATTATTTTTCGAGCATGCATTAGAAATTTTATTCGATAGTTCTTACAAGTGCAGTACATATTGTGAATTCGTTTTATTCTTTCTAGAGAATAATATACTTTTAAGAGGATTTTTATATAGGAAAATATACCAAGTATTTTCAAATTGTCAGTTATATGTTACTCGCTGTTTTCTAAGGTTTTATTTTTATTTAAAAAAATTTGGAAATAAAATAAAATCACGGTAATTATTAAACCCCTACTCATATATTATGTTAATTTTGGAATGGTTTTATAAAAAAAATTCTTTTTGAGTGAACTGATTTGTGATTATAAAGTTGAAACCTATCACGTAACATATTTTCGATATGATATTAAACTAGCGGTATGGACTCCTTGAAACTATCTAGCATTTTCTAATAAGAGTTTTAATTCTCTCTACATGCATAAAATTGGATATTTTGGATAAATCCCGAAAGACTTGCTAAGCAATGACGAATAATAATAATAAAAAAATATAGATTTTCAGTGTGAAATTAACAAATTTACTGAATCAATTATGCCATTTCTGGCGATTTTTTGGGGATTTAACCCTATAGTATGCGGCTATTATAAAAGTGCTTAAAAATCGAATAATATTTTCGCTGTTTTTATCAGACTTATTGGAATAAAAAATTGCTCACAATTGCAATTGTAGTAGCATGATTACAACCTAATTTCATTTAAATAAACCATTGCGTATGTGGCGGATTGGGATGAGCGAGGATAGAACCTGGGACCTTGTGGTTCGCAGTCCAGTAAAATGACCATGATACAAAAGCAATTGCTCAGGCAGCGTAGCTGTTAACTTGCTTATAAGCTTTCACCACATGTATTTAAATTATCGCATTTGCATCCATGCAATAGTACAAACAAATAGATGGGGGCCCTTTAAAAGATTTGTTTCAACATTTGATAAGAATTGGCATTTTAAACGCTAAACCTTGTTTGTTAAATATTAGTGATATAGTTATAGGGATGGAATAGCTAAAAAAATCCCCTTCTCTGAAAGAATTTCTTCTAAAATTTGATAGAAACCTATGAATATGATATTTAGTTCAAATAAAAAATGTTCATTCGTCAAATCCAATGCGGTTTTGAGTTACCGTGTTCAAGAACAACTAAACATACCGACCGACAGATAGACATAAATATAGAAATATATCTTTTGGACACAAAAAGTTCTGCAGCATGGAAATTTATTGAAATCTCAACCATGAATATTTTTGACGATTACAATACTTTGTATTTGAGTACTTCCTGTAAGGAATCAACAAAAGCAAATACTTTAAAAATATTGTATACCGTTTTACAATAAAAATAATTACTTATTTCTATATATACTAAAATTTAATTAATTGTATTTAGTTAGGGGAGGATCCTCTTTGCTTAAAATTCAAGTTTAATTAATTTTCATTGTCAAGGATCCCCCCCCCCCCAATTTCCTTAAGCTATTCATTCATAACATATGTTAAACGCATCGGTTATTAGAATGAAGGAAACTATTTCATTTTAAAGAAACAGGTAGTATTAAAGAATAATAAATATGGCAAAGAATAGCAATGAAAACGAATTATAATATTGTTACAAACCTGCAATTCGGCTTTCCAGCATAGTTTGTTCCATCATCAGAAAGACTGTTTAAAAGTCATCGCTATTGGACGGAGTCCGGGTATCGTGTTGGAGGTCCCAGAACTTGGCGACAAACTTGACGACGAATTGGTGACTTTGGCACCAAAATAGATTATACCCGAAATATTGAGAATTTTCCCATTCCGTCCAGCTGGAACCGAGATACGCCTCGAACGTTCCTGATTGGTCTAGAGGCTTCTAGCCCCGCCTCCTGAGACCTATAAAAGGGTCTGCAGCTGCCAGAGTCAGAGTAGTCGGAATCGACAGAGCGTAGTAGTCGAAGTCAGAGTCAGTGGAGTAGTCGGAATCGCGGTGAAGAACTGGTCTTCTAGGGATTAGCAGAGCAGCGATGGAGTCAAGCTAGTGCTGAACTAAGCTGTGCGCTACTGTCTGTAGTAGATACTTGTTGTATGCTGCACGTTTCGGCTGAAGATAATCGTCTTCAATGCTGTATATAGTTGTCGTTTTTGTGCTGTCCTGTGTGTCTTCGTGTAAATCAACGTCGTTGTTTCGTTTTCTACTGCCGCCTGATGATTGAGCGTTTTCCACACTATATAAATTCCACTATCCAAACGAACCCGGTAAAATTCGTAACAATATAAAAAAAACTAATTCGGAGAAATTGATATAACTAAGCAAAAGTTAGAATTACATGGCAAATTATTTTTAAAAAAATGTAACTGATTGTTCTGTTAAAGAAAGAAATAATTATTAATTCATTGCACTGTACAGATCGATACATAAATCATTAAATATCTTATAAAACAATTGGAATATAAACATAAATATAGGATTTAATTCGGGGAAAACTAGAATAGAATAAATTAAATTGACCTAAAGCTAGTTATCTGTTGTTATAATAAGTAAAAATATCATTTTACGTGTTTTACTTTTCATTCTGGAAAGATATAAGGATTTAATAATCAAAGATAAATATAAAACTATTGCGGAATTTGTTTTGTTTGGTAGATCTTGTCTTGTATTATCATTTTCATTCTTTATTTATAAATAACTATTTAAAAAAGACAACAAAATACTTATTTGTCGAATTTAATAGTGTCTTTAAAAAATATATATATTCATACAAGATACCATACAATCGAACTGTAAAGCAGCCTTTTTAAAAATCTGCAGATGTTTCTAGAATATAAGATAAATTATTTTCAAATCAGCAAATATAACTAAATAAATTCATTATCACGCAATTTATTCTAATATACATATCTCATTTTTAAGAAGGGGAACTTGATTTCATTACATGTCGACATATTTCAATATTTTCTAATTATTTAGGAAATACATAAAGCATTCATGTAAAAATAATGAAGAAATATTTGTCTCCAATCTGTATTGCTTTATTTACTGTCTAACAATATTTATAAAAAAAATATTATGATCAATTTGATCATTGATTCCTGATTTTATTGAATACTAGCCGCCTTTGGCGACCAGTATTACCGATCGCTACAATTTTCAATTAAATATTTTAAGTAACTGGTCTCTTAATAGATTCTCAAACAAAACATTTTTAATATTCAAATTTTGATAGTCATACCAAACTTATACTGTTTTGATCGTTTCGTTCAATTTACTATATATATTTTGCTAATTTGTTGTCATTTCCGGCAAAACTTCAACTTTAATTTAAAATGTAAATGATGAAATTGCAATTAATATTAAGATATTTTTTAATAAAACCAAGCGTTTTATTTTATTTACCATCTTTATTGTTATTTATTTATTATTATTGAATGTGAGTATTGCAAACAGAATCGCTCGCTATTTAAGTCGTATGTTAACTACAAAATATTTTTCATAATTTATGTAATATCTCAAACAATAATTCAACAAAAATTTCTGAGATTCAGCATAAAATTCAGTTTTTAGTTTTGCTTTCAAAAGGATTGAAATGAAATCAATAATAATATTTTGTTCCGGCCTATAAATATATTTAAAAAATTATGAAGTCTAAATTTAATGCAGTAAGGTATCATATTCTGAGAAATATTCTGGACACACTAAATTTTAGATAAATGAATGAATGTTTCTATTTTCCACGATCAACTAAGACTTATTTATGAAGTTTTGAATGTTAAAAATTTAGAAAAACTCAACATTTCCATAATCATAAGCCAATTAATCTTGAGAAACCTGCGCGCTGATTGGCGTATTTTCTTTGAAACGATCGATGGAAAATTTAAAATTATCTTTTTTTTTATTGAATAGTGATATTCAAATTTTCATAAATCAGTCAGTTTAGGTGATTGATTTAGTTGATTGGAAATTAACTCTTTTTGTTTAAAATATTAGTGTTTCAAGAACATTTTGTTATTCGTGATTTACACAGCAGAATCTTTATGTAAAATCAAAAATTCGTTATTTATTAGAGCATTTATTGAATCAAGTTACATAAAATATAATCATTTTCCATTTAGACCATTTTAGCAGATCTGTGTCTTACTAAAGGTTTACAAATTAGCTGTGTGGCCCTGATTTGAATGGATATCCTGTTCATATTAAACAAAACTTGCCTTAAAATAAAATTGATTTATTGGATTTATAATATAGAGAGTGTAAAAGATCATAAAATAATTTTGAATTTATTTTTTTTAAATAATATTAAATATTTGTTTCATTTCCTACAGACAAGTGCCGAAAATTCTATTTTTGCAGATTTCATTTCCAAAAAGATTTAATTTATTTTTAGTTGGAGCTTTAATCAATGTGAGGGCAAAACTTTGAAAAAAGCTAGTTTTTCCCCATGAATGCGAAACGTGCTCGTGCAGCTTAAACTTTATTTTTAATTTTGAACGAAAAAAATTGTTGAAAAATATAGTTAAAATATTTATTTAAAAATTCATTAAAAATAGAAATTTAATTTTAAGGTTAAAACATTGGCATCATTTAAAAGATAAATGTTTGATCTTTAACTTGATGTAAAAATCTTTTTTGTGCGGTAATATTTTCGGATGTTATAGCAGAATCACTCCAAAATTTCGCTTAATTTTTAAATAAATAAATTTCTAATTAAAAATTCCAAAAAATAACCCCCAGGTGCACATTCCCGACCTCCAAGTTATACACTTGCCAAATTTGGTAGCTGTAGGTTGAATGGTGTGGCTTGTATAGCGCCAACACACACACACACACACACACACACACACAAACACACACACACACACACACTGAGCTTTATTATAAGTATAGATATAGATATATGGATTTCTAAAGGATGGCAATAAAATTATAAATTACCTGTTTAGAGTCTTTTTATTTTTTTTAATTTGTGAATTAAATAAAAGATATTTTATTCTTTTCCAGATGCTTTAAATCCATATTTTATTTCTTTATACCGAACTCAACACATTACTTAACTGACCTAATTTTTTGCTTGTATTTGATCTTAAATAATGCCCATGTTTAGATAGGGAAGATAAAATTCCAGAAAATGAAATATATGTCTATGATTTTATTTTAAAAAATCTTGCATCATATTTCTGCATAAAAGCATACCAGATTTCTTGAGATCAACTGCCATTAGAGTTTCAGAATATTAAAAATTAGAGATTGATTTCTAGTGAAAAATTCGATCTGCGGTGGTCTGGTGGTAAGGTCTCAGCTTTGGAACTGAAGAATTTCGGTTTCAAGCCCCGATTCTACCGAAGAACCATCATGTAAGTGGTCTGGTGCAGGTTAAATCTATTGAGGCCAAACGTCCTCTCGCTGGTGTGGAAGTTTAGAGAAGGATTGCCAGCTAAGGTATCATCCTCGTTATATGACCGCGGTTCAAAATTAAGAATTCCTTCCCAAAATAGCCCCTGTGTTGCTTTAAAACGGTACGTCAATATAACTAAACTAAACTATTTAAAAATTCGTAGCAAATTCGACTTGTTTCAGATTAAATCAATCGGGCATCAAATATCTTTACCTTGGCACTGAACAAACGTTTGCACAATTCAATGCTACTTCAGTTGCCGCCATTTTTTCGAAGTCAATTCTAAAATAACAGGCATTTATTATTTATTAAAATATAATTTAAATATCGTAAAAATTAGCTTGCTAATATGTCTTAAATAATTAAATTGAATCTGAAAATCATAAGAGAATAATAAGTATAAAAAGGAAATAATGAGTTAATTTAATTAATGATACAAATATTAAATTTTAATTTAAAGTTTCCACCAGTTGATGTTGTTTTCATTTTATTTATTTCATTTGCTAACTATTTAAGCATTTAGCATAGAAAGAAATATTATCTTAAATGAACTATAAAAAGTTTCGATACCAAGTAATAAGATTTTAATTGAAACCATATTTAATAAATAATTAGGAAATTTAGAAATTGTATCTGACTAGTCTACCATTTTCTTGAACAGTTTCATAAATCCTTTTAAATATGTAAAAGATTTTTAATCTGAGTTAATTTAAAAATGTTTACTCATTTATTATCTAAGAATAAATAACGAGCGAAAGTGAAAAGATTTTGTTCTCCGATGACTTCAAATACGGTTTGACAATATAATCGCATTTTTAAAAGTCTCCCATCCCATCCTCATGCTCTACTTGGCCGCATTTGTTTACTTGGATTTCTCTCCTAATTCGGTTCGTGTTCAAAAAGGGTAGAGAAAATAGCAAGGGATTTATGCAGGAGCTTATAATTTTATTCCCAAGGGACGCGCATCATTTTTCTCGACACGTCAACATTTTTACGGCATTTGTTTAAAAGTTCATATTTTATTCATTCTTCGTCCAATCTTTGATTTCGTCTGGATCCCCGCTGGCTCGGTCATAAAAACTTGGATGGAGCCATATTTTTGCGGTACCACAAGAAAGGGAAAAATAGTAGAAAGAGTGAGAGAGAGACTGAAAGAAAGAAAAAAAAATCCACTGAAATGTCAAAACTGATCCAGAGAGAGAGAGAGAGAAAAGAAAAAAGAAAAGGGAGACGATCAAATTTTGTTCTTGGTTCTGTTGGGGTTCCATATTTCTCGCAACTGGTTGAAATGAAAGAAAAATGGTATAAATATTTCCGTTTTTTCGTAAAGAGAGCCTTTTTGATTTTTATGTATTCTGCATTCAGCCTTCTGTAATGCTTTTGAATTTTATTGCGCTAGATTAGATTTAAACTTCTGAGCAAATATTATTTGTATTAAGGCGACAGTTAGTGTTTTATAGAAAATAATTTTAGAAAAAATATTTTTTTTCTTCATAGAAGCTGAAAGTTTTTATAACCACTGAATCCAAAATTGGAAATTCAATTTAACGATGCTTATAATGAATGTTTTTTTCAATGTTAAGTGCTGAAATACTAAAATTGACGAATAATTCATGCATCAGTTAAGAAAAACGCTACTAATTAAATTAAAATTATAGATAAATTTGAAGACTTAAAAAATCCTACAATGGATATACAATTTTATAAGCAAAGTGAAAAATAAATTATTCTAAATCTCTGACGATGGTTTCATGTCTTTGAACAATATGATTATTCTTCCGTTTTATAATGCTTTATTACATATAAAGTTATTTTTGTAATAAAAAAAATGTTTAATTTAAAGGTTTTTATTATTATTTTTTAATAACAATAAAGTTTTGTGTGTACATGTAGATGTATTTTTTTCCCATTTTTCATATTATAATCTAAATTAGAGTTGAAAAATTTGAAGTAAATAAAACCTTTTAAAAACTTTATTAAGAAAAAAAATTTTATCTTTCCTCAATGTACAATAATTATTTGATTTATAAATATACGGCCAATATTAAAAAAAAAGTTTCAAAATCTGTATATTCTTTTAATTTTTAAATTTATTTCCATGTGAGATGATCCCATATTTTAGACTTTTTTTTCAGCAAAAATGTTTTCAAAGTTTATGTATTTAAATGCATCATTTGCTTAGAAAGCTTGCCACCATTTCTTATAATATCGGGAATAATTAAAAGAAATGTTTGCTTGTCATCAACTTTAATCCATTTGTTACAATATTCATTCATATTAATTCAACAATGAATGTTTTAAATTTATAGTATATATTTAACCGAAAGATGCTACTAGAAATATAAAAAAAACCATGTAAATTAAAAATTGGATAATAAATATTATAATAACTTTTGCATTCATTCAATAGTTATTACAGTACTTATGACCTACTAATGTTTATATAAATATAATTTCTAATAAAATATAAAAAAAATTATAAATGCTTTTTCATATATATTATTAATAAAACTTTGAAATATCTTTTATCATCGTTTTTTGTCTATAAATATAAATTTTTGTAATTCATATAAGTTATATATCTAGATGTTGAAAGCTTAGGCAGTTTTATTAAATTAAAAAGATAATTATAGTAAGATTAATCGGCAGTGGATATGTTATAAGGAACGTAAGATTCTTAGATGAGTTGGCTAATTCAAAGCCGCTAGGAAGTTGAAATTTCATTTCACCATAATTTCCTCACAAAATAAGATACTCGTTTCATTAAAACAAACATGTTTTCTTTTTAAATACTTTCTATCGTTGCATTTGTTTTAGAAGTTACGTGCTTAAAAGTGATTTATTAAATTCTAAATTTTGCTATTTTTAACACTATCTATATTTTTAGTTTTGAAAAAAAAATGTTATACTTCCTTTACATATTTTGAAGTACTGTAAATGTGCATTGATTAAACAAACAAACAAACAAAAACTTTTGAAAAAAAACTGATTAAAAACGCAAAAAAAAAATTATTTGCAAACAATTACTTAGATTATAAGGAATCTACTTATGTCTTTCAACTTGCCAAGCGGCATTTTATTTTTAATTATGTCAAACATAACATTACTAATATTATGTAAAAATGACCATTTTTCTTACTAAGGATTAAAAGGAATGTCAAGCAATAACTTAAATGATAAGTAATCTGCTTATGTCTTCTAACTTGCCAAGCGGAATTTCATTCTTGATTATTTGAGTTCTAACATTATGTAAAAGTAATCATTTTATTCTAATGATTAAAAGGAATTAACAGTAATAATTTAGATGATAAGGAATCTATGTCTTCTAATTTGACAAGCGGAATTTCATTTTTCATTATTATTTGCATTTTAAATCTTTCTTTCTAAAATGTTTAACTATCAGAAATAAATTAAAACTAAAAAAAAATGTATTTTGCAATTAAAGTTCTATAAGTTATTTAGCTTTTCAGATTTTGATATCAGCTATGTAGCAATAAAATTTGTTTCCAGACTAAAAAAAAAAAGAAGAAAAAGGGCACCACGTATACCATTATGTCCCACATCAATCTTTCTCTCCTCTCTTGAATGACTGAGCATAAAGTTTGCCGAAATATAGCTGCCCAGATTGAACGGAAGGTTGAAACATGGTCAGAAACCGATGGAACAAACAAAAAAGTAAAGAAAAGAACACAGAGGGGGGAAGAAGAAAAAAAAGGTTAAAAAAACAATTTGTTAGAAAGGCCTTTGATGTCGAACGAGACGAGGTGATGGAAAATTCGGCAAAAAGAAAAAAAAAAGTAACATAATCTGAAAAAAAAAATCGATGTCTTCCCCATTCCAGCAAGCATTCCCCCCATTACGTTCAATAAACGTACACGTGATTTCCGTTGATTGGGAAACTGTGGGAATGGCAAACAATAGTATGCACGTGCCGATTCGCAACGTGCACAATGGAACAGACGGACGACCCTCCCACTTTTTTCCACCTGAGAGATATTGGTTTCGAGCGGCCAACCAGATTTTCTATTACATGTGTAACTGCAGCAAAGGGTGGTCATTCAATTAGAAACAATTAAAATGTGGCGAAGTTCCAAGGTTCAAGAATGATTGGGCCAGGCAATGTAAGGGGAGAGAAGGTGAGAGCTGAAACCCCCCCTTTCCGAAATTAATGGTTGAATCATATGTTGGGTGAATGGACCAATTAGGGTTAAAGGGCTTTGTTATCTATTTAAAGTGGCTTCCTATTACCATGTTGGTATTCTCATTTAAAAGATGCTGGGAGTTGCGATGTGTAATGTGATGGTGAATTAACTTGTGGAACAAAAGTGCATACGAGTGCATTTGTATAGATGGGGTGCATTGTTATGCTTGTAGCTGCGCACTTTAACCTAATTTGGACATAATTGGTGTTTGACTTGAAATGGTTCAGTTATTGAAGCACTCAGATCATCGTTTACTTTGGTGGGGAGGCTTTAGTATGACAATTGGACCCTTGTTTTATGACATATCATTTATTAAATTGAATTCGAAGCATTTATCGATGACACAAAGAATACTTTATTTGAACTTGGAATATTCTGCGCTACGACTAATAGGCTTGTATGCATCGAATTTTAAAATATTATATTTTAATATAGCATAATAGGAATTTGAAACTAACAAATTCTGTACTTTATATCTTTTGTAGCAAGGAGTTCTCTAAATTAATCCTAATTAACAACATCTTGATATTAGAGATTTAAATCAGAAATATCTTTGAAATATCATAATGGAAAAAGATCCCACGAAAGTGATCAAAATTGTTTTTCCCAGATTTATTTTTTAAATTATTATTTCCCCTTAACGTGCTGAATTCAATATAATACAAAGATTCTGCTTTGATATTATACATAATCTAATCTTAATATTATTCATTTCTTTATTTCAAAAGATTATAAATAATTTGAAAAATTAAACCTCTTACTGATAATAGAATAAATATGTGTTATCTGTGAAAGCCTATTTAAATGTTGTATGTAAAAAACATCTCATTCTTTAGTTTTTTTTTAAATAATACCTTTTCACTAATGATTTGAAAGTAAGAAAGCGTTTCTCAACATAAAATTGAAGCTTTTGTTTTCATGGTAACGAATTGAATAAACATTACATCAATAAACATTTATTATTCCGTATAAATAATGAAATAAAACTAATAATGACATTTTCAATTGGATTTTATTTTCATATCAATGCAATCAACATTCCATATATAATCATATTCTCAATGAAACTACCTATATTGAATAAATGTTTACAAAGAAATGTAGCCCGTTTAAATTAACGTCTTATAGGAATTATAATAGATTTTCCCGTTACTAAGATATTCTTAAAAGCTATAATAATAATAATAATAATATGTCATATCCTTTGAAAGTTCTGGGCCGTGGTGGCCTGGTGGTAAGGTCTCGGCTTCGGAACCGGAGGGTTTCAGGTTCGAGACCCAATTCCACCGAAGAACCGTCGTGTAAGGGGGTCTGTTGCACGTTAAATCCGTCCTGACCAAACGTCCTCCCGCTGGTGTGGTGTGGTGTGGAGGGTGCCAGCTCAGGTGTCGTCCTCGTCATCTGACCGCGGTTCAAAATTACGAGGTCCGTCCCAAAATAGCCCCAGTGTTGCTTCAAACGGGACGCTAATATAACTAAACAAAACAAAACTAAACCTTTGAAAGTTCTAAGTACTATCCGCATCTTTGAATAATACTGCATCAAAAGATTCAAATAATTAAAGTTTAATAAAAGTTCAGTATGAAGTATTAGATTATTTCCTGCGATAAAATGGTCACTTTAGCAAACATTTAATTATCCTTAATCAAATTTTAGTTTGTACTATCGAAAAACAGATTTAGTGATAAAAAGTAATGCTCAGCGATTCTATCCTTCTAATACCTGTTTTGGATATGCCTGTCAAATTTATTTTTCTGCATTCCGCACTCACCGCCAGAAATTTAAGTAATATTATTTTAATTATGATTCATTTCATGTATTATGATTTCTCTGTGTAATAATTATCAGTATGCTGTGGAGCTGGATAAGATACATCTGGGATTCTGCTTCCTAATTGTATTTAAATTTTATAGTATTGTTTTTAAATAGAATTGCATCTACCAAACGCAATTCTATAATAAACTGCAGCTAGAAATCTCATAACAGAAACTCATAATACCTGAAATTAGTGAAAAATGTGAAGCTTACATATGAAAATTAAGAAAATTGATCTTAACGGTGTTCATTGAAACTCAAGAATATCCATTGTAAGAACGTATTGATTCTTCTATGAGCTTGACAGTCTTAGCATTCATATCAAGTTCATGTTCTGAGGCCTGTAATCCTTAAAATATTTCTACTTACATTAGGCATTTCTTTTTGTAAATTGTAAAGTATGGCGAAAAGTAGCATTGGTGAAAATAAGATACTCATATTAAAATCAATGGTAATCATATATATACTGGAGGATCGGTAAAGTTCTTTTAAGTCCTTTGGATTCAAAAAGGCGTCTAGTATAGCCAGGGAAGTACCGTGCACCAATAATAAATTGATACCTGATTTTATTTAGACAGGTTGCACCGCCCCTAGCGGTGGGAAAAGGAAATAAAAAGTAAAGGAGATCAGTGAAAACGTCCATTTAGAAAAAATTATGCTATAGTATAATGAGAATACTGAGAAAAGTTCCATGGATTTATTTGTAAAATTGGTTGAGATATTTGAAATTAAAATTATGAACTTAACGTTACTTGAAAAATGGTTCGTCCTAAATTAAAATTATATATTGTCTCCTATATTACCATATTAGTTTTTTCGAGTTAAGCAACAAGGAAATGAAATGTATGTTACGAAGGATGTAAACAAAAATAACAATAAAAAATGTCTGAATGTTGAATTACCTAACGATTTTTGAAATGGAATATCCCGTGAATATAGCTTCATTTAGCATTCCGCCTTCAAAGTCTGTCAATTCAAGCCTCGAAAGGCCATAACTATGTCAGAAAGTTTATGCTTTTACATTAACTTTCTATGCTAATGTAAAAACATAAACTAAACTTTTTTACATTAACACTTGAATACAAATGAAAGCACTATCAATGCATTACTTATTCATATATTTTCTAAGTGATACTTCTGCTGTATGAATATTTGCATATTGCTATACCATCACCATAGTGATTTCAATGAATGCATATAAATGTGTATATCAATTTCGGTATGATAGTAGAAATTTCTTTAGGATTTCAGAAAGAATAGTAATAACAATGATCATAAGTCCTTAATATTATTTCATCTACAGACTTGAACTTATTGACTTTGATGTACGTTTAACTGTATAATATCTATTACGAGCTCAAATATCGTCTGAATATTATCACACCCATATCCATCAATTAATATGAATAGCTTGGAGTCTACAAAATTAGTGATATTTCACAAAATCACTTAGCTTCTTGGAAAGTGTCACAGCAATGAATCCCTTCCCAAGTAGATCTTAGCTAACGTACAGTAAGCAATATACTGACGGAAGTTTAGTTCAGTTATATTAACGTCCTGTTTTAAAGCAACACTAGAGCTATTTTAGGACGGACCTCGTAATTTTTAACCGCGGACAGATGATGAGGACTGCACCTGAGTCGGCACCCCTCTCTTCACACCAGCGAGAGAACGTTTGACCCGGACGTTAAACGTGCACCAGATCCGTCTTACACGACGGTTCTTCGATGGAATCAGGTTTCAAATCTGAAACCCTCCGGTTCCGAAGCAGAGACTTTACCACCAGACCACAGCGGTCTTATACTGATGGAAAAGTGTACCGAAGGAATTTTTCTATTTCACTATCATATATGTATCTTCAACTCCACTTTATTATCAAAAATGTTTACATGAAGATACGGATTTTACTTCTGAGATCCTTCTGGTAATCTGACAATCTATCTAACAGCTTTTTTTTTTGCTATTGGTGACTAATTTAGACAGCTTTCTTTCTGGCTTTTCGCTTCTGAATCAGAGTAATTTGAATTTAAAATGTGATTGTAAGATTTTTCATGTTAGTTAGAAATGGCATTTTGTCACAACTATGCATATTCCAGTGCTTTCTGAATCAATGCTAGGGTATGATTTTGTTACTTTAAATATAGAACTGAAGAAAAATATGAAGATAAAAGATTACAATATTTACTATCTTGATTTTTTAACTTTGTCCATCGTGTTATATTTGAATATGAATTTATAAATTTCGGAAAATACATTTGATTGTATACTTAAATGTACTGAACTGCTGAAATGCTTAATGAACTTAAATGCTGAAACACTATATTATAATTGTAATACATTAATTAAAAAATGGTTCTGAAAGAAACTTTAATTAAATTTTTTGTTTCGATTATTTTACACAAAAAAAGTATCCCTTACATGATTTAGAGTGGTGATAATTTTGTCTCAATTATGGTATTATTAAATAATCAATCGATAAGTGAAATTAATTATTTTTTTTTATTTTGAAATTTGCTACACATTAAATCAAAATTGAACAGATGATAAATAATATTTTAAGCCGGCGTCCTGGCATAGAGCAGCGCGTCTTCCCCGTAATCTGGGCGTCCTGGGTTTGAGTCCCGGTTTGGGCATGGTCGTTTTTCCTCTTTGTTCTATATGTGAGGCGTGAATGTGCCCCCCCCCTGTAAAAAGGGGTTGTGCTAGCGAATGTGAAGCAAGAAGTAGCTAAGTATTACTCTTGACCCTAGTTGGCGTTACTGAAAAAACAAGAGACGCTCACTCAGCTTAAATCGCTGACAGATAACTATCAGCGGGCTTATAATTGACATAAGTCACAACACGCAGATATTTTAAATAGGCATTAAATCATTTTTAATAAATCTAACTACAGAATCATTTATAGTCGTCGCACTAATTGCATGCATGTAGATCAGATATGAAAGACCAACAACTTCCAAAGGATTAAGAAAATTCCTTTCCATAGCTTGTAACCAATATCTCTACAGACACGCACCCAGGTTCAGCCCATGTTTGCAGTTCCAGCAGATGTCACGCAAGCTGAGTATGCTATCAGACGAGGTTTCTAAGTCAACGGAATCACAATATTATCACTAATTTGGTAGACTGATCAAATATTCTGCACAATCTTGATATCTAGAGCCTTCGCTTTTGCTTACATAAGTTATTATCCGGTCACGGCAAAATTAAGTGAAGCGCATTTACTACATGAAGTTGTGATTTGCCAAGCTATTTGATGTAGCTCGCTCTTGGATTGGGAAGAAACTTAACAAGATATTGCAGTTAAAAAATGATGCGAACATTTTTTCTGTAATTGTAACTGTTTTATTAATGAATGAATAATTGTAGTAAAAATATTCCAGACTTTATTTCTTTTTAATAGCTTTACATCCCCATTTCAGCTTGTTCTTAGAAGATGTACCGAATATTCTACGCTTCTTTCCAAAAGAAAAATTTCAAACAAAATAACATTTCTTGTTAAGGTATATGACTATACTCGAGATAATTGTTTATGAAAACCATTCATAAATATTTATATTTATGAATGCTAAAAAAATTGAATAATCATTTATGGATTAAAAAGATTGAAGAAAGATTAAAAGATGAAGATGGATTAAAAAGATTGAAGAAACATTTATAAAATTAAAATATTACAATTAAGTGGCAATTTTTTTAATAAAATGGAAAAAAAAGGGTCTTTTTTGGTTAAAAAGATACATAAAGCAAAATTCTTCTAGTTTAGAGTTTATAAAATTATTTGATTAAAGTTTTGCAGGTAGCTTAAGAAATATATCATGTAATTCCTTAAAATTTCGTAAAACAAAAAAATCGATCAAAGATTATAATTGGAGAAAATAGCTCTAAGCATGTAAATTAGTATTAAAAGTATGCAAATATAAATATAAAAAGTGCAATTTCCCCCAAAATATACTTCGAAACAAAATTCCAATGATTTTATAAAGAAACATATTCAAACATTAAGAATATTAAAAAAAATCATAATTCCCCCCAAAAGAAGAAAAAAAAAAAAAACTTTTCAGCATAGACACATTGAACATTACTTAGTACATTTGAGATTGAGACATCTAAAGTTTTAAATACCAGCTCATGTTTTATGACTGTAAGTTAAATTCTATATATTCAGAAGACACAAAATAAGAAAGACTTTGATTTTTTTTTTGATTTTATAGAAATGGATTTGAAAAACTCTACAAAAAGTTTTTAAATTTGAGCACTAGCTTACTGCACAGATTTGTTGCATTAGATATGTTGCACAGATATGGGATATGTAAGTTTTGGTTCCAATAAATTATAATTGAGCGTATAGTGCGTATATACGCCTTATATAGTATTTTGCAATAACTGGATCATATTTTCCTTAAGATAAAAAAAGGCTCTGTTTGCAACTTCTGCAAAAAAAAAAAAAAAAAACAATTCACTATTGCGCAAATTCTGAATAGATTTATTTTTATTTTAAATACAGGTTAGGATATAAAATATTTATTAAATTATTTTACATGAAGACGTGTGACATAAACTCATTGATCAACTAGTATCCAGTACCTGAATCTTCGCCAAATAACGATGCTTGAATATACAAAGAACGACTTTCAATGTTCCAGTTGTTGAGACACATTTCTGATTTACATTTGGTTAAAGAATTACATTTTATTAACGTTTTGATTTCGTTTCATTTAATTAGTGTAATTGCGTTTTGATGCCCCGCATAACTTCTTTGGGTAGGATCTTGTAATTGCAAAAACTGCTGAAAAAAAAAACAACCCAGGGACAATTTCTTTAAATATATTTTGATGTATTATACACCATGCTGAGTATAAATCAAAATTTCAAAAATTCACAGATCTCGAGGACAATCTTAATCTTTCGGCCACTTTCCTATATTCCATGCCACTCAATCTCGAAAATTCTTCACCTTCTACATTAGATTTAAAAAATATTGATGATGATACGAATGCTTAGTGGAAGTCACTTTCACACTGAACCCTTCCAGTTCCAAAATAAGGAATTCAGCAATGTCCTTCTACCACTTTTCTTGTACATAGAAGATACCTCTTAATCAGACATTATTGGTTCAAAAGCGAAACTATAAATCTAAAGCAATTATCCTGTCGTAATACTAACAAATTAAGCCCAGATACTTTAATAACTGTATTCTCAAACTTAGTATTATTATACTTATATCAGACAGAAAGAATCGAGAAAATTTTGAATACCGGTTTGATAACCTAAATCCAATTTTTAAGAATTGAAGATGACCAATTTTTAAGAAATGTGTTCATACACATATTTATACAATCTTAAATATCACTAGTAGGTAATACATTTCAATTTATAAATATTTTTAGAGCAGATGAAACTTTAAAATTTTGTAGAAAATTTAAGGTTGGATTTATGTATGAAGTATGAAAAAAAAAGTGCGATTACAGGAGCTAGTCAGAGTGAGCTATTTTAATAACTTTATTTTCAAAACCACTGTCTTGATACTCACATCAAACAGGAGCAATAAAAATTCATTTTAATGTCGATTTCAATTCCTAAATCCAATTTTTAAGAATTAAAGTATTGCATAATTTATGCATACACGTATTTATCTAAATCTGAAATATCACTAGTAGGTAACATATTTTCAGTTTATAATTATTTTTATGCAGATGGAATTTAAAAATTTTAAAGTGAATTTAAGGTTGAATCTATGTTCGAAAAAAAAAGAAACCCTAAAGTATGATGCAGTTGCAGGATGAAAAGAAGCATTATTTTAAATTGTCTGCTGTAAAAAAAAAAAATGCTTTAAAAAAACAAGGAAAACTGACGTACTGAAACCCAGCTTTATGACTAAGATTAAAAATTTAGGGTTGTGTAGTTTCTACCGGCTGGCGAAGGAAATTAAGTCTCATCTTTTAACTTGGTGAGGAAACATGTTAAAAGAATTACTGAGGATTTTTCTCTGTCTTTTAGAATATCAGGTTAAATATCAATTTACAATAAGTCATTGAGTGATGTATTAGAAAAATTATGCATTTTAAGTAATTAACATTTTGAGATTATCCAAGATATTTTCTTTTTATATGAAATGCAGTTATATTTGAAAAGTATATATCTTATAAAGTTAAACGAGCCATTCTTGTACATTTATAAATTTATTTCGTGTATCTGTATCTCGAAAACGGCTCTAAAAATTTGGATCAATTATTTCATTTTTATAATATTTGGTTTTTAACTGTGTGTGTGTGTCTTTCCTGAAAAAACGCTACTTTATATACACATTTTTTCTTTAAATGAATATCGACATGTGGCTATACATGAGCTAAAAGTATTAGGTAATGTATAGCATGTTGAGAGGGAAAGTGATTAGGGCTTCGGATTCTCATGCATTTTTTCTCATGCCCGATCCCGCGTATGAAGTTCAATTAGATTTCGCTTATAACTTTAAACGAGCCATAAAACAGAATTTTATTTACAATTAAAAAAAACTGCTGAGTGAAGCTTGATCTTCCAGGTAGTGATACGATTAGATTGCGAATAGGTCATAATTATTCGTTTGATATCCAATAAGAAAAAAAAAAGTAAGGAATTTACAAATTTCATATCATATTAGAAATACTGCAAGAAATAATCTTTTCATTCATGATACAATTTCAAATGTAGTTAGTAAAATAATATGGCATTTCATTTGAACTAATTAATTGCTCTAATTCAATTCTGTTGCTTTTGATATTTTGCCAAGATGGAAATGCAAAAGTTATTCATTTATTAAGTACCGGTAAGTCATACACTATTATTAAGAGTAATGTTTTTTGTGAAACACAAGTAAATAAAAGAAAAATATCAGAAATCGCAGGCGTAGCTATGAAATCTGTATTTCCATTTCAAATCGGAATCTATCTATTGGGTTGTTCGGAAAATAATTTCGTTTTTTTTTTTTTGTGTGTGTGTGTGGAAATGAAAGACAGTTTTTGTATAATAAACGAATACTTTATTATATGTTGGCCGTTCTGGTCCAACACCTTTTGCCATCTTTCTGGTAGTAGCATAATTCCACGCTCATAAAATTTTTGGTCTTTGCTGCCAAAAAACTGATCGAGGTGGTTTTTGACCTCCTCATTTGAGGTGAAGGTTTTACCGTCTAAAAAATTTAGCGAACCAGTTCTGGCACTGGCGTACTGTCAACACTACTTCTCCATACACATGGGTCCATTTCTTTCTGGATTGAACAGCATTTTTACCCTTTCTGTAGTAAAACAATAAGATATGTCGAAAATGCTGCTTATCGCTCTCCATATTTAAAAGGGCACCAACCAAAAACTACTCCGTAGAATTAATTGGAATTTTTCGCACACAAGCCTTGCTATATGAGCTCTCAAAGCATATAAAAATTATATGGCTTAAATGTGAAGTTGGGTGCAAAAAAATACAATTAAATCCTCTGTCGGGAAAAAACGAAATTACTTTCCGAACAACCCAATATAATACCTGGCATACTTAACTTTGCTCGGCAGGTTTTTTTTGCTGTTGTTGTTTGTTATTCTTTTAGAAACTATTTAAATATGAATCACATACTGACTACGTTTGACTATTTGTTGAATCTTACCTGCATATGAACTGGTCATTTAAATAAAATTGTCAATTAGCGTCATCTCACAAAATTTTGAAGTACCAGTAGGTTATCCAATGGCAACAATGTAAATACCATAAAAGTTTACAACAAAGGCAATTATATAGATAAACTTAAAAAGCAAAATATTATCCAAATATAAAATTGGATCAAATCGTGAAAGCCATTTCTAATATATATATATATATATATATATAAGAATTGCTAATTTATAAAGTAAGCACATTATTACAGTATTTGGATTATGATATTTTGCAACTGAATTTCTACAAATGATGCATATTAAAAATATTGTTATTAAGTAATATTAATTATCATTTCATTTTCTTAAAGCGTGATATTTGTTAAACAAAGAAATAAGCCGTAGATATTTTTTTTATTCTGGGAAGAGATGTATAATGAACAGTTATTGTAAAATAGATTTTTATGAAAATTATTTTAATTTCCTTTTTATCTGAAGTAAACTGAATATGAAATATATATATACTTTTTTTCACATGTAATGCTGAATTTTAACATTTAACAAAAATTATTATTTTCAGTATAACAGTTTTGAACTCAGTAAAAGATTTCTTTTCAGTTATAAGATTTGGTAATTTAGTTTCTAAAAATGAAACTAAGATGCGAAGTCTGTTTCCATAGTAAGCTCAATTTCCAAAATTTGATTTAAAAATTATTAGATATTTGAAGAAAGTTTCACAGTTATTTAAAAAAATATATATTAGAAAATGCAGAAACTTTTAAAGGAATTGAGCACAGTGATTGATGTTTTTAAACTATGGGAATTTATGGGAAAAAACAAACCTTTGTAAAATTTGAAGATTGGTTTCTTCTCCTTAAATAGTTGCACTTTTATTTAAAAATTCTTTTCCACTGGAAACTATCTTGGAAATATTCAACATTTTGGAAAATTTTATGTTCCTAGCAACCTCAAGTTCTTTTCATAGTAATATTTTGAAACATTTTGTCTTTTCTTCAATAATTCAGGAAAGCGGAACTTTTTATTCCACACTTAATTTTTATCCCGGATGAAAATGAAGAACTCCAAAGATTTATTTATTCTGTATAAATTTTTAATTGGGTTACGTTACAATTTTTACATTTATGTTTCCTGTCTTTAAAATACTTCTACGTAAAAATCCACTTAGGATGTATATTTGCCAAAAATATATTTATTTTTTTAACTCGGAAGAAAGAAAGATTTCTATTGGAAATGTAACTGATTCCTAAAATGTATGACAAACATAATTATACAGAGAACAAGAAGTTATTTGCAAGAATAACATTATGAAAATTTAATTTTTATTTGTGGTGGTTGTTTCATTAATAATACTAATCTTTTTTTTTATTTCGTGAAATATCATATATATCGAAATTTAAATGGAAAAGTTATGCATTTATGAGATTAATGATATAAATTCATTTATGGCAGTAATTGGACTAAACAGAATTAAAATCGCTGTTAACATCAATGTAAGGTGGAAGCCATAAATATTAATAGATTAAGGAGAACTAATGATTTTCTATGAAGCAAATGATATAAAAGTTTTTTGGTCTTCCGAGAAATGTCAAATGCGACTAAATTTAGCATAAAGAAGAAATGATGCGATTGATAGAGTGGGGTTAATATTTTGTCACAACATGCTGAGTAAAGAGAATTTGTTTTCCATAATAATCATATAAAACAGGGTCATATTTTTGATTTTTTTGAGTAGAATGATTAACATTAAGACTTTAAAAGACATTTCTTATTATAAAAAGAACAATAAGCAAGTGATTTATTCTCCAATGTAATTGTTATTATTTTTTTAAATATGAGATAACATTCGTTTGCATGCTGTAATTTCTGTGCCGTCGTTTCTACTTTTTAATTACTGTTCACCAAAGTAAGTTAGAAAGAAATTTTTAATAACTGAAGTAAATTTTGTGTAATTATACTTACTTTTTCAACAAAATTATATTATTATTGGTATTCAAAATTTAAAAAAATGGTACGCGTATAATCTGTATTTTAAATTTATTCTCTACATCGAGAAATAAAAAAAAATATTTTAAGGGAGAAAACAATTTATTTAATCTTTATATTGCAAGGGGAGGAAATATTAAATTATTTTTTTAAGAAGGCGCTTTATTCAAAAATGTGCCTTTTCCTTTCCTTTTAACTCAATGTGAGATAAAATCTACAGGTGTTCTCTATTATTTTCGTTTCTCATTATCAGTGGCCTATTTATAGCCTATGAGCTAAGAAAAATGCATTCACAATATAAAGAAAGAATAATTTTTGTATATTATATTCATTCTAAATAAGTGTTATTTATTTTGTTATTATAATAATTTACATTTCATTACTTATTCGCAGATTAACCGTATTATTTTTGTATACAATTAGAATAAAAGTAAGCAAATAATAGAGAACTTAAAAAATGTAGCAAACATACATGTTTGTAATCACGTAAAATATATTCTGAGTAATGATGTAATTATTTTTAATTAGTGTTATTTACATTTGGTTGTGAATTCAACTCTGTGTTATCTTTGTTATCTTATCCTTTAAAAATATAATTATTCTTAATTAATGCTATTAACATCGTGTTTTGAATTATAGTTCGTGTTATCTTATCCTTTGTTCTTTGTTATATACCTACTTAATAAACAGCATATTTTTACAATTATGAAGGAAAATATTCTGAATTAGTCCTTTCGTTGTAATTATTTTCAAATCATATTATATACAATTTGAGGTGAAACCTGTTCTATTTTATCTTCATTCTTGTTATTTGTTTCATATAATACATTTTAACGAATGTATTTCTAATATGTTTTCTTGTGCAAAATACTCTTGTAGGTATTATTTGGTTTAAATAAATAAAAAGAAAAGGATAGGACAGTTATTTAAATATTAAGAGTGATTAACTTTGTCAAGGAATTGAAATTCTAATCACTTCTATAATATGATGCTTTCTATCATTAAAAATAATTCAAAACATAGAAATTGAAAAGAAAACTTTTGTAAGGATTTTTCTATTAAAAATTAAATCTCTCGTGAAGTGGTAACTTTTCAAACTGCTAAAAACTAATCTCAAATAATATATGAGATATTCTAATCACTTCGAACATTTTAACAAACTCTAAACGTACACTTTTATTTAATACTCGTCAGACAAATGAATATCCTAAGCTATTACTGATAAAAATTAACGCCTTAGGGAAGAGAAAAAAAAGACTCCAATAAAAAAATTATTGAAATAAAATTCCTGAAAAGAAATGCTCCATGCGAATCTTTGAAACGAATAAAAAGAAAACTGAACTGATAGAGGAGAAAAAAAGTTAAGCTATTTTAAATCTCTTATTGCGACTGGAACTGCAAAGAAATCGCTTTGAACTAAAATTTCGAGCAAGTAGAACGGACAGGAAGTGATTATTTAGTTCCTAGCTAAGATCCTCGGCGTTTTCGTGGAGATAGGACTTCATTAATATCAAGGTGATTAATCTGACCTTTCTCACAGGCAGATAAAGAAACAACCGGTATTCTTCCCATGGGTCTAATAAAGTCGCTTTACTGGCTCTTTAAATAAACTCGCAGCGTAGGCTCAGAAGGTAGCTAGACTTCGTCGTGGATAGACAAAGCGGGTTCTGGAGTCTGAATGATTTGATGAAGTAATTAGACTCCCTGTTCAATGTTTCTTGGAAACAAATGAGGATTTTCATGTTGTCGAGTAATCCTTATTTTTCTTCTTATGTAGATTTAAAGAGCTTCGGATCAATCTTTTGAGAAGATTTGCATTGCATTTTCAGGATTCAAGTTTTTAATGTGCTGTTCTCAAAGAGATAGATTTCAAAGGGTGATGTTTTTTTTTAAAAAGAATTAAGCAAACTGTGTAAAAGATCGAATAATTTTAAAGTTATCTAGGTTCCATTTTGTAGGATTTAGTTGTCATGTTCTTTGTTCTTACATTTTTTTCTCATATATAAATGGGAACAATTCATTTTGCCTTTAAAAGGCTTGGACAATTAAACGTTTTAAATGACTTGGAGAGATGTGCTATTCAGAATATTATTGGCGACTAGCTTGTTTGATGATTAGAAGATTATTCATTTTTTGAACTGTTAAATTATGAATAAAATACACTTTTTAAAAACAATTTAATCTCGTTATTTGATAATACTGAAAATATAATTTTTATTGAATCAATCTTCCACAAATTAATGTAGACAAATCAATCTTCCACAAATCAATACTTCATTTCTTAATAAATTATTAAAAACTGTATAAATTTCAGTATAGAAAAGAAAATGAAATCTTACTTCGGATTTAATTTTCAAGAGAGCATTTATTTACTTATCTTAGTAAAAGCACTGGATTGAATGCTTTGATTAATTTGAAATTCATATAACATTAAAAATAGTGTTACGTACTGTAAGCTAGATTAAATTTTTAAAAAAATGAATATTAAAAAATAAATAAAAATATAGGAAACGAAATTGTTTCCATTAAAAAAAGTAATCTTTTGAGCTTTAATGTAACCCCACCCAACAAAAAAAAAATTATATGACAATAGGATTAGGAAATATAAAAATGTTCCATAATCAAGTCATGACGATTACATATCCGAGATGGTTAAACCTATTTCAATCACTTTGATTTTTTTTTTCATATTCTTTCCTCTTATTTAATGGAGATTTAGTTGACATGGCTTGTCCTTTCCCAAGCATTTCTTATAATATTTTGACACTATATTACCTATCTAAGTGATGCGTTGAATTAAGTGCAGTTATAAAGATAATAAAAAAAAATGTTTTTTTTAACATTTGACTGCAGCTATTCGGCAATAAATAATAAGAGCAATTTTTGTTCCATTATATTATATATAGATGCTTGGGAGAAGTACTGTTTTAGAAAATTTGGACAGATGCGGAAGAAGAATATTTTAATAATTTAAGAATATTTTAAGATTAATAATTTAAGAATAATTTAAGAATATAATATATATATAATATAATATACTGTTTATGAAGGTTACGAGTTTTTTTTTTTAAATTTTCTTTTAAATGTCTTGTGCAGATGCGTTATTTAAGAAAGTTTAAACAGATGTGTTATTTTAGAAGATGTAGCTTATACCTTTTTCAACTAAAACTCTCTAAATTAAACATTGTGCCAAAATCTATAATATAAAATTTCACGGATCATTCTATTTAGAATACGCAACCCATAGATATGAACTTGAATAAACTGTTTTTGATAAAAATATGAACTTTAGATAGTCTTGTTTTATGTAATATACCAAACTGCGCAAACGATCTCCTAACTTGGAGATGTTTTAGGCTTCAAAAGTTTTATGGTTTCTCCATGTTTTAATTTCCTGTTCTCTAGAGGTTTGTATTTATCTTTAAAAAAAAAGTAATGTTAGCCTCCAAAAACTTTCACAAATGTGTAGTTATATTCAATAGTTCTTTTAACATCATACTCTGCTCGTATTCATTGTGTTGAATTTTTTTTAAATAAATCGCTTCATCCAAAATATTGAATTAAAAATTATTATGATTATTATTATGACTTTTTCTGGAAAAAATACTTGATCTTGCAAAAAATTATCAATAATTAATGCCAACTTCAGTTGTGAAAGACTTGTTGTTAAGAAAATCCTTCATCTTTGTTCAGGCTTATTTGATTAAGAATTGCGTCATCCCGTCGTTGATAAAAAAACCGAAAACTTAATATGAAGTATTCTTGAGAATATATATGCTTTCAACTGATTTCATTAGAAATGAACTTAACAACATTAACTTAACCTTCTTTTTTCAGAAATAAAGTGGACCTGAACTTTTCATCCACTTCATCTCAAAATATTAAAAGTGAAAAATTAATTTTTTTTAATGAAACAGTATTATTACATTATTACACCTTACTTGTAAATTATATGAAACAATATTATCACACCATTTATAAAAAAAAATAATTTATTGTGCAATCAATCAACTTACAACTTATTCCTTGTTTCATTAATGTTTAAAATATCTTACAATTTAAAATCTAGATTGCAAAGTTTAAGACGTCCTATTGTAACAGAAAATTTAACTCAAGAAAAGGAAAATGATTCTCCCATTTTTTCAAGCATTTGAGTGATAAATATTGCAAATCGTTTTGCTGTTAACCAGTTGTATCATTATTATACCTTCTATAATTCCTATATTATAAGTCAATCCATTCAATATTATTAACCTTTGGCACTCGAAGGGTTCCTCTCAAGCATCATACCAGATGGGGCATCATTTTGGCATTTTTTTTTTGATTTTGATTGTTAAAAATAACTATAGAGGGGTCATAAGATGTAGATTAATTTTTCAGGAACATTCAACGTAAAATAATTATATAGATTTATTTTTTGAACAATAACGAAGTTTTTGTATTTGATGAATAATCATGCATCAAATTACATTTCAGAATGGAAAGGGCCAATGTCGTTATGGAACAAATCTAGAGAACTCGCAACAGAGTTATTAAAACTCTAACGAAGATATATCATTATGAGTATTGTTTCAACATTTTATCTGCATACGACGAAAAAAAAGATTATCAAAAATATTGCTAGGAATAATCAAGCCGTATTTTGTTACATTCTTTCGATCAAATAATACTAATAGTAGCAATATGCTTAACCTTATATAGGAAAGGAATAAAATAACTGGGAAAGGGTTCCATAAATAACATTGTAATATAAGTTACCTAAGCTTTCAAAGGAATAAAGAAAATTCCTTCGATTTCTTAGATGATGACTTGATTCATTATTTTGCCCTGATACACTATATATATATAAATCAGGTATTTCTGTATATTGATTATTTCCTTCATTGCTCAGATGAATTGCTTTCGTTTCTATAAATGGGACACATTTGGTGCTTATTTCTATTTATCACACTGTAAACATGAACCATGAAGAGATGAATTTGGATGATAGTTATTTTGATTCTAATTTTGTCTTAGAGATTCGTATTATATTTTGTGTTAGAGATTCGTAAATGAAATTTGATAAGCAGTTTGATTATTAATCGATGGTTTTTCCTCCGAATTTGAAGTAAGCAATATAAATCTTCATCAGATACTTTTTTAGAATATGTACATAAAATATAGTATTCTTATTTTATTTTCAAATAATTGTTAACGACATAAAGTTACTATTGAAACTCCTGTTAACATATTTAGCCAATTATTGTCAATTCTTGGCACACACATTTCTTTGAATTCGTGAACAGCATTTTGATGATTTACAATTTTTGATGGCATAATATCATAGATTTGTGTTTCTGATTATCTGAGGATCGACATTATATTGCATTTAGTTTTATACTTACAAGAAATCTAGGGCTCCATCCCAACTTGATACCCCCAGAGCTTGTATACAGATTAAACCTTTCTAAGGTCGTGGGAAGTATGCTTCCCACCAAATTTATCAATCTTTGTATGAAATTATGTAGGTTGGCATCAGTTCTGACAAATTTTTTTAATAAGTCAGAAACTTAGATGCCTCAGTTCTTTATCTCAGACAAACTGATGTGTCTTGATTTGTTACTTAATTATAAATTAACCAAATTAATTAATTAATCAAATTAAATTTATCGAATAAGCTAAATGAATATCTTTTCTTATTCTAATTTCAAGTCTAAAAATATTTTAACATAATATGACTAGAAAAAAATAGCCCTTTAAAGGGTTAAACAAAAATGGTCCATCGTATCAATATGAATTTTTGCTGGTATACATATAAAACACATAATAAAGAAAATCATGCAAAATCAAAGAATTTATTTTTGCTGCTTGTTAATATGCTAAAAATGATTTTTAAGAAGCGTTGTGTTTTAGCAATATAAAAAGTAAAATAACTCCAATAAATCTATTAAAATATTTATCCATTTGTATGAATATCAAGTCCTTTGGGATTCAAATTGGTGTAACATTTTTAATTATATGTTGGTTAATTTCGGAAAAACTTTGCGCGCAAGCAGATTCTGTCTTCAATAGTTTATACAGAAATTTTTTCACACATCTTTCAGCTGTTGAAAATTATTTCATAGAATTAAAAAATGCGTAATTGTAAAGTTAAACTATGGTAGAAAATCTATTAAATTTAAAAATTTTTTCTTACATTACGAATAGTCGCATTTCATCAACTTTCGAGGTCTGTTTCAGATGTTAAAGTTCTTATAGCCACTTAATATTCAGGAACGAACTAATGTAAAAAAGGGAAAAAAATGCAAAATATTTATTTCCTCACCCCACGACAACTATATTTATAAGAATTACAGGAGATGCTCAAGATTTCACCAATTTCAGAGAAATTCTCAAAGAAATCAGAAGATTAGTGGCTTGTAGCAACAGTTAAAGCGTATCGCGCTATCAGGAAAATATCAAAATTTACTGACATTTTGTAACGGTGGTTTTTAATGCACCCTTATAGTGAAAAAATCAAGAAGTGATAAATTTAAATTCCTTATATATTTCTAAAAATCATAAACACTTTTTGCTTTTCCTTGTACGAATTTCTATAAACAGAAATTAAGTTTAAAAAATGATATTTAGTTTTTTTTTATTTCTCTCAGTTTGCTACACCGTCTGTCAGTCTTTGAAAACGATAATCGAAAATGCATTTAGCCTGGCCAATATAATGTGTAATTTGTAATAAAATGTGTAACATCAATTTTGCATATTTCAAATTTCAGATGAAATCCCTTGAATATAAATTTTATTAAGCTATTAAAGGATATACAGATATGTGCAAGGTAACTGAAAAATGCATATGGCTATGGATGAATTGAGTATGCAGATGTAGCATCAAAATTTTAGATAAGTATCTAATATTGGATCAAATCCATTGGGAAGGGGGGTCATCTGTATTCTCCATGTATGCAAGGGTTTAATTCAAAATCACATCATATAATAACAAAAATTTGATTTGAAATTGTGTATTTGTGCCACATTTTCGATCCCATTATTGGAAAATAAGTCCTCCATAATGTTCCCTATTTTTCCCTATAATATATTATTTATTACACTAATTATATGTTGTACTGCATCATTACGATCGGAAAGACAATGTAAGAGTATTCAAGACTACAGCGGTGACCTAAAAGAGTTTACTATCTCACTCTGAACGCTACCTTAACTGGGCTATACGTTCAGAATATGCAATAAAAGAGAAAAACAAAAAATAAAGTATCTAAATTATTTTAAAATATGAACTAATTGAGCAACAAATTTCCCGATAGTTTGTAATTATTATAAACATTTTGCGTGAGCAATTATAACAGATTTTAATTCAGTCAACCAAAAAACGAAAACAATTTTCTAAGAGATATTTTATTTCCCAGAAATATTGATTATATAAATTAATTTAAGAATAATAATTAATAATAATAATAATATCTAAGAATAATATTTATGAATACTCACGAAAATATTAGTTACTTCAAGTTTCTAAATTTTTAAACTTTTTTTTATCACACTTACGAAAAAAAACTTCTAATAATTTAGCATACATACTGGTATTACATACAATTAATAGGCTGCTTCATTGTATTAAAATGAAAAGACTATTGATATTAAAATGATGTTAGACGACATAAGTTTTACTTTTCAAAAGTACAGACTATCATTATCATTGTATCAGCTAATTCAGAAAAGTAAGGTCAAATAACAATTCCTACACATCTTTCAAGCAGTTTTCACACTCTTCAGAGAAATTAAAGTATCAGCCATCATCGTAAATCTACGTGAGCTTCATTTGTGTTAGTGTGTATACATAGTGTTACGAAATTTTTCTCGGGGTTCGAATGTATAGTGGAAATGATATGGTGTGTAGAACGCTCAATCAGCAGACGGCAGTAGAAAATAAAACAACAACGTTTATTTACACGAAGACACACAGGACAGCACAAAAGCGACAACTATATACAGCACAGAAGATGATTATCTTCAACCGAGACGTGTAGCATACAACAGCAGCATACAACCAGAATCTACTGCAGACAGTAGCGCACAGCTCAGTTCAGCACTAGCTTGACTCTGTCGCTTCCGACTACTCTGTCTTCTACTTCTCCGACTCGGATTACTGACTCGACTTCGCTTCTCTCGAACTCGGACTACTGGCTTGGACTTCTGACTTCGCTGCTCTCGAACTCGGACTGACTTCGCTCCGTCGATTCCGCTAACTCTTCTTCGACCACTCCGTCCACTCTGGCTACTGACTTGGACTCCTGGCAGCTGCAGCCCCTTTTATAGGTCTCAGGAGGCGGGGCTAGAAGCCTCTCAACCAATCAGGAATGTTCAAGGCGTATCTCGGTTCCTACTGGACGGATCGGGAAAATTCTCGATGTTTCGGGTATAATCCATTTTGGCGCCAAAGTCGCCAAATTCGTCGCCAAATGGTCACCAAGTCTGTCGCCAAGCTCTGGTACTCCCGACGCGCCACCTGGACTCCGTCCCATTCAGATGTCTGTAAAACTTTCTTTCTGTTGATGGAAAAAACTATGCTTGGAAGCCGAATTGCAGGTTTGTAACAATAGAATTCTTCCGAGAATCAGGAATTTCATTATAGCTTGTTGCTCATTTTTAAAAGTGTGTTATGGACAGTGTTTCTGCTTTTGTCTTGTAAAGGAGAGGAAATTGTAAGAAATTTATTGCAAATACTCTTAGTGCAATCCCTGAGTCTAACTTCCATATTTATCGAATATCAAGAACTAAACACATTTTTCATCATATATATTTAAAATAATGGCAAGAGATACTTCATATTTAATTTCATTTGGAATTTTAAATAAGTTCCTCATTAAAAGCAATAGTTAATGCATTTCTTCAATATATGCCATATTACATCTACTGTCCACTTTTTTTTACTTTTTTATTTATATTAATTGTAGTCAAATTTGCATCCTAAATTGCACTAAAAATTGCATGGGATTTTTACTTTTCTTTCTAATTTATTTTTACTTCTGCCACGCTGTAGTTTTATAAGTTTATATGATGATGTATTGTTGTTGAAAGTACGGTATTTTGATGATTTTATAATATAGATAACAATTAATAAATGAATTTTAGTTAAATCTATATTCCATATGGAGACGGTACCTAATACCATATGGAGACGGTACCTTTTGATAATAAAAAATCTACAATATTCAAATCTAAATTCTATCACAGTACAAAATATTGAAAATAATTGTTCATGAAATAATATAAAAAATAAATAAACTGTATATAAAAATATTCTTAAATTTATGTCATTCCTGTGAAAACTCGCAGAATCTTAATCTTATTTACATACTGTATACTGAAATCAATATAGGTAAGTAAATAAAGCTACAATAAGTATCAAAAGAACAGAAATTACCGTATAATGAATATTGAAACCGTCGAATTAAAAATTAAGTAAAGCATTTCTATGATTTTCTAGCATATTGAATATTTATCTTTTTATCCTCTGATTGTTGATGAAAAATAGTTATTTTTGATATGAAATAAATGTGCTTTTAAAACTATTTTCATTTAACTATTAATTATTTCATTATAATAATGAAATTGTAATTTCGTCTGAATTCTTAATACTTTTGCACTGGATTTTAGATTAACCTTTTCCTAAAAGTGGCTTGCACTAACAGTAATTACTTTATTTTGCTTGGTTAAGAGTATTTTTTAATTTACAAGTTACAAGTCTGTTTTTTTTTATCATTTTTCTTTTTTCATTTTAAAGATACAAGAAGAAAAAATATTCTATTTGTGTTATAATATTATTATTCAGAACGAAAAGAAATTATAACTGAAATCTTAAAAGAATTTACAATGTGTTATAAGTTTACATTAATTTTATCTATAAAAACATTTCTATCTGCTTTTGAAAATCATAGTCAAGAGCCAAACATTGAACGAAATTAGTTGTAATAATTCAAAGTAAAAATTTTCAAATGGATGTCAAAACTGAAACTTTATATAAACTAATGATAAATCACGGAAGATATAGATTTAAGTAAAAGAAAAATACATACAATTGCAGCAATAGAATAATTTGTATTTAAACATCCATTTATATCTATTAAATTATTTGAATCTGTTATAACAAATACAGTCAGTCAAAGAATATAGTGACACTTAACTTCAATAACTACAAAGTTATTTATAAAAATATTTATCAAATTAAAATAAAAAATTAAAATAAATGAATCAATAAATATTTTAACATTTGGTGTAAAGTTTCTATGGACAATTTATTTAAGAATTATAATTTAATCAGACTTTTTTAAAATAATTCAAAGACAAATAAGAGTCAAAAAGGTATTGGAACACTTTTGAAATGAGAAATTCAATAAATATATAGTACATCAATATAATTTAATTTTCTAACATATTTTTAGATTATAATTTTAAATATAACATTTTCAATAGATAAGATTCGTTATAGAAAAAAATGGATTAGTTATAGAAACAAAGATATATCGTTTGATGTGCAAAATCTTGCAATAAGTCATTGGAAAAATGGAAAATCAGTTCGCTGTATCAGACATAACTGGAAATTGAGTAAGTTTATTGTTTTTAACATTATTAACATGTTCAAGAAAAAAAAATAGTGATCAAAACAAGCTAAGATTAGAGCTTACAAGGAAATTTGATGAAAGTGAAAAGAGGTGGATTGTAAAATAAGTTCACTTTAATCCAACAACAAGAGTAGTAAAACTGACTCTGCAATGTAATGGTAAGTTTGGAAAATCTTTAAATCCTGAAATTGTCAGAAGTGATTAAAAAAACATAAATATCACGGCAGAGTACCTCAAAGAAAGCCTACATCAGTAAAGCAAATCGATACGCTAGGCTAGCATTTGATAAATGTTTGCAAAGCAGCCAAAAGAATTTTGGGAAAATGCAATTTTTGTTGATGAAAGCAAATATAACATTTTTGGATCGGATGCCAAGCAAGACATTTGGCTTAAACAAAATACAGCTATGCATGTCAAAAATTTACGACATACTGTCGAATATGGAGATGGCAATAAAATAGTCTGGGGTTGTGTGGCAAGCACTGGTGTCGGGAAGTTAAATTTCATTGGTTGTACAATGAATAAATATGTCTATCTTTACATTCCCAAGCAAAATTTACAGCAGAGTGTGAGCAAACTGGGAATCTCAGAGACATTTTAAATTGTACCAATATAATCACCCGAATAATAGAGGACATATCACTCATATTTGCAAGTAATGGGTCCTCTACTACTGCCCCAGTGTTATTAAAATTCCTGGACTCAATGGGATTAAGTCCAGACTTTAATCCCATTGAGCATGTGTCGGATTATTTGCAGCAAAAACTATATGAATATGAAATTTCTAACAAGTTGGAGTTAAGAAAAGATTTGGTCGAGGTGAGGGCCAAAATCGGGGTATCATTTTGCAAAAAAATGGTCCAACCAATGACAAATAGATTACAAAAGCAAAGGCAGACCATCAAGATATTACCATTTAATTTGCGTTATTTTTCTTATTTATTGGGAAGTGTCCCAATAAATAAGATGATTTCTTTTATTTTCAATTATAACCATGACTGCATAAATACGACAGTTTTTGAATTATTATGATTTGTATATATCAAAATTGTACTTATTTCTTTATTTTGGTTTCATTTGTATATTTATTATGATAAAAATCTCTGAACTTGTTGGGTGTACCAGTACTTTATTGACAGACTGTACGTTGAAAAAAACTGAAATTGATTGAAATCTGGAATGCTAACGTGAAGTTTCAAGAAATTTTCACTCAAATGCCCAAACTGAAATACTTAAGCAAATTGTGCTAATTAATTGAAATGAAGGCAAAATATTCTCTGCGAGTAAACCAGTAAAAAACAATCATTATTATTTAAGAATGCCATGTTATTACTTGAATTTGCATCCCAAATTTACTCGTAAAGGATATTCCTTGATTAACAAAAGTATCTGAAAACTTTAGGGTATTTTAATGGACTGTCACTCACTTGGAGTGAAGCGATAAGTGATTCAACTAAGCAACCTTTCGTATTATTCATTAGTAGAACATCTCTTTGAAGCTAAGAGGTGATAGGAATTTCCAATTAACCATTTCTAAAATTATTTTATCTGCAATGGATATAAAAAATGATTCAAAAATTAATTTATTTAACCTTTCTTTAATAAACAACATTGAGTTGGATGCCGTGAGCTTTGGTAGATAGCCGAATTTTGCTTAAGCTAATGCTACAAACATTGATTAAAGTAAATATGAGATAGAAATTTGTTGATTGGCATTTTGACAAACAGACAGGACCTTAATGCTTTAGAAGAAGCATAAATATTTCTGGATGAACAGCAGAGACTTGATTTGAATAAATTGATTTGGACATTCATTTTTTGATACTAATTTGCAAAGAATTAATCCAATGCGTTTTTTGGCTAAAGAAACTTATCTTAAATAAAAGTATTATCATTGGTCACACTTATATTTTATGTGATCTTTTTAATTTACTTTTGGTTCGTCTAACATATTTTTTTTTTTACCTTTCAAAAATTAAATTTTTTAATGAATTTTTATTTTCCTGTTTTGCTGCAATTTTGAATTTTGAAAAGTACATTAGGGAGGTATAAAGAAAAACATAGAATTTAAATAATTTTCAGAACTTATATATTGCTATTTGACTAATTTAATAACGTTTAATAACATAGTAATTATGGTATCTTACTTTAAATCTAAGAAAACCAGCAAGAGTGACTTTTCCCAAACGTTCTAATTAATAAAATTTTTATCCTCTTCCATAAAATGATATTTTGGATCTTGAATAAGACACAAAATCTTTGAAAGTCACTGGGGAACAATAGTAATAAATATGGGTATGTGGTGTAAATCTAAATGTATTAATGAATCTATCGTTTGAAAATGTAATTTGGATCTAGTTGACGAGGTTCGGTTTTTCATCCTGGATATTTTTATTAACAAAAAAAATGTATTGTTAATAGGCTGTGTGGTATTCATTATTGGCACCTTTAGGCGGTTGACAGCCTATGAGCCACAAAGTAGCACGTTGGGCAAGATTTCAGGGTCAACGGTTAGATTTGCATTGTAAAAAAAAAAAAACTGTTTGCTTGGGGCATACCGATTGCCAGCACAATTTGGTGCGAAATATATCCATGCATTTTCATACTTTCATTGCATTTAATTTCTGAAGATTTTCAGATATGAAGATGTATTTTCATTTCTGAAGGTTTCGTTTTGACTGTGGTTCGCCGACTGTGACAACTGATCAATTGTCCAGTATTTGAAAATTGTTGATTTAGAACACAGAGAGAGAGGAGAAAACATATAGCGTTCTATTCAACTCTACAGTTTTGTCATGCCTTAATCTATAATGCATTATCAAATTCAAGAATCGGGTGTAATTATGATCCTATCATTATATCAAGTGAATATGCGTATTATTAATAACATGTGAGAGTAGCGCTTATTTTCTGAAAGAGAAAGCAGCAATAATTTTTTATTCGAATGGGAAAAAAAGAAAGGGGAATCTCCAGCCTTTAATAAGACATGCAATGATTTACCAATGAGTTATCATTGCTATTTTAGATACCATACAGAAGATACAATATATAATATTCAATTAAAATCTTTTACTCTGCTGTGCTTTGATACATATATGGTCACTTGGAGGTTTTGGAACAGAAAGTGCAATTGACCACCTTGACACTACTGAGTTGCACAGTATCGACAAGATTGTTGTGCTCGGCCGTCATATACTGCCATCCAGCAGCACCACACCAATTCTTAAGGCTGCAAAGTATTTTGATAACGCCGGATTTCTTTCCCGAAAGGAATTTAGAAGTCATTGCCAGCAGTATTTGATGTCATTCTAATCATCTAAGCTTTGCTTGAAGCAGTGGCAATTTCTCATAATTGAATTCACGTGACTTAAAATAGTAAATTAATTTAACTAATGTAAACTAAATAATATCTCAAGTAGTTGCCGAGGTTTGGATAGTTAAAAAACGTTATTCACTTGGCATTACAGGTAATTTATTTAATATCTAAGTGAATAAAAATGTATGCATATAAAGGGGGTGTCTCCATTCCCATCAGTTATTTATGGTGCTATTGATGAATGATTTCCTCCGAGTTTAACACTCGACAGCACAAAAACTGTTTGACCGGCTGACATTTAGACTGCTCGCCTACCAAAAATTATGATAATAGCACTCCACTCCATCACTGTATCTATCATTCAATGCAATAAAAGCCCCTCCCTCCACAGTCGCACGATAAAAGTTCCAATTACAGGAGGATAAACAAAACCACGGTCCTCCTGCATTTGCTCACAGATAACAAAGGCAGGCTCTCCCTCTCTGTAATTAGGCACGGAGCCCTTATCTGTCACAGAATAACCTCTCCTAGTGGAGTCCTCTGTAAATAACACCCATTGTTTTAGGTTCGTGTTTGGCTTTGTTCCAGCGCGCCTGAGTAATCGTTTAATCTATTAAATGAGAGGACCTCGGGCACTCCTATTCTTTCACGTGACTTTCCGCGAAGAAGAATTCTATTGTGCAAACTGCTGTTTATCAGCCGTTATTAGTTTTGTTTTGCGTTATTAGATCAGAAAAAAAAATTATGTCGTTTCTTTTTTTGTTCCTTGGAAATTGTGACCAATTTATCTTGAGTTTCTCCTTTGGTGATCCAAAGTTCGGTGATGCGGAAAACTAAAAATTTCTGTTAGTAGTGGAAATTTGGTTGATCTGAGTTTGATTAGCTTGTATGGAAAGAGTTAATTGAATGCAGTCGTCCGTAAGGACAACTAATGAATCAAACTCATTTTTATTTACTAAGGTTTGAGATTTTGTGGTCGATTTCTTATAGCAGAAAGCAAGGCCAAGATTAAGTTTATTAATTTCTTTACGGGAATTTCATATGTTTTACATTTATTAAAAGAAAAGAGTAGAGAACGATAACAATATGTGTCAAAATCTGTGGGTGAAAGTTATTAAAGTAATTTATTTTTACTAAACAAAAGAGATTTGATGAGTTGATTTACAAGAAACAGCTTGATTTCCTTTATAACCTAGATATTTCATTCTTTGCCATTAAATAATGCTGAATTTTATAACTCTAGGACGTATATTAAGCTGTAGATAAAAAATAAAACACAGGACTGTTATTTACTGAGGAATTCTATGGTAATTTGGAAAAAAAATATCAAAAGTTTATATTTTTAAAAAATAGACTAAAGCTATAAAAGGTAATAATGGCCCCAAAACTCTTTTAAAATTTGTTCATATCTCCACACCGTTTACAATATTCAGGATAAATTTCCAAGCACTTCAGTGAATTCCTAAAATCATCACTACTAATTCACCTTCTTTGTTCTTCAGACTAATTTTGCAGTAGATAATTCTTATTTAATTATATATTTTTCGAATTCTTTGGATAAAATATTCGTTATATTTCAACAAAAGTATAAACATCAAATGTAAATAACATCCATTTTAAAATACCGTTAATCAGAGTTTAGAGACAAAAGGTTAAAGTAAAGAATCACTTGATTAAAAATGCTGCTGTTAAGTATTTTTTTTTTATTTCAAATGTGACCATTTTGTAAATTTAATCATCTCTGCCCATTAAAGTTTGGAAGCTAACATGAGATAAAATTTTGATAATAAGAAATAGACCTCATGTCCTTAACAACTTGCGGTGAACGCATCGTTTTCACCGATTCTGGAGACCATGAAGGCACTCAGAGAATGCCTCTTCGAGAGTGCCTATACCCCACGTTACATCTTTCTGAATAGCCTTGACAATCTCGTGTCAGGGGGTTTTTATGCCCTCCTCCTTCTTCTTCTTTTTTTTTTTTTTTTGGCGGGAAGGGAGAATACCGCATGGGGAGATGTCAAGGTTGTACAGGAGGGGGATGGAGAGTGACTGTAGCAACAACCGCTTCGTATTTTGCGAGAAATATGTTGACACTTACTGTCGTAAAGAACAGACAAAGCCGCATAGAGAACCATCCTGTAGAAGATTTCCGGCTCGAATGATGACGGCTTGGTAGTATTGCTGACTCGGTGACGGTTAAGTTAGCAACAAGGAGAAATTTTTTTCCTTGATTTTTTTTTTTTTTAAGTTTGTCGACAACAAGAGCTAGACATGAAGTGAGCTAACATAGAACTTTTTAAAGGTGAATTTATATATAAAATCACGCTGTGCTTTCATGAATTTAAGTCAATCGAAGTAGAATTCTTTTTTGATCAACTGCAAATCTATGTTAGCAATAAGCTAACTCATTACATTAAGAATAATATATTAGTGCGATGGAAAATTATTGACGGCAGTGGTATGATAAAATACAGAATTTAAGTGGAACACAATTATTTAATAGTATAACTGTTTTCGGTTATAGTACCACTTATAGTATAGTTTGTAATGGTTAAAGTACCACGTGGGATACTATATCCAACAAGTCCATGAATTAAGGACTTATGATAAAGAAAAATTGTAGAGTTTCTCATTGGACAAAGTGATTTTGTCTTCCTAAAATTAAAAAGATTAATCTTCTATATTTGTGAGTAAGTTCACTTGTTGAAGAACTTCGATAGATATATATGTTTTGCTTGGTTATGAGACTGAATATATTTGGATATTTTTATAAAAATGCGTATTTTTCTTGAAACTATTTTGGTTGTTCTTTGATAACTTCGCTTAGAATGATTTTATGCTATTTGGAATGAATTGACTTTATTAAAATAGGTGTTAATCTAGAAAATCAGAATAAACATTGACGATTATTGAAATTAGTAGTGTAATTTTTAAATGAAGTTCGGAATATAAAAAATAAATATTTTGCTGACTTTTAACTTATAAAGTAATCTAGAGAATTCTATAGACTTTTATCTAAGATAATTTTCGATAATTTATTACGACAAACTTGAAACCATCACTTATTTCCAGTTATATTAAAAAGAAAACACGCACAAAAAAACACCTATAAGTTTTGCCAATACATAATATACAAATACTTTAAATGCATGCTATGGTCAAAGATAATTATTTTTGCTTTGACAGGGCATTGTAAATATTCTTTGTTGATAAACTCCTTAATTTGCTCAGTGAAGTCAAAATAATTTCTTCACCTTCTGTTAAATCTCGGTGAAGTAACATTACATGTGAGAATATGCCCGTCCTTCAACTAAAACATATGGGATAACAAATCATTTAACATTAATAAACAATTTTTTTCCTCCTTTTTCTATCATTTGTTATTTTAAAATGAGCTTAGAAGGTAAATTTCTAACTATAAGATGCCTTGGAATAAATATTATAGCTGGAAGTAAAATTATTCGTTGTTTGAAGATGGGTGACTCACTTTTTTTTTGTTAATTTTTCAACTGTTTGATATAAGAAATGCTTTACTCATTATAATTCTGTTTCCTTACTAAACAAAGTGTTTAAACGAAATTAAATTGTAGTAATATTTTATTTAGTTTATAATAGTTAAGGTAATATTTTTCATTTTATCTAGTTATCATTATCTTTAAGCAAGAATAATCCCAACTGAACTAAACTTACTTTGATTTGGATGCAGTTTATATGTATTAAACTATTTTCAATGAATATTTTTAAACCAAATATTTTAATAATAGTTTGTAAGCTCATTTTAACATTATGATGTAGAAATATTTTTATATCGATTACAAAGAGCATTTTTATCAATTATCAATTTAAATTTAACATAGTTTGGCTGAATATATATGTGCTGATTCATATGTCAGAGGATATCTCTTCAAATAATATTTATTGATGTACACTCCTTAACACTCCACAATAATATAACAAATTTAACAGCTAATATCACCTAATCCTGAAACTGTATGAACTTGAAATATTATGTCTTTTTCTACCTTCAAATTAAGTAGTTGGCTTGATAAATATCCACGGCACTTCTAAAGAGAATCTCGTGAACAAGTTATGATTTTATTTTTAAAATAAATTCTTTTGTATAAGTTTAAGATAATGAGTCAAAATGTGTAAAAAAAAATTGTTTGAAGTGTATCAACTTATATTAAGGGAAATTTTGAATTTAATATGATTGAATGGATTTCAATATCAAAATGATTCCTAATTGGTTTCCTTCGTCTTCCTGCGATTGTAATATTGGTGGGGAGGAAAATGTTGAACATGTGCTCCTTCTATGTTCCAAGTTTGTCAAAGAAAGACAGATTCTAAGACTGACTCTCAAGGACATAAATATAAATTGGCCGCCAGAGTTTCACCAAGTTATTTCCATTAGAAGTGCTTTTGAAAATCTCTGTAAATTTATTGTTGACATCTGTAATCCTTCATAACTGTTAAATTTTCTTTTTTTTTTTTGCAATGTGTTACATACTTACTTTTGTAAGCCCCGTGTGATACTTTGTGGTGTACGGGGGATTTATAAATGTTCAATAAAAAAATATCAAAAAGAGAAACGAATTAGTCTAAATCTATCTGAATTTTAAACTTTTAACTAAAATATGTGAATCATTCAGAGTCAATAAGTAAAATTTTTTGATGTATCAGCTTCAAAATTGGGTTTTTCTCTTTTCAATTTAGTTCAAAAATTTAAGATTTCAATTTTATTGATTGTTTGTTTGCTAGGTTTATCGCCACATTTTCTATGATTTACGTCGATGTATGTTTTTTAGCCATACGGTATAGCTTTCTAGGAAAACTAGAATACACAATTAATTAGAAAATATTTTACTTCTCCATATAATAAAAAGTGCAAATGAGCTTGAAGATTTAATTTTTTATATGACTTTAGCTATAAAATAATACATAAAAATGCATCTTCTTCCTTTTTTTCACCTTATTTTCATTTGAAGGAATGACAAGAAGTTGAATTGTTTAATATATCAGCCCCAAAACTGTGCCTTTCTGTTTTCGAGTTTGTCCAAAGATTTAAGGTTTAACTTTGATTGCTTGTTTGTTTATTGAGTTTATTTGCACATGAGATATTTTTGACTCTACAATATAACATTTTAGGAATTACAATATGGGATTATTCAAAAGAAAAATTCTTTTTCGATATGACAAAAGTGCCAAATTAAAAAAATATATATATAGGACTTCTGCATTAAATAATACATAAAAATTTCTATTCTTATTTCTTCCCTTTTTTTAATCTTATTTTCATTCAAATAAGGATAAAAAGTAAAATTATTTGACGCATAGTTTACAAAGTTTTGTATTGATTTCTTTTTTAATTTTGCGTAAAAAAAATTACGATTTAATTTCATAGGGAATTAGAATATAGAATTTTTTTTAAAAATCTACATTACCTTCTCGATATAATAAAAGGTACAAATGGGCTTGAAAACATTACATTTTTTTCCGGGATTTTAGCAATAAAATTATAAACAACAATTCATTTCTTTCTTTCTTATCTTCTTTCTTTTCTTTTTGTTTGAAAGAAAATCTTTGAAGTCTTCATTGATTAATAAAAAGGGGAAAAAATGGCGACTTTTTGCACAAAAGCATTGTTACGTATGATTCGTTAAGTTTGTTTAGTTACGACTTTCGACAATTTTTTTGTGTACCTCAGGAGGCAGAAGTATTTTTCCAATAACAGGGTAAAAAGAACATTTATCTTAAATTACATGCTATATTAAATTTATATGACTGTCTTCTTCCTATCGAAAATGCTATCCAAAAATACCTTTCGTTGCCGGAGAGAAGAAATAGTGATTGAACTGAAGAAGCAGCGTCGTGGCCCCCGAGTGTTTCTCTTCTTTTTGTCTTAAGTTTTTCAAAGTTTTCTTTGTTATAGTTTCCGGCCGAATAACTCTCCATAAGCTTTCTTTTCCATCGCTCTTTTTCTTTCTTTCTTTCTTTCTTTCTTTCGTTTTCTTTTCTTTTCCTTCTTCAATAGGTATGTCAAATTTCTCTGCACTCTGTTCCAATCTAATTCTGTGGATAACGGAGATTTTCTTTCCTGATTTGTTTCAGCTTTATGCGGCGCGTCCGAAATATATTTCTTGAAAGATTTTTTTTTTTTCATTTCTTTTCCAGGTTTGGTTTAGTCTGTGTTGTTGAGAAATAATATATATATTTATATTTATAAATCCGTGTTTGTAAAGAAAAAAACTAGCTGTTTATATATATTGTAGTTTTGTATTTTTGAACAGAAATGCCTTTACACCGTTTTCGAGAAATGTTAGAAAAATCGAATGGTAAGCTTTATTTCCTTTCATGCTTTTCTTTGAAGATTATAGGGAAAAAAATAATTTTGTACGCTTTCGTTATTTCTCATCGCGTTTTTTTTTATTTATAAACATTATTTTATAAATAAATTATAAAAACAAATTAAATCAATCTTTAAGAATATATTGGATTATATTATTATTGTATACTTATATTTACATACTGAAGTCTTCCAATCCTTGATTCTGCTTAAACGTTATCATGCGGGTCTTTATTTTAAAGCAGATAATTTTACAACAATTTAGGTTTTGTATGTATCTATTTGTGTGTGTGTGTGTGTGTTTGAGGAAAGGTAACGACCATCATTAATATGTAAAATATATTTATTAAGATTACAAGGACAAAACATTACTAAACTCACATAGAACACAAAAATATACATGAGTATAAGCGGAACGTCTTACCATCTCACCGCCAAGCTCTCATTTGCCATTTACGGGGGGAAAGCAAGATGTGATCAAAGATGCAACATGGCGCCATACAGGATATGATATCTATCAGCAGTTCCAACATATATAATATTCATAACGTAATATTTTATAGCATAATTCTTTTATATAATTTGTTTACAAAATCTAAATTATTCAAATAAAAATATTTTTTTTAGTATACAATATAATTTCTAGTTTAATATTTCCCATTATTTTTTCCTTCTTAAAAATAAGAATTTAAACTTTGTTCTCATTATTTGTCCAATGTATTAATACATTTTTAGAACGATTTCAATAAAGAATTTTTAAAAAGCAAATTATTTGGAATAAAAATTTTCGTCAAACAGTTTAACATTTGAAAAAATATATATATATATATTTCACTTCTCTTAATCTTACAGTTCTTTCAAAATGTCACACATATATAATCTGTGAATTGATGCATAAGTTTTGCATTATTAAGCTACAAACAATGGGCATTTCCTTCATTACACTTTATTATTCCTTTATTGCAGTTTTAAATATTCAAAAATGTTAAAGTAAAAGAGAAAAACCCGATTCTAATATCAGATTGCAAACCAGTTTTTTTAAAATCCGTAATTTGTAAATTAAATTTCATCTTTTAATTCTGATTCTCTTTACTATTTTAAAAGTATGTATCTTTATCTGTCTATTTCATGAGTTTTATTTCTTATGACGAATTTTGCACAAGTACCTAGCTATCGACTTTGGTATTTCCTGAATTTAATAAAGATAAATTGCAAAAGAGAGCTTTAATAATCTATTATTTTTTTAATCTGATTTGTTAGAGTTTTATCTTTCACCATAAAATGTCACTTAAACGTTGATGTATTATAAATTCTGTGAAATTTTGGAATAAATATATTAAAGATGATCGTTATTAAATATAAAATAATAATGAGCATTTACACCCAACTAATGTCAGTTACTTGTTGAGAACAAATGAAAGAAAATTCAGGAAATAAAAATCGTAGTTTAAATGCAATACAATTATTTCTAGTTATAATTATAATAGGCAATATTATAAAATACTCTACAGTATTTTCGGTATCTAAGCATTCAAAGAAGAATTCTCAGATGATCAAATTAATCATCACGTGATTTCTGATCCATTTTTCTCAAATATTCTCTAAACATATTCATTTAGTTTGAAATACTCTAGATAGATGATGTTCTAATAGGATAACTATAATTTGAATTCATTCAAACTAAAAAAAACTGATGGTAAATTTAAAATATCACACTTTTGATAAAAATATGAAATTAGAATACTTTGGTTGTAAGGTGGCTCTTTAAAGTACAGATTATATCAAAAATTTTAAATCAAGTTATTTAATTTTAATGGTTAAAAGCAATACCACCTTAATACAATTTACGCTGTTATTTGTTACATTTCAACAGTCCATATTATAAAAAAAGCTGTTTATTTAAATTCCACTATTTACAATGATAAATAATTCTAAAGGATTTACTTATTATTTTAGAAAAAGCTCTAAATTATTTTTTTTAAACACTTACGAAAATAACTTACGCGCCACTTTTTCTGATACTTATTTAGCTTAAGAAAGGTATATATATTAGTTTACTCATTCAAATAAAAAAGATTGTAGTTCATCAAAATGTAAAATATTTTCTGTTATATTATTTTTATTTGCATACAATATCCTGCAAATTAATACAAAAAAGTTTTTTTTCAAATAATATATTCGTTCTTGCTAATTATAACAATCAATACATTTTATAGTTGAAATATTTATTACTTCTTTTCTGCTATATTTAAAAATTTGTATAATATAATATAATATTTTTATCAAGTTTAATCACTATGGCTTAATAAACATATCGGAAAAGCATTAATTCGGAATTTCTGAAAGAACGTAGAGTTGCATTTTACAAATTGCAATCAAATTCTGCATACATGAATGACATACACCTCGTATTTGATCATTTCATTTTTGCAAATTCACTTCCAAAGTTAAAGTGAAATGACCTACGTAGGCGGATTCAGAAAACAGTTCATTTTTTCCGCCCTTCTTCTTGTTTTTCAATCTTTTACTAGCTCAACTCTCTTTTTCCGCATTGCTGAAAAGATCGAATCTTTCATTTCAAAACGAGTTTCTCATTTCCTTACCCGATCAAATTTTGATCAATTCAGCTTATCCTTTAAGTCGGTTCCTTCACATACAGATCAAAAAACGAACAAATTGCGAAGATTGATTGGTGAGCAATGATTGGCTTCTGTAACTGCAGATGAAGGGAAGAAATTTATTCGACTGTCAACAGTGAGTTCTTTTTAGAACTTGCCTCATATTTCCTTTTTTTCTGCAGTTTCAGTCGAATATTTATTGGTTAATTTATATTCAACTTTCTTGAAATCTATGAAAGAAGAAAAGTTTCGTTTCTTTCTATGGTTTTGATGAAATTAATCATTTAAACTATTCCTTGCTGTGCTTGTAAATTTCGAAAACAGATATCAATTTCCTTATCAGAAAATAATACTTTTGAACTAGTAATATAAAATCAATTTAGAAGCGTAAAATTTGTTATATTAGCTTGCTTTATTTTCTGTTTAATGTAAGAAAATGCCAATATATACATATATATTTATTTTAATTTCACTTAAAATTAATATATATATATACATATTAATTTTAATTTCACAGTAAGTCGAATTACTTATAACTATAAACAAGCAATTCTTGCATACATATAAATTTAATTCGTGCATCCCGGAGAGGGTTTTAACGATTTGGATCAAATTTTACACATATATAAGATTTTGCTTTTTAAGTTTATATATAAACTAGCCGCCTTTGGCGACCAGCCGGTTCGCCAATCTTAATGTTCGTTAAAATTTTAATAATTAAATATTTTATGCAATTCTTACTTTAATAGCTACTTCATTAAAATATTTTAAAACTTCAAATTTTGATAGTCATATAATTCACTCATAATAATATAAAGGCCTTCAGTCATAACGTAATATGTATCTCTCTAATTTTCTGTTAGCTCCCGTAGAATTTATGTTTTAAATTAAAGTGGAAAGGATTAATATGCAATTAATATAATAATATTTTTTACTGAAACAAAGTAGTTTTTATAATATGATTACTGAAAAAAGAATCACTAAGTGCTTTATGAGCACTAAAGAATATTTTTCTTAATTTATGTGATATCTGAAGAATTTGTCAGCAAAATTTTCTCAGATTCCTCATGAGCAGATCGATTAATTAACAATGTTTAATTTTAAATGCATCAAACACTAAGAAAATAAACAGAATCGTTTAAAATAAAACAGGTTAAAATAAACTATTTAAAAAACGATGTACTTAAAACTATAAGAGTATACAAAAAATATATAACTAAAATAAATACAATTTAATTACAAAAGCACACAACTAACCTAAAAAGAATTTAAATCAAGTTCAAATCCGTTGAAAATATTTGTCAACAATCAGAACACAATGCACATGCGTGAATTTTCAACGCCATTTATGGTAACGCAAATGCGTGAATTTTTCTACGCCAGTTGGGGTAACGCTATGCAGATAAGAAATTTTTAATTTCCTTTATTCTGTTTTATTTTAATTCCAAAGTACGTCAGAATGAATCTGAAAGATCGATTAATTAATAATGTTTAATTTTAAATGCATTAAACATTAAAAAAATAAACAGAATTGTTTGAAATAATCGGCCGAAAAATGTTAACCCTAGCCTCATTAATGTGGAAACAAAAACTGAAGCCTTACTTATTTGTCGGTGGGGAAAATAAAAAGAATTTTTGGCAGGAAAGTTAGTTTTTAATTAATAATTAAAATTCTAATTAAAAATTCAAGAAAAGGGATCCCAGCTGCACATTCCCGACCTCCAAGGTATACATGTACCAAATTTGGTAGCTATAGGTCAAACAGTCTGGCCTGTAGAGTGCCAACACACACACACACACACACACACACACACACACACACACACACACA
>JAPMOR010056155.1:0-20473 GCA_026543865.1 Argiope aurantia | reverse complement strand
ACACACACACACACACACACACACACACACACACACACACACACACATTAAGCTTTATATAAGTACTATCCGTCTTTGGCGACCAGCCGGTTCGCCAGTATTACCGCTCGCTACAATTTTTAATTAAATATTTTAAGTAAGTGGTCTCTTAAAGGATTCACAAACAAAACATTTTTAATATTCAAATTTTGATAGTCATACCAAACTTAAACTGTTTAGATCGTTTCGTTCAATTTACTATATATATTTTGCTAATTTGCTGTCATTTTCGGTAAAACTTCAGCTTTAATTTAAAATGTAAATGATGAAATTGCAATTGATATTAAGATATTTTTTAATAAAACCAAGCGTTTTATTTTATTTATCATCTGTATTATTATTTATTAATTATTATTATTATTGAATATGAGTATTGCAAAAAGAATCGCTCGGTATTTAAGTCTTATGTGAACTACAAAATATTTTTCATAATTTATGTAATATCTCAAAGAATAATTCAACAAAAATTTCTCAGATTCAGCAAAAAATTCAGTTTTTAGTTTTGCTTTCAAAAGGATTGAAATGAAATCAATAATAATATTTTGTTCCGGCCTATAAATATATTTCAAAAATTATGAAGTATAAATTTAATGCAGTAAGGTATCATATTCTGAGAAATATTCTGGACACACCAAATTTTAAATAAATGAATGAATGTTTCTATTTTCCACGATCAACTAAGACTTATTTATGAAGTTTTAAATGTTAAAAATTTAGAAAAACTCAACATTTTCATAATCTTAGACCAATTAATCTTGAGAAACCTGCGCGCTGATTGGCGTATTTTCTTTGAAGCGATCGATGGAAAATCTAAAATTATCATTTTTTTATTGAATAGCGATATTCAAATTTTCATAAATCAGTCAGTTTAAGTGATTTGAAATTAACTCTTAAAAGTCAGTGATTTAGTTGATTGGAAATTAACTCTATGACCACCATAAAATCTGTGCTTTCTCTTGCGGTATATGCATTTTCCTTAATATCCTCTCGAATGAAACATCACATACAAAAGTACTACATAGATCAAACGCATCAAAAGTAAACATAACATTTCAATAGTTGCCAAAAACAAAAGAGAGAAAAATGCAATGAATAAGCAGACGATATTTAGAAAAGTACAGATATTTAGACTGGAAAATAAAATTATCTGAAATTAACCACACGCGCAGACGATATTTATAAAATTAAAAAACTTCAAACCTGAAAAGGAAAATATATGAGTTATTCCATCAATAAATGCAATAAGTTTGTTTATATCTTCATTATTTTATGAGTCATTAAACATCAAAATGGGTCTGGGACTAAATAAACATCCTGTATAGAGAGTGTAAAAGATCATAAAATAAATTTTCTTGAATTTATTTTTTATAAAAAATAATATTTCATATTTGTTTCATTTCCTACAAACACGTGCCGAAAATTATATTTTTGCAGATTTCATTTCCAAAAAGATTTAATTTATTTTTAATTGGAGGTTTAATCAATGTGATGGCAACACTTTGAAAAAAGACAATTTTTTCCCATGAATGCAAAACGTGCTTAATTTTAATTTTTATTTTTTACGAGAAAAATTATTGTAAAACATAGTTAAAATATTTATTTAAAAATTCATTAAAAATAGAAATTTAATTTTAAGATTAAAACATTAGTATCATTTAAAAGATAAATTTTTGATCTTTAACTTCATGTAAATCTCTTTTTTGTGCGGTAATATTTTCGGAAGTTATAGCAGAAACACGTCAAAATTTCGCTTAATTTTTAAATAAATAAAATTCTAGTTAAAAATTTGAAAAAATAACCCCCATGTGCACATTCCCGGCCTCTGAGGTATACACGTGCCAAATTTGGTTGCAGTAGATTGAATGGTCTGGCCTGTAGAGCGCCAACATACACACACACACATTGAGCTTTATTATATATATATATATATATGTGTGTGTGTGTGTGTGTGTCTTTACTGAAAACACTCAATTTTGTACAAAAAAAGCAAATATTTTTTTTTAATTAACCATTAGAGTTTTTTTTCTATCTGCTCTCATGCTGACAATGTTATATAGCGCCATATCGGAACCGATTTTACCATGGTGAAACTGACTGTAAGTTCAAAAATATAAGTAATGAGAGATAGACCGTAAAATGAATAATGTAATATAGCAGATTGTTTCGAATAACATGTTAAACTAAGTGCATTCATGATTTTTTTAAATGACCGTTTTATATGGAGGTAACAATGAAAAATATCCATATGTAGTTAAATTAATGTTTTTAATATTTAAATACTTTCTCCAAATAATACGATTTTACAAAAAAAAAAAAAAAAAATATGCCATGTGAAGATGGATTATCTAGATATTACCATTTATATGTCAGATTAAAAAAATTATGAAATTCGTTAAGAGCATTATTCTTAAACAAGATCATAATTTTAAAGTAGCTACTTGATCAAGACTAGAAATTTTAAATATTACCTTCCTTAAAAATTTATTTTATTTTTCATAGTAAAATAAAGAAATATAAGTGCGTGTAAACGTTTCTGTGTAAGAAATCTAAATAAAAACATTTTATAAGAACTGCAATCATTTTGTTAAGAATTTGATCAAATTATTTAAAATATGACCAATAAAGAATCAAAATATTATTCTTTGATTGCTTATTTTTATTTCGCATTGTTTATTTTTATTACGTATGCAATGTGAAAATATTGCATACGTTCGAATTTTCATTTAGTTTTGGTTCCTCAAAGAAAAGATAAAACAAATGACATCGTTTTTTAAAGATTTTTTTTTGTGCTAATCTTAGAATTGTGTAAGTATTAAAAGTGCTTAAATAATAATTTTATTATTTTATTATTATTTCTCAAATACATCTTTGAAAGATATTGTAATTAAAAATAAACTTAGTATAACTATTGGGTTGTTCGGAGAGTAATTTCGCTTTTTCCCGACAGAGGATTTAATTGTATTTTTTTACACTTAACTCAAAATTTAAGCCTTATAATTTTTATATGCTTTGAGAGCTCATATAGCAAGGCTTGCGTGTGAAAAATTCCAATCAATTCTACGCAGTAGTTTATGGTTGGAGCCCTTTTAAATATGGAGATCGATAAGCAGCATTTTCGACATATCTTACTGTTTTACTACAGAAAGGGTAAAAATGCTGTTCAAGCCAGAAAAAAATGGACCGATGTGTATGGAGAAGGTGTGTTGACAGTACGCCAGTGCCAGAACTGGTTCGCTAAATTTTTTAGACGGTAAAACCGTCACCTCAAATGAGGAAGTCAAAAACCACCTCGATCAGTTTTTTGGCAGCAAAGACCAAAAATTTTATGAGCGTGGAATTATGCTACTACAAGAAAGATGGCAAAAGTTGTTGGACCAGAACGGCCAATATATAATTTAATAAAGCATTTATTTATTATACGAAAACTGCCTTTCATTTCCAGAAAAAAATCAAAAACGAAATTACTTTCCGAACAACCCAATAGATGAGTCTGATTACATAATTTAAGATTTAAACTTCCCAAGAAATTAGAATATTCTTTGCATTCAGCAAGGTTAATAAAACCCTTAATTATTCAAGCTTAAAAGGTATACTATATTTTGTAAGTGAGCATTTAAATTTGTCGAATTCATATCAAGGTTTCAACATAAATGAATAAAACAATTCTTAAAGTTGCATATTTTAATTTTTGATTTGTTATCATTTTTTACTGATTCAATTCTCTTTTCCATATTGTTGAAAATAATTCTGACGACTATCTTTTTTCATATTTTATATTTTAAATTTCTTTTCTGTATTTAAAATTTTTTTAAACCGATTTCTCATTTCTGTACTCGGCCAAATTTCTACCAATTCTTCTTATCCTTTAAGCAAGTTCTTTCACATTTAAATAAAAAATAAACGAACAAATTGTGAAGACTGATTAGCGAGCAATAATCTAAGTTTGTAACTGTTTATGAAAAAAACGAATTTTTTCGTCTGTCAGCAATGGGTTCATTCTAACTTGTCTCGTGTTTCTTTTTTTCTTGCAGTCTCAGTCAAATTTTCATTGATGGATTTACTCTGCTATTTTTTTAAAATTGTGTTCTGTCAGAAGAGTTTAGGCATTTTTATACGAATTTGTGTAGTTAATTATTCAAACAAAATCTGTTTTTCTTATAGCTTTTGAAAGAAAAAATAAATGTATTTTATGTGTTATTTTTGCTATTGTTTCACCTTATCTCATATTTCTTTTTTTTTTTTCTACTAAATGAATGAAATTATTATTTTAATGTTTTTTTTTCTTTTGTTATTTTTTAGGAATATAAACTTTCTTCCCATTAATGTAGATTTAAGATAATCATTGCAATGAAACTAAGATTTTTATAAATACTTATCTAGCATTTTAACTAAATCCTCATTTCAAACTAATTAGTCAAGCACTTCTACGTCTGCTTAATGTTTTTTATTTCTTTACTTTATATTCTCCTCATTGTAAACTATTGATAATTTAAGGAAAAAAAAAATACAACTGCATCTCTCTCTCTCTCTCTCTCTCTCTCTATATATATATATATATATATATATATATAATTTTGAAATCGCTAAAGATTGTGTTGTTTAAATGTTTAAATGTCTACTTGAGTCATTTAAAGTATCATGATTTGTATTGCATGAGTCAATAAGTCCGCTGCTTATTGACTCATTAAAAAATTAAATTGGAAAGGTTCTTATCAAATTGTTAAGAATCATGTAAAGTATAATATTTTATGTTATTTGGTCAATAAGTATAATTTTTTCTAATTTCTTTATTTTAATATATTCTAATTGTAATGCATAGATATGTAATAAAAATTATTTCAAATTTATTTTATATAATATACCAACAATGATTTTCGGGATCGTTAAATAAGAGCACAAATTTCCCATTCGTAAAATGCTTTGAATCATACATAATATTATATGTTATGTCGTTTGAGTTAAAAAAAAAAAAAGGTACTTTTGGAAAACCTACGTATCCTGATTTTTTATACAATCTTCCAGTACTATTATCCAAAATAAATTATTTAAAATAATAAACTTAAAAAAATTATTTTAAGACTATTTTTTTAGTTAAAAAAATCCACATTTTTGTGACCAAGACTTTTCAAATTACAACAATTTGAAGAAAAAAAAGTTTTTTAAAAAATCTTTTAATGATTTTTTGCCTACCATTATCAATAAATATTCCACTTCTAAAGCATCTATTTATTGGTCTAAAATACTGGTTTACTTGGTTGTCTAAATTAGTCAGTTTGGTCACAGAAGAAAATTTTAAACATTTAAAACGTTAATGTGGATAGAATATTTTTTTAGTTGCAACTAATAGATTCGGACAACTATATAAGATTTAAGAGTTCCTATTTTTTAAATACATATTTCTTCATTACATAAAATATGCATAAAATAATCTCATTCAGAACATTTTTCCATTGTTAGCATAAGCACGTTTTCAATGTCGTAGAAATTAATTGTTTGACCACAATAAAAGTAAATACTACTGTTATTGAATGCTTTCATCAATAACTTTTAAATTTCCGCATATTGTTTGCACAATTTAAAGTTCAGAATTGATTTTGATTGAATGATTGATAATACTGAGTATTTTTTAAATTAAAATATATAAAAATAATAAACAATAAATTCATTTGTATATGAGTTAAATATTTATTTTATTATAAAATTTTCCTTTTGTACAAAAATTAAAATCTCTCTTGTATGAAAATTTAAAACAATAAATATCATTTCGATATAGAATGTAATTTTTTTTTAATTTTTCAGCATATTTTACTAGTTTTTTGAAGCACCGTATCAATCAAAACAAAATGTGAATTTAATACCATATTAACTAATTATTTTCTTAAGATAACCACTATGATACATATACATATACTATTATACTTATAGCAATATTGATTGTTGTTAATTCTCTTTCAGTATATATATAAATGCAGAAGGACCGATAAAATCCTTTTAAGTCACGTACAAACAGGGAATTAGTTTGCACTTAATATATATTACACTTTTATTTTCTTTGCTTAAATCTAATTCACCGTTGTTTAATTTAGAAAAATTGTATGATATTACTGGAGAATTTAAACGAACCACTTTTTCAAACCACAAAAAGCTCATTAATTTAATCACAAATATCTTCTCCTATTGTACAAATAATTCCATAACAATTTTTCCTGTTTTTTTTTTAATATAACAAACATCGCCTTTTCATAACTAGGCGTCTATGCCGATCTACTTTACTTTCTGAGTTATTTTTGAAACTTCATTATTTTGCAACTAGAGATACTATACATGTCTCAATAAATGTAATATAGCTATTTTATTATAGGTACTTGCTACTTCTCTGGTTTTACCAGACGCCGGTTTGAATTTAAAATCTTTAAAAAGTTTACAGACATCGATATATAGATATTTTCCTTCACCCATGGAAAATTTGTTGTTGTTGTTGTCTCTTATGGCACTTGCCATGAACAAGCCCTCTGTTACGAAGACAGCAGTTTAAGCCGATGTGGGGAGGGGCATTTCTGGCTTTTAGCAGTGTCAACTAGGGCCAAGAGTACGACTTAGCTACTCGCGCATCAGATTCGCTTGCACAACACCTTTTTACAGGGGGGGGGGCACATTCACACATCTGACAGATAGAACAGATTAAGAACAACCATGCCCGAACCGGGACTCGAACCCAGGACGCCCAGATCACGAGGAAGACGCGCTACCCCTATGCGAGGAAGCCGGCATGGAAAATTTTATGTGTATAAAGGGTGTTCTGATAATGGATCGAAAAACTCGGACGATTGTTAACATGTTTCAATTAGATTAAAAATTATAATGGAGCATGATTCCGTAATTCACGATGAGAGGGTGAAAATCACGAAAAAAAAAAACATGCATGCTCTGAGTTCAATATGCATTATGGACACAAATAATGCACACACGTGAGTGATGGCTAATATTTATGCCAGAGAATCATAGGAATCTCAATTGAGTTTTCAAGTCCTCATGTGGACTAGAATCCCCAGTGATTCTTTTTGGGCCATGCTCTCAGGCAATATGAAAATATCAAAGAACATTGTTTAACTGCAGCATATCCTTATCAAAAAGTCGCAAAGTGTGAAGGTATCAGTGCAACTAGGCATGTGGTTCAAGCATGATGCAGCCACTGCATGAATGTCCCACGAAGTTTGCAATCATGGCAATGTTATATATCCAAGAACGTGGAATTGGCGACCAAGATACATTGCCTATCCTCCAAGTTACCTGGATATAAATCCATATGAAAATTTTGTATGAGATCGTCTTGAATCACTTGTTTATGAGAAGTTTGTAGACACAAGCACAGTCAACATGCCTGGTGTCTTTGAAGTCATCTGGTAGTCGTTTCTTACATTATTTGGACTTTTCAATAACGTCATCGCCCATTACATCCAAAAAATGTTGTAATCATTCAAATAAATTTCTTTATGTAATTATTATTGTATTTTCGTCGTTCCAGCATGACATGGAAATTTGCATGCATTTTTCTGCGAATTTCACCCTCTTGCAATTCCATTATATATATTTTTTGTTCATCTTGTTAATTATTGCAAGTTACCTCAGTGGATTTTCAGAACACCCTGGATTTATATATATATATATATATACAAGATGCGTTTTCACACATTGGAAATATAATTTTTTGAATATTCTTATTTATATTCTTGTATCTAAAATAAATATTCAATTTGTTAATTTAAAATGATGCATTTTTTCTTTATTTGCATCAACTTTTAAATGAAATTTATATATATTTCATTTAATATATGATATTAGCATATTAATATATTTCACTCCCTTCGAAAATGAATGCTATAAAAGAGAGAAATGAAATTTACACAAATGCGAGAAAGATAAACCAGCCTCGAATGCAAAGTTGCTGCTCAACTTCCCTGACTCACGCTTAGCAATCCCCCCTCCTTTCCGAGACACTGATTCCATCGCTGCCATTGAACATGAATAAATGCATTAGAAGCAAGCACCTAGAACATTTAGCTTCTTCTCTTTGTTTAACTCTACGGTAAAACTCGCTTCCAGGTATGTATAAACATACCACCTGTTACGAGAAACGTGAATTTTGTTTCCTTCCTTTCTCTAAACTCAACCAAAATCGGAGTTTGGCATTCAAACAGAGGCAGATATTATTGATTTTTCTTTGGGAACAGCTCACAGTATTCTAAATATGGTGGAAATACAAATTTTGAATCTAATCCGAAAGAAAAATGAATGATTTTTGCCTTTATAGTAAAAATTGTATCTTATGTTCTCAAACTCGAGAGAAAAATATTCCATTAAACAAATGAAGATTATTTTAGTAAAGTGTATATTTTATTAAAACATTCACTTAATAAGTATATTCCAATTAATTTAAATTTTCTTTAAGAATATAATTTCTGTTTGATAAAAAACTTTATATAATCTTTATTGATGAGAGATTTACTTAAAATCAGATTATCTATTTAATTTTCTTAACTAGATTTTATTTTGCAAGAATGACCAAGAAATTAATTTTAACTCAAAGTTTTTGTCTTTTTTTAATGATCAAAACCGATATTATTATTTTTAGAATTTTTTATTAGTAGCGATAACTTGATCTATGTAAAATTTTATTTCATTTTTACCCATTTTCATAAACTTGACTTTTTAGGTTTCCAACTTTTTAATCATTTAATCGATTTTCTTTTATTTCCTGAAGATATAAAATTTTCTTATTTTTTTACAATCATCTATTCTCGATAACATATTATTTTAATAAGTTAATAAGTATCAAGATAATAAGTATCAATAAACTGAATATTTAAGTTAATTTTAATTCCATATAAAGTAACGTTCTGCAGAAATGAAAAAAATATATATATTCTTCAATAATTAATTACAGACTTAAATGGAGAAATGAGTTTTAATTTTTATCTCCAATTTTAAAATTTAAAATATCTAATTTTGTGTTCAAATATAGCTAGAACTTGTTTGAACTCAAAAGTAGATATGCACTTATAGTCGAAGTTTGAACTATGATTTCTGGAGTTTGCTTCATTGAATTGATTAATCCTTGTGTTATGCATATGCAAACAAGCCTCGAATAGTAATATTGAAACATGTAAAAATAATGTAAATGAGGAATTAATCATTAGTGTTGAATGTGTAGTAATTACTATTCATTGTTTTTTTAAATTTATTTTTAAAATATCCTTAAACTAAACATATTTTCTAAGAAAAAATTCCGAAAGAATTTTATTAATATGATCTATGGGTCAAGTTTCAAATTAACACTGCTTTACTAACATAAATCAATATTAAGTGACAATTTTCATTTTATTACTTTTTAATACGCATTTTCAGTATATGATTATTTAATGAAAACCATTTAATTAAATGAGTTTCTTATTGTGCATATTTCACAAATTTCTCTGTTTATTTCATTTCACATTTATAATCAGATTGATGTTATTGCTGAGTGTTTAAATTTTAGTACAGAAAAAAAAATGATAATTAATTAGCTTCAAATATAAAGATAGGATTTTATTATTTATTTAATTATCTATTTATGTAGTGATTATATGATTTTAATTTTTAGTAAAAATCTAATTAACAGATAGTTTAATTCTTTAAAAAATTATGACATCTTATGTAAAATGATTTTAAAGATAAAATTATAAACAGATATTTGAGTTGGATATTTAAACATGGATATTTTCTAGTACATTCAAATGTCTATATTACTTTAATTTGAAATAAAAATTCTACATCATAACATATCCTATAACATGTACAAATTATCATAGCACTATATGCATAAAAACTGGAAAGCATTTCTTTAGAATACGCCAAGATTATTTCTAAATGACTTTTTAAAACGAAAAAGAGAGCAGATGAATAATTATTTTAGCCGAAGTATTGCTCTGCAATTTTATTATTTAAATAATATAACTTTAAGTCTAAAATTCATTCATTGCTAACATGGACAAAAACATTTTATTGAGAAAGTAAATAAAAATTTAGATATTCTCAAATTTTACATTTTCGCAAGCAGTTGATAATATTTATGCAATAATAATAGAATAGATCATCAGTTTTCACAAATTTAAAATTTCATTTACTTTATTGATATTTTCAGAAAAATTATTAAATTTACAGCCGTGTATATAATTTGCCCTCTCTCTCTTTAAACTGAAATAGAAATTTAATATATGTATCCGTCATGAAAATAATTTACTTCCCAAACTGAATTACTTCGATTCCAGATACCAACAAAATTTACTTTTTTCTCTCTCCCCATCTCCCCCCCCCCACACACAATCAAAATGATTAGGTTGATGAACTCATTAAAATTATTACTATGAAAAATACACAAAATAAGGTTACCAATTCAAACTGGCATTTATCTTGAATTATTATTTTTATATTAAATTCATTTATTTGGAATACTCCGCCATTCAATTATAAATTCATCCACAATCCCTTTAATACCCTTATCTCCTTCATTTATAGATGGAACGGAAAATAATTACTTTACTTGTGGGTGCTTCAAAAAAATTATTTTGCTCTACAGTTTTGAAATAAAAATTAATATTAACACATCAAAATGACACATGATTTTTAAGAATTTAGAAATATCTTTATAAACTTATAAAAGATTAAGATATTCTCCATTATGTTTGATAAAAGCGCTCAAAAATAATATTATCTGAAGTCATTTAACAACTAATATGCAATCATTTTTTAAAAAATCGTTTATCATGCAAATTCAAATTATTCCTCTGTTTATTCTGAAATGTACTCCTCATCAAATTAAGATTCATTCTCACATTCATATTTAGATTGAAAGGATAAAAATTCTTTCATTTTAGATATTCCTTAAAGAGTTTACTATCAGACAATTTTGAAGTAAAAAATATATTTTATTTCATCAAGATCACATATTATTTTGACGAAGAGATAATTATGTTGATGGATTTATTAAGAATTCAGATAGCCTCCATTGCATTAAAAGTATAAAAGAATATTATTAGATTATTATTTAAACTCATTATTTTACTTTAACATTTAATTTTCAATATACTTTTCAAAACTCATTAGATATTTCCAGATTATTTCTTTTATTCTGAAATTTACACATTATGAAATTAATATTTTATCTATCCAATCATTTTAAATTAACAGAGGACAATTCTTTCATTTTTTTGTGTGTGTTTTCAGAAAAATTTTACAATCAGACAGTTTTAAAAACTCATAATAAAAAATAAATAAATAAAGAATTATCTTGATGAATTTATTAAAAAAAACAGAGTATCCTTTCAGTCTGATAAAAGCACACAAAAAATAAATTATTATTTGAATTCATTATTTTCCTTAAACACTTAATATGCAATATTTTCTTTTATAAAACTCATTTGTTAGGTATTTTCAGATTATACTTCCTTTTATTCTGAAATTTGCCCATCGTGAAATTAATATTATTTCTCGCCTTCATTTTTAGATTGAACGGGAACAATTCTTTCACTTACAGGTGCTTCCAAAATTATACTAATATATATATTTTTGAGATAAAAAATAATCCTAAGGTTTACTCACATTCAGAATAGACTCTAATTAAGAGTCTTATGGTGTCTTGTTTGCGTAAGTAGCAAACAAAAAAAGAAGACAATATTGTGTTAGTTTCAGCTCTTACGTGCGAATCTTTCCAATTAATTTCGAGACACCATTTTCTCGCCTCCTCCCATAAAGATTTAGAAGCGGCCATTAATGAAATGCAGCAATTTTTTTTTTATCAAGAGATGAGGGATAAAAAGCAAGGCGGTAATCATTTGCTTTTATTTTGACGTCTTCATGGCGCCGTGGAATAATTAAAATGTATGTTAATTAAGGTGAGGTTGCTAATTGCAATAAACAAAAGCAATTAGCATCGAGAAGATATTAAGTAATCATAATTCACCGATTTTTATCACCTAAGAAGTAGTAAAACAAACTTGCTCGAAATCAGTTAAACTTGTCTTTAAGTTATTATTAATAATTTGGTGTTTCTCTCATGAGAAGGGAGGAGAAAAGTATTATAATTGCCAGCTAATTTTTTTTCGATGAAAAATTTTGTTATAAAAATAATAAAAGCATAAATTGTATTTGTTTAATTAGTATTATATAAGAATTATTGAATTTTTAGTCGGCGTTTGTAAGTAAAGTTTATTGAAGAAAAATGTTATTAATTTTCATGTTTAAATTCCTTACAGTTGTTTTTTTTCTAATAAGGATTTTGATACTTTGAAAACGAATTTGCTATGACAGTATTATGTTTTAATTTTTCAAACTGAGTTTTGATTCTTTAAATAAAATGATTTTGTGATTTATTCACGTTAATAAAATCGCTTCTTTTATTAAAATCCAGCTTTTTGCTGTTTATCATTTAAATGTCTAATCTTCCAAGAAAGTAAGCTGCTATCTTTCCCTGATAGAAATATTATATTCATAGATTGCATTTAGAGGGAAAACAACTATTTGGAAAAATAGTACTGAAGAATTAGCAATTATTTTAACTAAATTAACTCTGTATTATTACTGAATGTGAAGAATTTGTAGCTTATGAAGTCAAATATCTTTATTATAACTCTTCTTTGCATCTAATATTGTTCTAAATATTTAATATTAAATTGATAGCAACCTGCGCCTTTCAATTTTATAAATGATTGAAATGATTATGCATAAAGTTATTAAATGCTCATTAACAATATGATAAAACAATTTCTGTAAATGTTTCAGATACATATTTTTTTTGGCTAGTTGATACATTTATCAAACAAAATATTAAATTAAATGAGTTGTGAAGAAAATTTCTCACGATGAAGTGCCAGAAATTGTCGGATACTATTTATTATATCGATTTTATTCTTTACCTAAAGGATTTTTAAAAAAAATAACTTTTGTTAAAGCTTTTAAAGGTAAAATATTTTTGCATTTTGTTTTAAAATTAGTAATATAAATAAATGTTTTTCATTTTAATTCGATTCCATGTTTTTATATTCCCATGTATGTTTCTTAATTGAAATAGATTATAAACTGGAACAATTTTTTCTGTTATTTCATTTTTTTAAAGATTAGAAACAACATTGTACAATACAGACTAGGCAGACATTTTTGAAGATGAAATTATTATTAAACGAATTAGTTCGAAATTCCTTTGAGATAAACTTTAAAGTTAGTTTGATTTGCAAATAATCAGTCTTACATTTAATATTTAAAAAAAAGATTTATATCGCCTGTCTAATATTTAAGTATTTTCATCATTGAATAACATCAATTAAAGGTATTTAAGATATTAATTGCTAATTTATTTTGCGTGAAAGTAAATAAAATTGTTTGTATTTTTTCAATTTGCAAAAAAATATTGTTGGTAGTTCATACTTGTATTCATGCATTTATTTCCATGTTTTGGAAATTCTTAAATATAATTGGAAATTCATAAATTTATTCATAAATAGGGATGTTTATTGCTTTATTCTTTCGAAATTCTATATCTAATGAATAATAATAAATTATTTGCTTTCATATTATTATAAATATATAAATCATTATGCAGGAAATATACAAAACAAAAACTTTGATTGAGTTTTTATGAAATAAAAATGGAAAATAAATTTCATCTTAGTTCCATAGAGTCATCAGAGGATTTTAAACCAGCCATCTGGTTAAAACAGCAGAATTGAAGGCAGCTGTAGACATTACAATAAAAAAATTATTATTCATTTATTTGCTTAATAACTAAATTTGTAAAAAAAAAAATACAAATTATGTGAATTGTAAAATATTAAGAAAATATTAACGTCTTGCCAACTATAATTGATTAGATTAGTAACTGTGTCTTTACATCAATTGTATCATTACAGTATCTATAAATGTCGATTGCCTGCTTAAATATTATTGTATATAAAAAATGGATTTGGAGCTATCAGGGAATATTGTAAATAAATAAACAAAAGCACATTCGTTTTCAAAATTACTAAATAAAAAAATTAACTTAGAAGAAATCACTAATATGTTGGTCGATTTAAAAATGTTAGGAAATATAAAAATAAATTTAACAGATTTTTTTAAAAAGAGAATCCTACATTGGGTACTGTATAAATGCACATAGATGAAATCTCGTAAAAAAATATTTTCGATTCCATTTCATTGGTTATGCTTTAAAAAAGGTGAAACGGATTTATGCTATAAAGCGCAGAATAAATTATAAAATATCGAACTTTCTACAGTTTTTAAAACTGCTTTGTACTGAATGAAAACTATTTAATTAATTTAATCACACAAACTCATTTTTTTTTACTGTTTCTCTTATTAAAATATATTTTTAATTTTTCTTATATGAGCGATACAATTGCTGTAAGTGCTGATATTTTTTTCTTTATATTTTGATCATTTATTTAATTACTTCACAATAAAAATGCTACTCTAATAATCTTTAAGTCGCTTAACTTAATTGAAATATTATATCAATTTGTCTGCGATGACCAGATTCATTGATAAAATGGGAACGCTAGAATTGGTAATGGTCTAAACTGATAAGATTCTAATGTGTTGAACATTAGGTGAAGTGTGTTCTCAACCTTTTGCCAATATTCATGTTTTAAATATCAAGCTACTTAGGTGCTTAATTTATCTGTATTCTAATGGCTAAGATTATTGAAGATATTGGCTGTTTCACAGTTGTCTAAAACCATTTTAATTACATTTCTCAAATAGTTCAAAACATTGATTTCAAAATGTATTTCCTAAGGTGAGAATATTCCTCTTAAACAGTAGATAAAATTATTTGATTGATAAAATGATACCATCATTAATTTTCGATGACTGGAAATAAAGTCATTATTAGCATTTCTGAACTACATGCTGCAGATAGTGATCTTTGAAATTATGAATAGATATGAATATTAATTAATAATTATTATATAATAATTCATTAATTAATAATAATTGGAATATTCAGTGTTTCAAGATATATGAAATATTTCATATCAAATGGCAATTTGTAGAGGAAACAGCATTCATAATTAATCATTTCACAAGAATTTCTAGATTGTGCAATTACTTCTTTCTATTTTCTGGTAAGAAGTATATTTCATTCAAAAATTTCAGTCATTATTCAGCAATATGCAACGATTTTAAAATTATTATAAATGTAAAACTTATTTTATTAAATATATTTCATGATTTCCTACCGCACAATCTTGGACATTATTTGCGCATTTATAGAAATCAATTTCAGGAATGTAGGAATGTTTATAAAGAATTTAAATTAGATTTTTGTGGAAATGATTTTATATTTCAATATTTTATTTCCATTTATTATTTTTTTTTCTTTCAATAAAATAATTATTAGAATAAAATTTTATGATTTAGTTATTAAATTCTTCTCTTTTATTAAAATGAAAAAAATGGCAACTCCATCACTGTCTCATACATTTCATTCCATACAATACATCAATTTATAATTTCTTTTATATAATATGTGTAGAGTATATAATATAAATCTAATTTATATGCAATTTTACTCAAATCAATAAATTTTGATTATAATAAATATTTTTTATAAATAAATCAGAATTATATCATTTGATAGAAGCATTAAAATTGCTTTCAACTATCGTTTAATTATTGCTGAAAGGGCTGACTAATGAATTTGCAAACTTTGTTAATTGATAATTGGGTAAATTCTCTTTCAATGTCATCACAAATTGTGCTGATTTTAATTGATCATATAGCAATTGGATATTATTGTGATGATGGTTGGTTATTTCCCCCTGGGTGGGTACAGAAATAGTGTGGGTTCGACTACCCTCTGCTCATGACGGTATGTACTTCTCATAGCAGTTGGCAGATCAGGACACTTAAGACTCAATCTCAGTTCCCGCCAATGTTGTCGTGGCGATATGGTCACGCAGATTTATCCGTGTGCATTAGGGAACTTCGGAGTGATTGTTACACATTTGTTGTATTAATATATTGTGTGTTGAAGGTAGCCTTAAACGTGTTTCTTTTTTTAATAAATCTTTCTACATGTATTCCCTTATTCAAGTGATAGATAATCTGAGAGGTTTCGAGTGCAAAGACTTTAATACGGTGAAAAGAAAGAAAAATAACTATATGAGCAATGACTCATTTCAAAATTTTGTTCAGTGTTATTTGTTTATGAATATTTTTGATATTCTACAAAACGGAGTGAAGATTCATTTTTTTTGTCTATAGTAGATAGAACATATTAGATTATTTTAGAAAGAGAATCTTATGTTTAATAAACTAGATATAAATATTAATAAAATGTATATAACTGTGTGATGTTCTCTTTCAGCATCCCAAGGCTGTGAATTTCCTTCCAAATGGACAGGGACCTGGTTCCAGAAAGGAGTGCATCCGGCCATAAAAATCGAAAAAGATATTTTCTCCTTGAAAGGAAAATGCTTGGCAGCAGACAGCCACATGTTTTACATTGAAGACGCGTAAGTAAAGAATTTTTCCTTTCAATTCAATGCATAAATCACAAAATGTTGAATTTATTTTCTCCTTTCCATCTTGTAGAATATGTATTTTCATTTAAATTTCATAAACTGTTGCATCGCAAATATGGAAAAAAGGTTTTAATGTCCATTATTAGCGAATAAGTATGATTGCTTAATTACTATGTAAATAAGTGACTAAGCATTACAAGTGGAAAAGAACGGAAAATGCTTTGCAACAGCCGTCTATGTCTTCTCTATTGAAAATTTATATATAAATATTTTTTCTTTAAATTAAATTCTGATTCCTAAATTATTAAATTATTTTTCTTTGGGTGGAATATATATTTTCATTTTTTATTATAACTGTTCGTACTATTAAAGCTTCCCTCCTGAAAAAAAAGCAAATCTATCTGATTGCTTCATCACACATATTTCAATTTCCTCTCCAAGGGGGTCGGTATATATACGTTTGCTGTATTAAATGGAAACGGCAAATTCAACAATTGACAGCCAACAGCTTTATCGAAATCTAAATAAATCTTTTAAAATGACCGGAAAAAATGCAAAATAATTTTTATTTTTTTATTTTTATAGAAATTATAGTTTAATATATTTGGTATTACCCCGAAAACAACAATTTAATTCTGAAGTTGAATAAAGTAGTCTTGAATAAATATAAATAAGAGTAGTATTATACGTCATTCAAATTACAATGCTATTTTATTTCTCATAATGAGTGATATAGATGATATTATATCAATAAAATATTTGTTAAGTTGGAAAAAAATTCCTGTTTTTTGGTTAAAGTAATCTATCTCTCTACGAATCACCTAGTTGATCGTTTTAGTTCTCTTCCCATTTTAGTCACCGTTCGTATGACAAAAACCTTTTTTTCTGAAGAAGAAAACTAAAAAACAAACTGCTTCGCTTGCAGTGGAATTAGATCATATGATTAAGCCTTTCCTTTTCTCAGTATGAGCTTTATTCTGAATACATATTTTTCATTTATAGCTTGTTTCTTTTACCAAAACTTTCACCATGGTTTATAATGTAGTATGCTATCTATCATAATTCTTAATTTTATCGCTTGGGTATCTGGATTCTTAATTAAGCTCAAATTACAATATTTTTTCATTATTTAAAAAATTGTACTTTCTGTTTTTCTACCAATGAAAGTGAAAGAAGATTAATTTAAAAAAATAGCATTAAATTGTTAAAAGTATAAAGAGATTAATTCAATATATATATATATTGCATACTTTTTAGGAGAAAAGAAATGCAAGTAACATTTAAATGGAATTTATTCAAGGCATTATTTAATCTTGCGGTTCTAGATTATAGATAAACGGCCCATATATGCATTTCTTTCCTTATAATGTCAATTATTAATAATATTAATTCTTTTTTTTTCTTTTTGTGAATGCATTTTTTGATATGGATTATATTGAATTTCACCATTAAATACAAAGACATTCGCATTATAAATCTAAAATAATATTTTTTTTGTTGAAAATTTTGTACCGTTGCTAAAATCTGCTTCTAAATGAGTTTTAAAAAGTTTAATGAATTTTTAATATTTTAAAAACTTTGATTAAATTCATATAATTCAACTAAGTTTTAAATAGGAAGCTTTTGTCTATCGATTCAATTGCTGATCTATTTTTTATACTTCAAGAGGGAAAATATGACTTCGTTTTAAAGTCATATTTTCTCATAGTTTATAAGTTTTAGCCTAAATTTAATTTATAGTTTGAAAAGGGAGAAGTATTAATATTTTAAAGAATTAAGCTTCAGAAGTTTTATTTTTAAATGTATATAATGAAAAAGAAATACGTAGACGTTAATACTACTACGAAACGTTTTTGTGTTCTGAGATATTAAACTAATTAAAAATAGTTTGAAAATGCATGAAAGATTATTCACTAATAATAATGCTCATTCACAATCGCAACTCATTAAATAACTCTTAATTCCCCAATATTTTACAGTTGATTAGAAATGCATATGTTTGTCCAAAAACGACATAACACTGCTACAAAATTAATTGTATTACATTACAGAAAATATTGAAATAGCCCAAATGCATTTGTGATTTATATTTTATAAAATCATTGGTAGAATGGTAACGTTGAATGAAAAAAAAAATATGGATGATTATTCCGTAATGTTGAAACAGAATTATTTTAATCAGTATCGATTTGTATTACATTATATTAAAATAATTAAATCGCATTGCCTTCAGATATAAACCTTAAGGAAGATTTCAAAGTTAATTACATTTTATACCTAAAAAAATAAAATAATATTTCAAAAAGAAAAAATGCTCCAAATTAAGGGCTTTAACGATTCAAACTGAAGACAACTTTCAGTCCTTCTGTGCAGAAACAGTTTTAATTTATTTCTCAGCGTATTCCCAGACTACTTGGAAATGTAATTAACACAGATGACAGAACTATTTAAATAGCCAGACTCTGGTTCTGTCACTTTAAAATAACGAAAACAAAAGGACTCGAGTTTTGCACCTAAGGATAAAATTCAAGTTCTGAAACGTGATAAAAGCGTGTTTTATTTAAACAATGAGATTTGAAGAGGAAAACTATCGAGATTTTGTTGTTAGGAAATGCATTTTCTCCTTTAATACTTTTCATCTTCAGATCTCGGAAATCTCGATCTTCGCTTTTGCATTGAGTTTTATGACTATACATATATTATAGCAAATACACTATAAATAAGATTTTTTTTCTCGAAATTCAAATGAAACTTCTGGTTTTAGTTATAAACAAACTTGAACTTTTAAAAGTCAGTAAATTGTTAGATTATTTATATAAATTCTTAAAATACTATATTAAAATATTGCAACGAAACTTGTTCTAACTTAGCTCGGACTGATTGGCTCATTTATAGAATGCTATGAATTGAAAGCGACAGTTCGCAAATTCGTATCTGATTGCAGGCAAGTTGCCTAAAAATTGTTTTTTTTTATTGATTTATTTTCTCGTTTGTTCAAGAATGTTCCGTATCATTCTAAATCTGGAAGATTCGGATTATTTCGCCTTGTGTATAAGAACAGATGAATGGTTCAGTTCCTTGAATAAAGTCTTGAGTTGAGATTAGCGTGTGTTATCTTTGACTTTAATTAACACACGATTTACCCTAACTTTATCTACGCGACAATATTTTATATATACATTCGGAAAAGTTAGAAATATGAAAGGTCCCCTCCACTGATTAGCATGTGAGCCTAAATATGTCACTAGAGGACACCTGTATCTTAAACTCCCTCCCTCACTTTGGAAATCTCTAAACACTTTTTAATGATACATACTCTAAGGGAAAAAAACCCGTCATTTTTACTCGGTAAATTGCAGCATTATTTATAAAGCTTATTAGAATTCCTTATCAAAATATCTTTATCTATACATCTGGAAAAAAACTAGAAATTTTAAAGAAGGAATCAGCTACTGGTTCGATTTTATCAACTTTCATTTCACATGTAAAAACCAGAATCCTAAATATGTCACTAGATGCGGCTTGCACATTTACCCTCCATTTTGGAATTAAATCTCAAAACACTATTTAACGGTACATTCTGCATGAAAAAAAAATATTACAGTGATATCTGTAACCTCTATGCTGATTGATTCCTTTTTTATTTCATAAAGAAGCTGTGATCATTACATATGTAATTAACTGTTGCTTGCTTTGAATGGTCGGCCATATTTTAATTAAAATTTCAGAAACCTCAATCAGAAAACCTTGTCCTTCCCAGAGTAATAACAAATGTTCATTTTACCAGTTTGTATTTCTTATGCAAACGGATAATCCCCAGACACATCATCATTGGTTAGCCTATAGTTTAGAGCATTCCAGGTTCAAAACATATCACT
>JAPMOR010056154.1:0-27137 GCA_026543865.1 Argiope aurantia | reverse complement strand
AAAAATGTTTATTCTAGCAACTTACAAATTTGGAGGTGAACATCAGCTTGATGTTCAAATAATTGCATGAGATGCACGAGGTTTTTTTCCGCTGGTGACTCGCAGCATATCGGCGTCTATTCCTCTGACATGTAATATTATTTGATCTCTTAAAGTAGGAATGTCAGGAACTAGTCCTTGATACACAACGCATTTTAAGTGGCCCTACAATCAGAAATCGTCCTCGGCCTGAACAAACCTTTACATCCTCGTCCTGATTGTACATCAAGAATTCCTGTCATTTCAAGTCTTTCAATCATTCTTCGGGAGTTAGTGATGGTCATAGTTTCTCTATGTAACTTTCAATAGCCGGTATTCATAAAGAGCAACACTGACATTTTCATCCTGCTGATTAAACAGATTGACTCATAAGACCCGTTCACGAAGTATGAATCTTGTTTTTAAATCGATTCCTATTTCTAACGAAACTCAGATTTGGACAGCTAAGTCATATAAGTCAACAAAATAACGGTTCACATATAATCAAAACGGTTGTAAAAGATTTTTTAAAAAAATCGTGTTTAACTGATTGACTGCCAACTGTTACGTGAAAGTAATTTTAGAATGCAAAATTATTTTTTCCCACTGAATATACAATCATAAAGCGATAAACATAGAAAAGGGTCAAAGAATATGCCCAAATGATCTTAAAAGTAAAAATAGACAGACAGCTGTGCAACCTTTGATGACGAGTAACTCCTTTCAATTTTTCAGAAAGATTAAGCATCTATTCATATGAAATTTGCTATCAGGCCCATGGTCTCTTGAAAAGTAAAAGTAATAATATAGTTTAATATGTGAAGGACAGAGAGGCAATAAGACAGCCCAATTTTCTCGCCTAATTTGAGTGTGCTAATGCTAAAATACTCCGCTTTTATTTAATAAAGACGATAGATTAGATGTGTTTTAGTTGCCGAGTTCTCTATCGTAACATTTCCCGCAGCGTACACTTTCAGTGCGTTTGAATTTCAAAACTTATGCACATGAGAATAACACAGAGCCCCGACTTTGAGACAGTTTTGTATTTCGACCAATACCAGATTTGGAAGAAATTTGATTTCCTAATGTTTATTAAAAAATCCTTGAAATTAGGGCTAATATAAATCGGATAATCACCTATTCTTAATTAATGAAAAAAAATGAATTTCAAATACCGGCATTCATAAAATTATATAATACGAGATTTTTGTTCGTTTACCGATCATAATTATTCTAGCAAACGTAAAAATGAGCAAAAAGCAGTGCACAGAAATCCTTCAACTGGAGTGTCGTGTTCACCGTCTAAAGCACGGTATGGTTCATTGCTTATTTATCTTCAAGAAAAATTCTTAAGAAATCTTCAACTTTAAAAGATGGCAGCATTAACCACTTGCGAAAGTTTTTATATTAAGGATTCCCAATCAAAATGATCCATTTAAACGCACATTTTAATGCATAAATTGAGAATTTTCCTTTTTAAACTTGGAAGTCAAGAAAAATCTTGTGTAAAATGCAACCCTGAACCAATATTTATGTCGTGCCAAAATTTCGGATGTTCAGAATAGGGAGTTTATTATGACCGTAAATATGCCGATTGATAAAATGGCTATTAACCTAGTATCAATTGTAATTGGTCAGATACAAAAAACTATCAAATATACTTTATCAATCAACTCAATTTTGCTATAATTGGTTAGATTTCTCTTTCCTTATGCCCACTAATTATTACAATATTTATAAATGTCAAATGATGAAAAAAAATGATGCAAATCCAAATTTTAAAGAAAACTGCTCAAATGGATGTAAAGCAAATTAATACTCTGCCAGGAGTGTGAGAAATTCGATAACTCAGAGGCAAAACGAAACCAATTTCAAAAATGAAGCCAGCAAATTGAAATGAACCAATTTTATTCCACGAGATAAATGCAAGTTAATACAAGATATTTACTTCTTAACCACAAAATTATTTACCCAACTCCATACAAGATGTTAAATCTCTAAATGCCTTCTAGAATTCGAAATTCAATATTTTCAGATTTTAAAAGTAGTTTCTACCCTGCGTTTATTTCAAACCTTATAATATACAGTTGTGCAAAGCTTAAGAAACAGGTGCTTTTTTTGCCATAACTCCAGGAGTAATCATCTGAGAGACATGAAATTCAGAAATGAGAAATAGCATTTTATACTTAAAGACTACTAAAGCATAGTAGCGCAAAATGAATACAATGCATAAAGTATGGAATCAAACAAAAATAAAAGGATTTATTGAACTGATAGTATCGTTACATATGATTGATTGTCGAAGAGGAAGAACAACTAGCAGATGTTCCTTTGTGGGATATGCCCTCTCCTTACTCTAATGGTTGCTTCACACCGCCTCTGTATACTCAACATCAGATTGTCCAACAGTTCTTGAGGTAAGAGTGCCCATTCCTCAATCAGCATCTGTTTAAGTTGAGTGTTTCCCAGAGGTTGTAATCGTTCCGCAAGGCGTCTTCTCAAAGCCTCCCACATATGTTCTATGGGATTTAAATCAGGAGAGAATGCTGGCCAATCCATTCGAGTGATATCTACCCTTTCCAATCTCTGCTAAACATCAGCAGTCCGGTGTGGACGTGCATTGCCATCCATAGAAACGAGGTCTGGTCCAATATCACCTCGAAACAGACGCACATGGGGAAGGATCACCTCCTTACAATAACGATCTCCGGTTACAGGATCTCTGTAAAAACGTTAGCTTACAGAGTTTATTCTGCCCCTTTCAGCATAATGCCTCCCCAGCCACAACTCCAGGACCACCATAGCAGTCTCTTTCCGTGACGCTACTGGGATGAAACCGCGTCCCGACGTCTCTCTAAATCGACTAGCGTTGAGAATCGCTTGTCGCACTAAAACGACTCATCCATAAAGAGGACACGACTCCATTGATGAGATGCCAAATTTTTGCGCTTCTTATACGACTCTAAATGGTGCCACCAATGGCCAGCTTTCAAAGGGATGCAGCGTTCAGGACGGTGAGCGAATAGGCCATATTTATGAAGGCGTCTGGCCACAGTAAACTGCGACATTTGTTCCCTGATGCAGTACACAGTTGAGGAGCAGTGGCGCTTGCTGACTGGTGTTGGGCTCTAATCGCCTTCAGGGCGATATATCGGTCATGCACTGCAGTTGATTTTCTAGGGTTGCCACAACCAGCCCTTCTAACAACTGTACCTATTGTTTGGAAGGCTTTACAAGCTCCTGAAACGCCACTTTTGTTGATTCAGAACTCTTCAGCTACAATGGGAAAACTGCGCCCCACCTCCAGCTTTTCAATCATTCTTTTACGTGTGAAGTCGTCCAGGTAATTTCTTCTAGCCATATTGCACACGAAAGCCATATTGCACATCATTTACATTTGCAGCGTATGTCTTTAATTGCGCCTCCGTTCTCCTATACCTTGTAGTCTCGAGAATGCGCCCGCCGATTTTACGCGTTTTGCGTACAGTCACGACGCCTATGATGGTTTGTTCCGGACATTTGCATGCGCATCCCCTTTCTACTGAATTGCGTGTTCATTGTATTGATCTCAATAACTCCTTTTCTGCAATTTCATGGCTACCTGCTTAAAATTTACATTGTTGCTTAAATTTTGCATATCAGTGTAGAATGTGCGTACTTGCTTAGCTTCTTTTGATAAATAAAATTTCGGAAAACCAAGCGACTAGTACTACTGAAAAAACATAAGGCTCCTCTGGTAATTGATTTGGACTTCATATTGTTTTGATAAATGTGCTTCAATTAATACGAGAATCAACAGAACTTTTTCATCAACTTTTTTTTATTGAATTATAAACTGCATTCAAGCGATTCATAGGTATTGCATTTTTAATGAAAGGCAAATTCTTGAAAAAAGTATAGAAATTAAGTTTTTTTTTTACTAAGCTAGAATATTTTAAAAAATGTATAAGATATACATCAATGACTATATACAGTCCCGTGAAAAATGCCACTGAGTTTTATCCCGGCCCCGTTCATTTTATTATATTATACGAAATTATCATATTATATTTATATACTATATTATATTATACTAAATTAAGAACAAGAATGAAAAATATTAATGGAAACTACTGTTCTCAATTTTCAAAGCTACATCAAAAGCTCTTCTAGAAAAACAAATTTCATTAGACAACGCCTATTGATTTCAAATTTATGAGCTAATAAAATTGACCTTGTAGTGTTAAATGTTAAATTTTTAACTTTTATTCACGTATGAATAAACACTACTGACTAAACATAATAGTTATCCAATAAGAATCTTTTCGCTATGTAATATGTTCTATACATTTAGCATATATTTATCATTAAAAAGTAAATTTAATAGGCGAATTAATTTCAAAATTAAAAGTTTGAAAATTTTCAAAAGAATCACTTTTAAATTTAGGTATAAAGTGAAGAACAAGATTATTTTATGGCGGCATACACAATTTCAGCACATTCCTACAAGTATTTCTCCGTTACGTTACGTTTTCTACTTTGCTCTAAAAAGGCGCACTCACAAATTTCAAATTGTAGCATTTTTTTTAGTATTCAAATGCAATTCATTATGCGTCACGAGAATCGAATGTCATTTTTCACGTTGTTGAAAAGTAAGAATATATAAAAAATATTCAGCTGCAAAAAATATGAAATCAAAGTAAAAAATTTATTCTTCCTGTAGTCATAATCTTTCATTAATAGTCTAATAGCCTATGCAAAATAATCATTTAAGAACAACGTAACTGAGAAAAATAAAACAATCCAATAAATACTGAAATTAAGCGCAGCAAAAATCTTATTTAGAAAAATAACTCAAAATAAATGTAAATTGTGTCCAAGTTTCATTGCAACAGTCTTCCCCTTCTGCAATCATATGAGTCATTCAAAACTTAATTCACTCAATTTCTTAAAGAGTAAAAACGAAATTATTGTTCATTTCATTCTATTTTTTGTTCACTTATTAAACCATCGCACCGCTCTGAGTCGGTATAGAAGAGCTAGATGGCATAGGCAGTGTTTTGAACTTATGTCAAACAATGAGAACGACTTTCTATTTTCTTCATTTATTACAAATTGCGATATATACAATAACTGAAGAGTTTACAAAATGTTAATATTAAAATAAAGCGAAAGTTTCATTTTTAGCATGATTTTTAAATAATGATTATGAAAATTAATAGGAGAAATCAATGCCTAAAAATTCGCTACTCACTTGATAAGCAGAAAAATAAAAGAATCAACGACGTTTTTAACCCAAAGTGGATTGAGTCAATTTATATCTCACTCTTTTTCACAATTTATTGATACTTCAATTCGCATATTTGCATGATAGACTGCATATAAAATCTTGCATCAGCTGCCGCGTGACAAGTATGCATTTCATACCCACTGCCCAATGAATTCACATCTGCAATACGTTTCTATTACTTGAATTCACAGGTCTCTATAATAGAGTAGCTAAGCGATAGCAAAATGAACATCCAATTATATGGCTGATCCAAATCAATGTGTAAAGGGAAATTATGCATGAAATGTTTAACAAAGCCCAAAACGCATAGAAATAACTCAGTTCCTTCATTCCGTCCCAGACTGCTTCCAATTAAATTCGTCAGCCTCTTTGGAATACCAAAATAGTGATTTCTTATCCACGAAAAATTAAGAATAATTGTACTTTCCGTTTTCAAGTCATAAGTAGCTTATTATGTTCACTTTTTACAATTCGATATAAATGGAAGATACATATTCCTGACAGATTCGTCTTCTTAAAATGGACTGCTGGAATCAAACCAAAAATTGATTTTAAAGAAATCGAAAAATTAGTCTCCAGAAGACGCAATCAAAAAAATTACAACACGAGCTGTAGCTGCACAGGTTGAAGAATTTTATTGAAAGAATTTTTTAAAAACCGGAAATCAACAAAGAATAATCCCATAATTAAAAGAAACGTCTTTAAATATATATTAATTCCTGTTCATTAACTGTTTCAAAACAGAAAATTGATCGCAGCTTCATAATTTTATTTCCAGAAGTTCTGTCTGGAGTTTCTCACGTAAATAATTTATTAATTCCGGTTTCAGATGAGGTGGCCAAATTGTTGTCATCAAAACATCAAGTTTGGCAATTAGTTTATGAAGGAAATGTAAAAATTCAGATATCACAAGTGCATTCATTTCAGAGGGTTAAAAAAACTGTAGGAAATTTAGAGTAAATATATTTTTGCTTCATTTGATAATTGTTAACAGAAATATTATGCATGTATGTACTAAATCCTTAACCATGTCTTTCAAAGGATATTTGCCATAACTTTTACCGTTTCAGCTTAATCACCTATTCCCCAAAAGATTCGGTTAGTTTCATCAAAATACTAAATAGACAATTCATCAATTACATTTCTAAATTAATTGAACCCTTTGCACTCGAATAGCTCCTCTCAGCCATCGTTCAAGATAGTGCATCATTTCACAAAGCGACGGAGATTCATTTTTCAGGCAAATGCAACTTAAAACAATTCTATATATTTTTCGGAACAATAAACAAGTCCTTGCATTAATTGAATAATTATGCATTGAATAACTGTGCATTTTGGAAAGTAAAACGTAATAAGGATAAATTCAATTTTAGAGTGCATTTAACCAATTATAGGTCAAACGGCAATCTTCAGCGAACTTTTGGAGGAATTGAATATCGAAACTATTATTCCGATCTCCAGATGTTGATTTTGTCATTAAACAATCCTTAATTCAGCGAATTTAGAGAGGTTACACAGTTTACAGCTCAGTCATTCGCGATTCTCTCAATCACATTGCAAAGGTAATAGTTTATGAATTATTAACAACAATTTAACAAATGCAGTTCACAATAAAAAAGTAAAGATAGTCTAATGTTTCAAACATTTTCTCCCTTGTGGAACAATTCACAATTTTAAACACACATTTAACTTGCATCAACGAGTTTTTATAGATAAAACTAGGAATGGTACTTACATTTACAGACTGATGTCCTAGAATCCACCACGATCAGTTCCACGTCCTTGAAACCAGTTCCATTCCTGGAACAATAATTTGAATTTGAATATTGCCAAACATTCCGTAAAAACATTTTAAGCGTTAAAAATCGAACAAAACAAAACAGCAAATTATTCTTTATGTCGATTGATATTCAAGTCTACAACAAATGGATCCCATATGAAATTTTTATGATCATGGCCCTCTCAAACACATTAACTCCTATTCAAATGAACTTCGCAATATCAGATTTGTATTTTTATACCATTCAGAAGTTAGTGTTAAGATTCTTAGATTGGATTCCTGGTTCAAGATTCTAGAAATCCTCAGTTGCTTATAATGCAAAAATTATTAGTGTCATGAAAACTTTCAAAGCGCCTCCTTCTCAGATTTTGAAAAATTTGCATATAAATGTACAATAAAAACCTTAGAAATGAAATGTTACAATTTTATTTAAAGATTTTACATATTTTTAAACTAGCGCTGTATTTTCTTTCTTCCATCTTGAATAAAATTCAAATTATTTAAAATGAAAATTTTTTCCTCCTCTAACGTCCTCTCCACACATTTAAAGGCACGCTTGTAATTAGAAGTAAGAATTATCCCTATTAGCAGAAAATGCCCAGTATCACAGCATTATGTAATATTATGCTGACAGGGAACATACATCAAGTTCAAAGTAAATATTTGGAGGAATCGTTATTCTTCGCTTTCTCGAATATATTTACTGTTATATTTCCCCTCGATGATCTCTGTGTAATTTCGTTTTGTTTTATGAACGAATAATGCTGAAATATTTATACGAAATTTTATTTGAAGTAATTCCAGACAGTACAATGCAGCGTTCCTCCGGAGCTGGAGTTAACGAACATTTAAATACTGTGTCCCACTCACTGTTTAGAAAGAGAATTTACAATAACTCATCATCCTCGGCGCACTGAATGTTTTTTTAATAAGTGCATGATATTTCCGAAAATATTTTTCTGGACGAAAAGGTCATTTTATGAATAAAATTTTTATTAAATGTGATTTTAAGCCAACATCACATTTTTACAAATTCTGATAAAAATACGTCGACATTCAAGATCTTGCTTCCATTCATAAAATATTCAATGGAATTCTATTAATGATTTATCAATTATCCTTATTATCAATTTTAACCGTTTTTATCAATTTATTAATGCTCTTTCAATAATATGCATTCAAATAGCTATGAGTGTAAAAATGTATCTGGATATTTACAGGTAAGTATTCGGCACCAAATGGTTTTATCCTTGGAAAGGAATTAATAAACTTTTTATGATATGACTGACATCTTCTGGAGTGGCGTTGTGCAATAAAATAATGCTGCATGATAGGAATGCGTATTTTGACTACAGAATAAGAGATTAAAACATTTCGGTTTTATATGCCCCTTTTAAGAAATTTGAAACAATTTATAGCCAAATCATATGAAAGCAAAAAGCAATATTTAATTTATTAAAATCATAGACATTACTTCATGTTCAAGATTCCGATAAATGATCAGACATTAAAGACGTGCTGTTTTCAATGTCATATATTTATTCCGCTCACTGAATACGTTAATCTTCTTGATGAAAATCAATCTTATATCATAGCACTATCAAAAACGGAAAAGTACAATTCGCCCATCTTTGAAACCTTACAGTATTACGTTCAATTTTTTAACATGTAAAATACACAAATATTAAGCAAAATCTGTCTTTAGTATTCAATAATGAAAAAAATCACATGATGAGATATCTGATGAAAAAATAAAAACGATTTGAACTTCAATGCAGCAATGTAATCTATTGAAAATTATATGAAAATATTTTTTTTAAATTAAACTTCCAAAATTTAGTAAAAATTCTCATGATTATTAAATTGGTATCAATAAAAAAGAATTTTTTTATTTTGTTTATTCGGTATAATATTAATTATTGTGCAATAATATTTTTGAAAGATATTGCAGAAGAAAATTCAAAACTTAATTTTTGAATAAAATTCTAATTTAAAATAATCGCTCCGAGCTGCACGTTCACACCCTCCAAATTACGCATGCTGTAGGCCAAAGTGACTAGCCTATAGAACACCAACACACCAATTATTATTAGTACAAATGTATCTGTTTCAAAGTATTTTTAGAAAATTTTGAATTATTTTAAGAAGATTCTAAATTCTCTTAAGAATCAAATGAGAGATTTTGCATACCACTATATTTTACATAGAAGGAATTTTTGCATTTTAAGCAAGCAATTTATAAAGCACTTGTTTACGAACAGATTTTTATAAAAAGAATTTTAAAAAGTTGTTTAAGGATTCTGTTGATTGCTGTATCAGATTCCTTTTCGTATATGACACATAATTAAAATTTTGCTTACACTTACTGAAGTTTAAGAAAGGTTTCAGTGAACTTTTTATAACAATTAACTAAAAATAAGCTTTTCACTTTTAAAGCATTTGCTCATTTTATCCTTAATATCGCTGCACATTTTAGCTTGTTCAAAATAGATGCTTCAAGTATATTCAGTTATAGCTTTAATTTCGAAAACCCGAATCCCTTCGAATACGAGAAGAATTCATAAAGAAAAAAATTCTTCTTTACAAACATAAAACTAGTCTGTTTACATGAAAACCAAACATGAAAGCAATCAAATCTGATCCAGAAGTTTTCGGATCAAAATTTGAAATCAAATTGTCAAAATCTCAAAAATTATTAAACTCGCTTGATATAAATAATTACAGAGTTCATTTTACATTTTTTATTTCAATTTACACTTCTGAGCTATGATAAAAATGGTCATTTCCAGCAAACAATTCATAATTTATTTACTTATTTAAAAAATTTACCGTGATGTACGAATTATTCAGTAGTCTAAAAAAATAGCTATAAAAGCGTTTATATACAAAAAGTAAAAGTTAACTTATTAAATCAAATTCTAATGCACAAATATTTCATGCATGTTGAATTATTTCATTCTTAGACTCGAGAATGTGCTCCTCGCATATAAGAAAAGAAAAGGCAAGGAAAGCATATAAGAAAAGAAAAAGCAAGGAAAACTACATTACCAAGCGGTGCTTGTTAAAGAAAGCGGGAGTCGAGTCACGGATGCAGAAGTCAGCATCACAGCTAAATGCAAAATGAAGGAAATGCCAAGTTTCTAGCAAAAGCGTTGAGTGCGAGCGCAGATGAATTCCAATTTGTTCTGCAAATGCGTGAATGTCCCCACGACGCAAATGGACCAAAGATCCAAAACAAACATACGGTTGAAAACTGCTCAAATCAAAATTGTTCTTTTAAGAAATTTTGCTTTTTAAGCGGACTGCTGTTACCCATCAAGTGAAGATTTCAATGCGCAGTTTTTGCCGAGAGTGCGCTATTCTTTTTTTTATTTTGAAAATGGTGCGATGCAGAATTTTTTTTTAATGAAATGAAAATTTAGAAAAACTAATAGTCAACGATTTGACGGGGAATAATTTCTGAGGCACAGGATATCAAATGTTTTCTATAATTTACTAATAAAAGGCTCTCTCATTCTGTATAATTCAAGACAATTCTAATTTTCAAGTTTGTCCCTGAATAATAAAAAAACAATACATGATTTGTAGTAAATTTTGCTAAAGTATCCCAAATCGCATCGCTTTTCAATTATAATGAAATCTTTATCGAAAATAAAATTTTATCAAAGAGTCATTTCACTTTGTAACTAAGAAATTAATTTCAGAAAAATGTTTTCGTATTTTTTTATGCATGAAATATTATCTTTTTTCGTTTTCTCAAATAATGTACAAAGAAGAAAGTATTCTAATCGTAGCATATTCGAACTCAACGAATCTCCGCTTCTCCGTTCCCTCCGAAGCGCAAACACATTCCTTCAGTTATGTTTCCCTCCTGTGAATATGAAACTCAAAAAACAGCTTGAGCTAGATAGGCGTAAAGTTCATACAAATCTCATTTAACTTTCATGTTTGGAGCGTACAGAAGTTTTCGGATTCCAAAGAATCTATGACATTTCAATGAAGGAAATAGAGTTATGTCTTTTAACTTATATACATTAAGACTGTAGCTTCGAGAGGATATTCCTTACTAATTTGTATTGAACAGAAAATTGATTTTAAAATAATCTTTGGTGATTTCCAAAGAAAAAAAAATCTTAACATAAATTAAAACATCTATATTTCATAATACAAAACCAAACCATTTCATAATACAAATTTTCAAGATAGCGGTGGAGCGACTTATTCCTAGAAAGGATTTTTAAAAGGTTGCTTAAAATAGTATATAAAATATTTGGAACTTTAGATAAAATGTATATTACAGAAGGAAAGAAGATTATAAAAATTTCGACTTGCTTCGATTGGAGTTTTTTGACAATTAATCAGAGTTGAAAAACAATTCTGCCCATAACTCTTCAAGATTGTGAAGAAAGACGCTTTCCCAACACGAAAATGGGTAATACTATATTTGAATCAAATCAATATTTGAATCTCAAAAATCATTAAAATCTATTATTGAAGGCTTGAATCGGGTGTAACAATGATCCTCACTCAGAAATTCTTAGATATTGTTCCAAGCAATCAATATGCATTGAAATGATAAAGAAATGGTTAGAAAAATTGACTATGTTAAGTTTGGAACAATAATATTAGACTGATAACAATGTTAGGTTTTGTTATAACAGATTTTCCCCATTCAACAATGTTTTACATTAAGCTTCTTTTTAGGAAAGGGAAATTGATCTACATCTTAACTTTACGAAACTGAAACCGTTTGATAAATGAAGTCGTCGTTAGAAACAAACCAGTTCAAATGGTCTCCCCAAAATTTTCTCTCATGCTCTAAAATAAAGATGCAATTTATGAGAACGCATTACATTGTATTACGTTGGCGTACGCAAAATATCAACCTCTGGCATGGATTTAGCATTTTTATTGAATCTATCGCGCCATCCTTGGCGAGTCATTTGGCGATTCATCTTGGCATGCTGTTAATAGTATCAGAAAATCGAATTTGTGTTTTTGATGCGTTTTCCTCGATAGAGTGAAACAAAAATTGGACACAGAAATAAACATGTAACAAAATACCGTACCTAATTTGATATATCTAAGCTATTGCATCTTTGAATGACCGCTTTTACATGTTTATAAGAGTCTAGACAGAGTTGGTCTATCTCTTGTTGGATTTAGCTCAAAACTTAGTAAAGGGCTAGAGCATAAATATTAATTCTATGCATTGAATTTTATCTATCTAGCTCTCTTAGTTGTGTATTTATCGTGCTAAATAACGGAATAACCGGGCAGACAGTCTTCCTCTGGGCGGATTTTACTGAAACCTTGCTAGAAATCTACACATTTCGTATAAAGATCGTAAACTAAATTTCATCCATCTAGATCATAGAGGTTTTGAGTTATCTTTGTCACAGACATACGTGCATTTTCCAAAAATGCGTTTTTCGAACTTAGGTAGTTTAAAACGTGGAAATGCGTCATCATCTCGAGTTCGCTTTTTTTCACGATTACTATACTTTCTCTATACTAAGTACGCAATATTACACTTTCTCTATACTAAGTAAAAATGCTTGATAGTTTGGAAAGTATATGTATTAGAAGCCACTAGAAATTGGCACAGAAAGACTAGCACAATTATTAATATTATAAATAACCAATCAACAGAATTTTTCCCCTCTTTGGTAAGAAATTCGGTGGAATACCAGAAAAATACGTAAATGAAACACTGCCGGTCTAAATGGCTTTATATCGTTTCAGATGCTTCTAATCTTTCTTTTAAATTCTTATAAATATTCAAAATTCTTATATCAAAATTTCAGAAACCATTTTCAACTCAAAATGCAGAAAACCGAAAATTTCATCGGTTTTAAAGTAACAAGACCCGTTAACTGAAGTTAAACAAAACGAAAATATGGAAAAAAAACCAAAAACAGATTAAGTTTATATAAGTTGGCATCATGCAATGAATCGATTTCAATTTGATGCGAGTTGAATACAATACCCAGAATCCTATTTTCCATTATTTATAAGAGGGGAAAACACCATTGAAAACCTTTTATTTGCAATGTACAGAGTTTTCTAATTCTAAAGAATTATCAGCCTCGATGAATTTGATTGGATTATTTTTTTTTTAACTTAGACAAACTATTAACTGCTGTGGACTAAACTGAAACAGAAAACTGCCAATTTTGAAAGATGATCAAAAATGCTGAGTTCTGATTTTTTTCTTATTTCTTGAAAAATCAAAATCATTTAATACAAATGTTGAAGACAGCGGCTGAAATATTTTTCTAACATGCATCTCGACAAAATGATTTTTGACATTGCCAAGATTACATCAGAAGTGTTACTTAAAAAGGTACATAAAAATATTGTAATAGTTGAAACAAAAAGTACGGGAGACAAAACTAACCTGCATTGAAAAGAAGATAACACACAATTAAGCTTGCTTCGATAAGATTTTTTTTTATGCACTCATCGGAGCTTGAAAGAAGTTTCGTGCATAATTCTTATTGTGGACTGAAGATGAAAATAAATAATTACTTTTGACATTCTTTATATAGCGTAAAAGTCATTGTTTAGGTTATTGTTAAGTTGGAGTAATAATGGTCTTCCTATGATATTATTTTGCATTGTTAAACGCAAACAGCATGTGTTCCAATTATGAAAAAAGCACTGTTAGAAAATGAAGCTTTAACCCTTTGCAGTAAGAATTTATTAATGATAAATAGTGCATGAAATAACCATTTAATTTTCATTTAAGAAAATATATTAATTTTATAATTTTTACATACTAGTAATTGAAATTGTATTAATGATATGGAAATAATTCGTAAGTTTATAACAACACTTCTTCGATAATCTCTAATGATTTTCGATTAGCCCCTAGTTTTCGCGTTTACGCCAGGCATTCCCATTTTTTTTAATTATTATTATTTCAGGCACATTATCAAATCCGTTCTTATGATGATTCTACGACTTCAGACATGACACTAAAAAGGGAAACAATTCTCTGGCAATCCAGGAATATCGCACCTACATTTTAGCAAGAAAATATTGTTATGCATATTTATTTTCTATTAGATGAACATACAACTTCAAGATTGATTGTTTACGAAGTTCAGAACCTTAACAAGCAGCACATAACTTATTTCCATAATTGTATTTGAATATTAAATTTCGCGCTCAATCCATCAAGGCCATGGCTGCAGACCTGTATATTTCTGTGCATATAAATGGGACAACTCAAAAATGCTAAAAGATAGCTTAATGAATTTCAATATGAAGTCTTGTCATCTTACACATTTGGACTGAATTGGAAGAAATCGGAATTTGCTGTATCTTTTTTTTACAATATACGAGTTGTTAAAAAGAATGATAGTTTAAAGTAAATCTCACTACAATTTTTTTTGTAACGCCCATGCATCCCCGGAAACCGAAACCTGAAATAAAAGAAAGAAAAGTTTGGAAAAGAAAAACACAAGGAGAAGGAAGAAATATGTAGACCTGGAATTCTCAATTTTAAAAATCTAAAGTTGCACATTTTTAAAATAAATTTGAAAGTTTATATATTTAAAAGAAGGGTAAATGAATTAAATTACACAATTCCTTTAAATATATAAATACATTTTGTAAGAAAATGGTGCAATAAGGCTACAATATGCCTATTTGAATAGTGAAATTTCTGTATATCTGAGCGTAATGACAGATTCCGTGTTCAAAATGTATATCAAAGAAAAAGCTGGATTCGTTACTTACGATAAAATAATCTACTTTAAAAGAACATTTTATTAATTTTTTAAACAGTATCTACTCTCTCCTTCTCAACTATCACTGTACACAAGAATTAGGAACGATATAGAGTGAAGAAACAATTTTTTTAAATCTTTTTTTTTTCAATTGAATTTTCAAAATTAACTTCCATTGCCAGAATTTTTTTTATTCTTGATTTCGTCTCACTTCTTTTTAGCTGGAGTCTTCCATCCGTTTAAACATTATTCGGATTAAATGACGTACAAAAAGAATAAATTTGAAAAAAATATTGGAATGAAGAAAATTGTAGAGAAATTAAATATCGCTAAAAAGCTAGTTTTTAAAATTTAATGTGCTTGTGAAATCATCCTCTCCGAAAATAATGTGAAATGATAAAATTTTTAACTAAATTTTTAAAACACCTCTTTCGAATGAGCACATAACTACCCAAGGAGCAATTACGCGTCAAATTTGGTAGCATAAGGGACGAATTTTGCCAGATGCGATTTACAGTCCGGATACAAGAAATACAAGTATAAAAAATTATGTAGGGATTAAATTGAAAAATAAAATGGATAATCTATTATTATAGATCATTTAATAAGAATAGGTAATCTATCCAATGCAAAAAATGCAGCATCTTCTGATAAATGTAAAAATTAAAGTATATCACATAATAAGGGACGACTTGCACTTCTACATCCACCACAAGAGTTGACAATCTTTCTGAAGAATTATTTTTAGAATCCTTCATCCAAATAATTACTAAGCCACAGATTATTAATTTCAATGATGAAATAGATGAACGGTTTGGCAAATGGATTAAAAAAATGGATTTAAATTCCTTTTTGTTAAAATGAGATTATTGCTTTGATTAAAAAACGGTATAAAAACTCAGCAACTCATTTATTTATTATCAATGCTTCAATATTAATTATTTTTTATGGTTATTAAAATAAAAACTAAGTAATTTAAGAACTGTTCTTTCCTCAAACATTTCGCTGACATTTCACATATTTTGCAATATTAAACAGAATTTGCATGAATAAAATTTACGTGTCATGAAAAATTCATCGTTTTCAAAATAATTTCTTTCGCAGAAATTCTTCAGAAAAAAAAAGAAAAAAAAGAAAAAAACCCTGAAAATTTCGTCAATATATACATTTCCATTTTTAACAAGACGACAGATTCACACTTCAGTAACCAATCCTTTTGATTTTAAATAAAATTTATGTTTGAGAATATCGGTTCTCCACTCTATATTGCCAACAAAAAAAAATTAAAATCAAAATGTAAAGTTCGTTTTCTTAATAATATTATTTAATAACTTTAAAAAATGCGATAATAAATTAAAAGAGATTTATGCGGCTTTGAATTTACAGATAACCGATCACCTTCGCAGTGTCGGAAAAATAAAATCAAAAACCAATCCGATTCGATGAGCTTTTAGCACCAATTTGTAACAAAATCAAATTTGCGAAAGTCAAAAAGAAATTAAATTCCACAACTGCTAATGGCCCTTTTTGGTTTTGAAGCAGCGAACTTTGTCATTACGGATGTGGGTTCGAAAGTTCCGATTTGGAAGATGAAGGGTTACGATTCATAAAGAAAGTTCCACTTCCAGAAGATGAAAAAAATTGTATTAAATGAAAAATAAAAACTTGAAACAACTAAACCGAACACAGGAATTTCCCCATGCATCATCAAAATTCGGTATCTGACATTTCGAAAGCAAATCTATAAAGAGCTAAAAAGTGCAAAGTAATAAAAAGTTAGCATGTTCAAAACTTTTATTTCATATTACTTTTTCGTCAAATTGCATGATGAAAATTAAACATTTTCTTTAAAGTATAATCAATAATCCAAACATTTTCAATTTTTTAATATGCGAACATATCTACGTACGAATGACACGAAAGCTTCAGAAAAGTCAATTAATAACCGGGATCCACCCAGACAATTTATATGCAAAAAAGAAATAATGTAAACATATTCTGCAAGCATCTATTAAGAGTCAAACGTATCTCAACAGCATGCAATTCTTATTCTAACGTATAATAAATATTCATGGAAATCGAGATATCTCGCTTATCGATAACCACAGATAAAAAAATAAATAAACTTACTGAATAGCTTGATAAGCGTGACTAGCCGTTGATAAAAATAGCAACAGGTAGTCTCCGAAAAGTCACGACCTTCGTAATACACCTTATTATCGCCTGCACACAAATTCTTGTATTCGCATTATTAAAATGAAAATATGCGTTACGGAAGAAAAAGAATCTGTGTCTGATTACCTTCCCATCCAATAACGCGCTGACAAGAAGTGTAAATGCGCGCGCATATGAATTAGTGTAATGACTATGACTCGGGAACGCCCAGAGGTAAAATACGCAGGTGGATTAAAAGATGCACCACTAACCGGATCTCCAATCAAACTTTCTCTCTCTTTTAGTGCTTATTTTAAATTCCGAAAGTTGATTCCATTCACCTGTGCCTGTGTTCTGGTGTGATCCTTCAAGCATAGCACTTGTCATTTTAATACAGATCTGATTGAAGCAGACCCTTCTGAATGCTCCTAGAACTATTTCAGTGACAGAAAATGAACGAAAGATGTTACATCTAAAGCAAATGTTAAGCGATACTAAAAAGAAGAAAACGATTCACATAAAAACTTTGCTCGTTTATTAATATTCGTGATTAAAATATTCTTTCGACAATTCCAAAAAACTGAACACATGAATGGACTCCAGTTCTGTCCTTAGGTTTTCAAGGAAGCGTGCCGTTTGGAAAAATTAAGTGAAGAAAATGGATTTAATCGTATCGTTTATTTTTTAATTTCTTTGATGTTCAAGTTAGTCCTATGAAGCTACAACTTAAAACTTCTTAAGAAGACAACTTTATTTAGATCGAATAACTGAATTAGTTAACATAGCTAATGTCTAGGAATTTACCAATTATGAAACTCGAGTTTGATTTTTTTCAATAATATAATCAGGCAACCCTTTTTACACTGCGTAAAAAAAGTAGAAGGACAGTATCTTTTTGCCAATTAATATCTCTTATTTTCTCCTAACTACCAGATATTTATGCAGATTTAGTTTAATGACCCTTATTTTCATTTTAGGCAAAAATTAAACATCTACACTAATATTATTAAGAAAATTAGTATATACAATTTCCGATGAGTAAAAAAAGTAGAAGGACACTTGCTAATATATTTAATTTAGTGAGTTGTTCTTTATTTAAATATTGATTTTGTACTTTGTTTATCCTTTTCTGTCAAAAAAATCTAATTTGTTTAAAAGTTACGTTGTTTCTCCGTTCTCAGAAATGCCTAAAGGAATACCTTTGAACAATTTGCAAAAAGGGCAAATTTCCGCGTATCAAAATGATGGTAAAGGTGTCAGAGAGATTGCTTGATTGTTGCAGGTGAGCCCCAATACAGTTTCAAACTTTATCAGAAATCCTTATAAAAATGGAAATAAAAAGAAGACTGGTAGACCGAAGAAGTTAACACCCCGTGATGAAAGAAAACTTGCTCGTGTGCTGAAGAAGAACAAAGGAAGTGTTTCAAAGGCAAGAAATCAAGCAGGACTTAATCATGTGACGAAACAAACAGTTTACAACTATATTAAAAGATCTAAAAAATTCATTTTCAGAAAACGGAAACATCATCCTTTGTGGAAAGAAGCTCACATTGATAACCGTTTAGCGTGGGCTAAGGAGCACATGTCCTGGACTACAGAATGGACTTCTGTGATATTTTCTGATTAAAAGAAATTTAACTTAGATGGTCCAGGCTGATATCAGCACTACTGGTATTGTCTGGGGACTGAAGGCGAATACTATTCAACACGACAAATGGGAGGAGAGAGTTTAATGGTTTGGTTAGCTGTTGGATACGGAGGAAGGACAAGTCTGGTTTTCTTAAATGGTAGGCAAAAACATACAGACTACATTCAAGTGCTGAATTCCGAGCTTCTTCCTTATGCCTCTGACATGGGGGGTGAAAAGTGGAAGTTTCAGCAAGACGGAGCTTCCATTCACACCACGACTGGAGTCAAAAATTGGTTCCTAACAAATAATGTGGATGTTTTACCATGGCCAGCCAAAAGTCCTGACCTTAATATAATGGAAAACATCTGAGCAGTGCTAGTTCGTCGAGTTTATGCTGATGGAAGGCAATTTGATTCGCAAACTCAGCTTCGAGAAGCATTGAATGACTCGTGGTACAATGTTTGTCAAACCGAAATTCAAACTCTATACAATTAACTTCCAAACAGAATATTTGAAGTTATAAAGGTAAATGGGAAGACCATTCCTTATTACAATCACTATTTTTTCATTCATTATAATGCTGTCCTTCTACTTTTTTTACAAAGTTTCAAAAAAGAGAAACTATTTTTGTTGCCATTAATATTTTATGATTGAACATCATAATTCTGATTTTAAAATATTTGTTAAATGTTTCTAATAAAATTTTTTAGTAAAAATAAAATATTTTTCGGTTATTGTTACAAAATCAAGTGTCCTTCTACTTTTTTTACGTAGTGTATGCGTGTCAAATGTCATTCCGAAAATTCGAAGCGGATTTTCAATTGCAATTCGTTCTGTTCGCTTAAAACCGTGAAAAGTCAACTCATTAGGATCAACCATTAAGTAAATTCGATTGCTGAAAGAAAAAAGTACATTTCTTTAATTTTATTTCGCTGATATTTCAAAATTTGCACGTTACTTAAATTGATTTAGCATGAATAATCGTTTTAAGATTCCAACTAATATACGAATTTTTTATAGGATATTCAAGCATTTCATTACTTTTCAAAGTATTTTCGAATTTCCCCTCTTTAATTGATCCAACCTTAAATATTTACATATCATCTAAAATTTTATTCTGAATAAAATGCATTGCTACCGATATTTTTAATGAAGTTTTATTTCATTGATAAATTCCCGTAATTTAAAATTCCCGTACAATTTAAGCAAATGAATTTGTCAACCTTTGAATCAAAGAGGAAATTTTATTCTCGATAATTAATTAGTTGTCCTTTCTGGCATCTGTATACCAAACATTTCTAAAATGAGTTCATCTACAAATGTGACCGAGTCCGAAGCACAGGCGATTGCTATGACAGATGAACTGAAGATAAATTTTGTTTACTTCATTCTTTGTGGTAAATTGTCGACCATTATATAGTTTAGATTCAATTTTTTGGTTTTTTCCATCTGCATTCTTAATTGACATATTTCAGGAAAAAATTATATTTAAAGTGCAGATAAGATAATAAATCCGCCCGATAAAATATTTTAAATAAATACTATAAAGCATTCCTTTTAATTCATTCATAAATTTTTTTCAATCTGAAGCGGAAATGTTTAATTACATTTATGAATAGTGTTCTTTTTATAACCTTTATTTGAAATTCTGATATCCTTGGAGTTCCAAAGTATTGAAACTGTAGGACTGAAGTGAATGTTCCATTGAATAATTTATAAATCTGCATTACTTGCACATTTAGCCATTGATCAATAAATCCTAGAAACATAATAAAATATAAAGGATTCGTTAAAATTCGCAATCAAGCTACTTTTTCTTTTTCGAAATAAGAAATTCTTCATATTGAACATCTTTTAATATCAATTGATTAAAAATTTTGATAAGAAAATCCCACATCATATAAAAATCATCTGATCTGTAAATTATTCAACAGCGATTTTATAGCAGTGCTTAAAATTCACGAGGAGATAGATCTACGTAAACAGTTAAAAATAATATGCAATCCTTCAAGTAGGCGTGTGAAGGCGTTTTCAATTTAAGTTTTTCGAAATATTTCAAAAACTCTTGCTTATATGCTTGTAGCTAGCTTTTAAGATTCCGCTATTTTAGTATTCAAACTCTACTGCTCATGTGAAAATTTTACTGCGTTTGCAATTCACTTTATTGCAGCCGTCTTTAAAAATGAGTATATATTTTTAAATTGAAAGTTTACTCCATCCATTTGTGCAGAAAAGTTATGTTCTTTAAATGTATAAAAAAACTGGGAATACTAGTTTCTCAGGCATTACTAAAAGTGTTTGATTCATTTAGCATTGGACGCGCCATTTTTTAAAACTTTCACTCTTGAAATTATCAGATTCTTTAAAAAGAATTGGTAGCTGTTATGACGAACAATCGATTATACGAAAAAAAGTTGGTAGTTATAGTTTAAACATTTCTAGATACTATTAACTAGAGTAGTTAATTGGTGCATCTATTCAAACAAACGAAATCGTTCTTAAATTTCTTCTTAAATAAGTTTTCGATTGTCTTTGATAATTGTGGTCCGAAACAACTCGGATTATTTGTTTTCTGTTTATACTCTGCATGCAGAATTTCCTTCTATTAGCCGCAACATTTCTTTACAACATTATATTTTAGATCCTTTAAAACTGAAACATATATAATTTCCCTTTGCGAAAAGTTGAATGCTTTATCAAGGTATTTAAATATTTTGTCACGAATCTATTACTTTCCTGTCCAATGAGTGTTGTAGCAAGGAAGTGTTTCATATTTTAATGGATGAAAGAATTTTGTTGATCTATGTCGAGACCCAACGCTTTTTCTGGAACATTTGGGGCCCTGTCATAATTATAAAACCACTAATCAGTGGTGAATTCCCTGCAGCCATAGCAAGCATTCTAGATGCAAACTGAAAGATTGTGTTGTACTTTTATTCAATTAAGATGACATTTCTACAAGGATTGCCTTCAATAAACTTCAATGTTGTGCCCTTTTTCGTGAGGGAACAGCATCTTAATCCGTTATCGAACTTGCTGGCCTTCTCCCCGTACTTGCAAAGGACAGATTCTCGTACAATATGCACATCCACGTTTTGAATGCTGAGTTATATCTTTATTTTATTTTCTGAATGTTTTTCTAATGTTCACATTTTTTCTTAAAAGCTTTCATTTTATTCTTACTTGAGTTACTTGAAAATATTACATGCCTCATGATTGGATTGCCCTTTTCAGATTTATTTCCTTATGAAATGCTTTAAGAATAAATGTATCGCCAATATTTTAATTTTTTTTTCAGGGAATAATACAATGATTTCAAACTGAATTTGTTTTGCATATCTACACATTGTTTCTTTCTGTATTTTTCAGGGTCTGATATGAACTTAAAAGCCATGCGGGTATCACTGAATTGACACTTGCTGAGAGAAATTTCTGAGCGGTTCTGAAAAAACTTAAAGCCGATGTGCAATACAACTTTAAGATGACTATTGGCTTATTTAAGGAGGCAAAGAAGACTGAAAACTACGTAAGTATTTAAAACTTCCACAGATTCAATGAAATTTTAGGCTTAGATTCAATAAAATGTACTTTTTGAGTTGCACTTTATGTATTTAACCGCATGTGCATGATATTCTATTGACACGTATATGAAATATACAAAAAGTTATAATCGTAAAAAAAAAAATAAAATCGAATCCGATATTTTGAGAAGCTCAAGTTTTAGGCCTCTTGGAGATCTAATAACACATTTTGGAACTCTATTAGCATAACACAAACGCTTTGAACTAGACGAATAAAATTTGGTACGTTGTCTCTAAATTTGTAGATTGATATCGAATCCATGCCTAAGAAAGTACGTCTCTCGAATCGAAGTGATCGCGTCAACTGCAAAATGAATAAATTTTTATAAAGCGGTTTAAAATAATGAGTGTGGATCGACATGAGATTTGGAACCAAAGATGTGAGATTTTTTCGTATTGAGTACTAAAAATTTCGTGATCCTGTGAGATGTGAAAAAAGAAATGCATTCATTGTAGTTGCAAGGAATGAAGTCTGTGTTCTGTTTCTGTGAAAATTAAGATGCCGATTTAAATGATCAGGAGGATATCCCGAATGTCAACTCGACTAATGCTAAAAATAGAAATGGTTTCTCTACGCTATCCCTCTTGCAACTAGAATGCTAGAAGTTAAGAATCGCGCGCTTTTCAAAATGGCATTGTGAAGTGAGAGGCGCGAATGAGCCAAACGTCCGTGAGCTCTCATGTCCTTGAGTTTTATCCTCTCCAGAGCTTAGAAAACGGTGAGAGATTTAAACCGTTTTTCATACACGTTTCTAACAGATTTTTTTTAAAGCAGGCAATATAAATCCTTTTAGAATACTTTACATACTCATACATGCGTAAATGGCACCGAAATGTATTCCTCTATGGATCCGAAAAACGTTAGGAAACTACAACCAGTGCAAAAAAAAGAAAATGCTCTAAATGAGTAGACAATTCTTGAATTTACCTCTGTAATCGAACAAATTTAAATAATATTCCAATTAAATAGTTTAGAGTTAAATTCATAATAAATAGCTTAATTACAAATGAAGGACGATTTACAGAGTGAAAATGATCAGCTCTTCGCGGCCCACTGTCCGGTACTTCGACATGCAATTCCTAATTTAGTGTCTTAAATATGGATGTCGAATTTGTTTTCATTTTTTTTTTCAGATTAACTTATTTCATTCTCTAAATCAACATGGTCCTGCCTCTAACACTCGAAAGAAAAATCATCCAGTTTCAAATGATGGTCTCGGCTTATTTACTTTTCTGAAATTGCACAATCAGTTAGTTATACGCTTATTGGTTTAGATAAAGCAACTAATTAAGTTACTTTCGATTACGGATTTTGTAATATATATTTAGGACAGTCGTTTATGGGCATAGTAAAACCAAATGATTTTTTTCTAGAATTATTAGTTGTATTTAGATAAGGCATTATGATAGGTACTAATAGAAATGTTCCTTGTTGGGGGAGAATATAACTAATGTCGGGAAATTAATAAAACTGGAACACTTTTCTAATGGAAAGCAAATTTTTTCTCTTTTCAGATAGTTATTAATCTAAATTCCGAAGAATCTCCGAAATTTTCAATGAGACATCTAACCTTTCATGGATCAAATGATATTTATTTGTCGAAGAAGCCCTGAGGAATCGCTATGAAGAATACACAGACCGCATAATAAGGACACTTATTTTGAAAATGCAGAGAGATGGGAAAAAGAGTAAGTAAAATATTTCTAATTTGTTTTAGATGCACTTTTTTACTTAGTTTCCGCTTTGATCATACAATGCAAAGTATCGTTCTGCTATAGTTGATATTCATATTTGTCTCGTTTCATAGACAATAGCTCTAAGTATATTGCAATATAGTGGCCTTGTTTTATTAATCTAATGGAAGCATCGATAAACTTTATAATTTATAAATGCTTTCATAAGGCTAAATAACGCAGTTTTTTATTTCAGGACCTCTTAAAACATATGTTCTTGCTCTGAACCATGGAACTCCGCTTGTAACGTCTAATATTGAAGTACCGGGCAGAATGAAGGTGGAAATGCAGCATTTAAAACAGCAAGTCTTGCTTTCCTTTCTAATCAAGAGAACATGGTAAAAATGCAATGAACTGATGATTGTTTGCTTTGGTGATATTTATTAAATTTTTTAGTTCAAGTATTTTATGCATTCCTGGAGTAGTTCACCATTCCCTAAACCAAATGATACAAAATGGATATTAATTTGAACATTCCCAGTACCTAAAACTGTTATTCTTTAAGGCACCAGAAGCTGTCGATAATTCTAAAATTGTATCGATATCGATCTAAAATGCCATTTATCAGTAGGTAAATCATTCTGTCTGTAGAATTCCAATAGAAATCTCTACCTCGACAGCACCAAACACGTTCTGCTTCAATTGTGTCTTGCTAATTTGCAAGTACAGGATAATGCTGCTTATCTTAATCAGCTTGTTGAATGTGGCGCAGCTTAGCCAAAGATGACTTTTGTGCCATAAAAAAGCAAACTCAATTCAACTCATCCGCTTGTTGATATTCCAATTTATTTGCTAAATTGAAATATATATATATATATGGAACAAATCCAGGCTTGAAACATTTTTTACCACAACTACCGGCATTCAGTAAATACTTTCTACAGAATAGTATTTACTGATTCAAATGCAAATACACATAGTTCCTGGTATCATTATCAACTATTCCATTTGAATCCAGACATTGCTCAATTTATCATTGCTTCGGCTCTACTTCAAGCTCATAACGCATTTATTGCAGTTGGTATTGGGTCAATAGCGACAATATGAGCGTTGTAGCAGTTGAAAATATTTAACATGTATATTTTTACTAAGCATTCAGTTTTTTTTCCTTGAAGTGTTAAACGATTTGATCTTTTATTCTACTCCTAACCATGTTGCCATTTTCAGCAAGAGCAAAACGCACTAAGCAGTCTGAATAGCTTTTACACCGAGATCTGCCCCTTGGGAACGACATATATTCAAACTGCTATGATTCTATGTCTTGCGCATTCTCATAGAAAGTTCAGGATTTCCTCCACATCGGCGAACCTTCTTTCATATGTCTCGCCCTGATCTCCTTGATTTGATTTCCAAAACTCCTCGTGTCAGCCTTTATCCTTTCATTAAAAATATTGATTTTTATAATATTGAAACTTTTTGACTTCTGGTTTCTGCAGTCCTTTTACATTCTTCATTCACTATTCGTTCTCGTATTACAGTAGCTTTTAGTCTTATGCATTGGAACTAAGTTTCCATTACATCCTTTATAATAATTTGATTAAAAAATATTCTAATACAATCAGTTTTGTATAGCATAGTCAAAAGGGGCTTTTACGCTAAAAACGGAACAAAAACTCAACTGATCATCTTCTGCTCCTTTCACATACATCTGCAATTCATGAAACATGTCCTTAATAAATGGCAGCAGTAAAGCAATTTTCAAACTAATAAATTGCACCATATTAAGTCATTTCATTGTGGCCAGTTTTTTCCACTTGATGACTTTTTGTTAAATTAATTCATGCGTATTTCTTTCAGAGATATTAAACAATCATACTTCCTTCCTAGAGATCCAGTATGTATGTGTACAATCTGCAATGAAATTCAAACTGTTAACCTTATTTTAATATTCTGATTTTAACTAAACTCAAACTTTAGAAATTATTGCTTTAGACTTGAAGAACTAAGATCTCGCCTATTTTTTCTGTAAAATATTTCTATAGCAAATTTAATAAATTACGTTTCATGCGATTTTGCTTAAAGTTGGATTGTTTCCCAGCTGTGCTTTAAAAATATTTCTTGTTAGATTTATAGTTTTCTTTCAACTTTTAAAACTGTTTTTCTACTGTACTTTCAACTTGGAATCTTCTGACCTCCTTTCACTTCTGAATTTTTGCTGGATTTTCTTAGCTTAGCTGGCACCCTTTTATCCCATTTCAACCAACCAAACCACAAATTTATTTTGCTTGTACAAATATCTTTGAAAATTGAGGCTTGTAAAAAAATAAATACTCAAACACTGACGAATTTGAGCTTTCAATTTTTGTGTTATAATTTCCCGACTTTTTTCTCGCAAGTTGTTTTTTAAAGTACAAGATTTCGAAGTATGAGCCACGATGAAGTTTAAACAGTGCCTAACGTTTGCAGTGCGAATGTTGACTTGCTTTATGATCAACATTTTAATCATTTGAATCAAACTAAAAATGCTGAATTCTCTGTATGCTTAATAGCAAAACGCACCATAAAGGATAGAGAACTCCTTTTCACTTGGTTGGAATAGAGCTAGAAAAAGTTTCTGATACTGAAACTTAGGATAGTTAATAGTTAAAGTTAAATAGTTAATAGTTAAAGGATTCCATGTATACTTTGGCACTGTAAACGTCTTGTTTGGAACTGGATGAAAAGCCAATCACTGCACTTTCTAATATAAATTTCAATGCTAACTTGGTTGGAACTAAAGTACAGCAGCAGCAATGCACGTGAAACCTCTTTATAAATAAAACAAGCACTTCATATATTTCGGTAAATTTCAGCAATATAATATACCAATTCTAATGAAATGTCTGTTATCTGCTGGAGCTTATAGCCTATCCAGATGGAACAAGATAATTTCGATGAAAGGATTTGATCGCTTAAAAGGAGTTTCAATGCAAGTACAGACATTGCGCAAGTATACTGAATGGCGCATAATAAAAAAACCGCTATCTTAAAATATAAATTCTAAACAAAATTAAAGGGCAAAGCAGATATGGGACCAATTGGAAATTTTGGGAAAAAAAATTTATTCTAGAATTATATAAAACGCTACAATTTTACATGTCGCTATTCATTCAAAAAATGTCTCCAAACGCCAAAATATCAAGGAAGGTATTTCGTTCCTGAGTTAAAGTGAGGATCAAAATTTTATCACATTGAATTGGCAAGCAATTCGGCTCTAAACATGAATATTGAGAATGTATTCAAATGACACGCAACC
>JAPMOR010056151.1:0-41121 GCA_026543865.1 Argiope aurantia | reverse complement strand
AAACAGGCTTCTTCACTTTGCCATGATTAAATAGTTTGTAGCCAAAATTAAAGCTGTCGTAAGTATATCTGTATCGAAACGTTAAGTTAAATGTAAGTTGTAATGAATTTATAAAAACTCAATTTCATTATATAGAAATTGTTTTTTTAAGAATAGAAAGCAAGAATTTTCTAATAGGAAATGTGAAAGAATTAATCAATCAGTAACAACTAAATTAAATGTAAGGTCAATTCTTCATCTATTAAAATCCCTTAGACCAGACTTTTAGAACAAGTAAGCAATGAATATAATTTAACACCCCATTCTGTTTCCAAATTTCCTCCTGTGCGTACCATAATTCGAAATCAGTTAGATCCACTAGTAGGAGAAACCAATACCATAAAATACCATGATAGAAATAAAATAAGAAATAATTCTGAACTCATATATTCCACATTCAAATTTTGTGACATTATAATGTATGGGGGATTCAATTATCCAATAGAAAATTATCCCCAGCTTTTTCAGGTCCATATGAAATAATGATTAAATTTACAGGTGTAAATTATGAAATAACTAAATCAAATGCATTAATAAAGCTACTATTATTGTTCAGGTGCCAAAATTACGAAATTGTCTTACCAAAATTATCAATTTAGGAAAAGTTGATAATTTTGGTGAGTCAATTTTTTTTATTAAAGAACATTTTATGCAAACATTAATTATTAAATTAAATAACTTTAAAATTCATGTGCATGCCCGTTAATTAATGCTAAAAGATATGTGTTTGTCCATTTTATATGGTTGGGATGTATATCTCCCATTAATTTTCAACCTAAAAGCAAATTAGGGGAAGAATTAACCTGTTTCGCTATTTAATCACATATATCATTCGCGCGCTTTTGACAATTTAATATTAAGTTGCTTTCTACAGACATTTTTATTTTTACTTTTAATATTTAGAATAAAAACAAAAGTTTTATTATACATGTGCAGTAATTAAGCACTGTTTCTTGAGGTAGGTGAATACGTTGAAAAATGGATATTTTGAGAAATTAAGAATATTAAACAAAAAAAATTCGCTATGTTTGAACAGGTTTCTTTATACAACCGTTAGAATTTTGTTTCTAAGTTCTTTTTTTCGGGAAGTTATATTGATTTTTATAATTGTATTTACGTACGTCTTAATGCTATTTTACATTTTTAGATGCTTTTTTCTCAAATTCTAATCTTTGATAGAATTTTCTTACGAAAAATATAACGCATATTTTATGTTCAAATTTGATACAATAATTTCCCAATATGTTCTAAAGTTCTTGAACTAGAGAAAAAGCATTCGATTCAATAAGAAATATTTTATAATTGTTTTAGTGCTTCACAATGCGAAAAAAATTTTAAATTTTGCGCTATTTATCAATCGAATCCCAATATTTAAAGAAAAGATAGAAATATAGCTTATTGTTTAGTTCAAGGACTAGGAAATATATTTTTTAAGCTATCTTAAAAATTTTAAGCAAATCGTTTGAAAAACGTCTAAAGTAAATTTTTGCTTTATACCTCTTGTGAATACAAATAAAATACCTCTTTTTTTTCTGATTTTTGAAAACCGTTTGCCATTTAACTGGTATATTTTGATTTCATAAATGTTTTTTTTTCAATCTTTTTTATGCAAATATTTAAAAATATACCTGTTTTCGAAAGTGTTTCAAAAAAATTTATTCTGAGCGTAGTCACATACTTTAAAATTACTGCAATTTCTTTAACTATTTCATCTAATTTTGTCTTATATTTTAGCAAATTTAAAATTTTTAATGCATTCAATAGCCATATGATCTGTCTTACAAACTAATAGAACAAATAAAAGCAGGTGGTGCCGTGGACATTGTGGCTAGCTATAGAAGAGAATGTAAAAAGGTCTAAATTTAACCATGTTCTTCATTCTGTAAAATAGTCACTTCCAAAGGAAAAATCAACGTTAAAGTATACATTAATCTTACAGAAAAGATTCACAACATTACATTTTATAGAAATCTCGTTTGACAGATGATTCACTCCCTAGATAATCATTGCAAAACTTTTTGTTACAAACCCATCATTCAATCCTATATCTGCCACGACCCTCCCCGACGAAGAATCGAAGATATCTCAAAAACGACCCCACCAATGTAATCTTATCCACATATTTTTTTTAACCGAAAATTTTTTTTAAAGGATATGAACCTAGCAGGCGATATCATGGGGGAAAAAATCTGAAGGAATTAAGTGTCGAAACAGCAGCTACGCCCTTGACGTTCCTTCTAAAAAGTCGCTTTGTGGAAGAAAGAAAAACTTTCGAACGCGCGTCCAGGAAGAGTATCTGTTCTCATATTGAAGTGCATCAGCGCGTCTCTTATCTGCAACCTGAGTTGAAGTAAGCAGTACCTAGAAAATACATTCAGGGCTCAGTTCCCACTGGACAGCAAGGGAGGATTTCAAGATTGAGTTGTAAAAGGTGCTCCTTTTTTATTATTATATTCTTTTTAACTCTTTTTTTTTTTTTCAGAACCTTCAAAAACTTTAGGGTGGGTGAAGCTCTTGAATTCCTGGTGGACCATCTGTCAGCATCATATCTCTCTTTTGTGTTTTATTTTCTATCTTTTGAGCTTTTATTTATTTATTTATTTCGGATTTTTTTTCTGTCTTCTTCTTCTTCTCCGAGATGCCTCCGTTTCTTAAACTCTATGGGAGCTTAAAAATCCCAAAGGAATGCAGAACTGATTTCGTTTATTCTTTTTTTTTTCATCCGTTTATTTATTTATTTATTTTATTTTCTTCCCTTTGCCCAAAAGAAATGTTTCTCCATTGCTGTGTCTATGTGTATAGATATATATTAGTGATTGAAAAAAAATGTCTTTCTCCTTAAGATATGAATTACGAACTTTTTTTTTTTTTTTTTTTTTTTTGCTGTGAGGCCAATTTTTAACCTCGTCTTTCATGTTATCTGCCCAACATTTTTTTTTCTCATATCATTATTTTATAAGGATTTGTTTTCCTTAATTTTTATCTTTTTATAGTTTTGTTGCTATCATGAGTATCTAAAATAAAATTTATATATATATATATATATATAGATAGATAGAAGACAGATAGATAGATAGAAGGATAAATTGTTTATGATCTTTTTTCTACTAAAACTCTTTGAAGCCGAAATTCTTTGATACCGTACAGAACTAATAAAAAAATATTTACCGAAATGATTCTATATGAAACGTACCTTTATATTTTTTTACTAATAAATATATTAATACTGATGTATTTGTAATGTTTATATATTTTAAATCACTTCCTTTTCAGCAATCAGTTTGATCATAAAATCACAGTTTATACTTGGTTGGTTACTACCAAAAAATTTTTAAATCAACATTAACCGATTAAAGCTGAATGCAATATATCAGGGTAATATATTTTGCGTTATTATTATATTTTATCATTAAGATATTCAAAGCACTAAAACATAGATGTGAGGCACAGAGACAGAGGTGATTCCTCAATTAATCAAGAATTTTCAGTCTCACATAGAATGCAAATTAGAACCCTTCGATATCAGATGAAAGAAGGCTTAGTTTTACTTATATTAACGCCTCGTTTTCAAAGCAATATAAGGGCTATTTTGATACGAACTTCGTAAATTTGGACCGTTGTCAGATGACGAGGACGACATCTGAGCTGGCAACCCCTCTCCAAACTTCCATACACATCAGCGGGTGAACGTTCGGCAACGACGGATTTAATGTACACCAGACCTACTTGCACGACGCTTCTTCGGAGGAATCGGGTCACGAACTTGAAATCTACCGATTCCAAAGCCGAGACCTTACCACCAGGCCACCGCTGTCCTTCATATGGAAGGTCATGAATAGAAAGTTTATGGAAACAAGTGTGGATTGTGCTATTAAAAAACCGCTGTCTCTGTCTTGTTGATAAGTGCTTGGTCCATACCTGAGAGGAAAGGCAGTCACTTTTGGATTGCAGGCAAAGAGTAGGCAAACAGCGAGAGAGTTATTTCAGATGCGAACAAAGTGACATATGAAGGCAGTATAGGACTTAGATCTGAACATTAAGGTTAAGTGTAATTTATTGGTGCTACTTCAAAAAAAGTTTTAACATATCATTATTATATAAGGATATTTTCTCTTACATTTTGTTTTTTTCTATCAGGGTCAAAAAAAATAGGATAAAAATACGTCTTTTTCCTGCTAAAAACTGAGCCCCTTCAAGAGGAAATTCTTTGATATTGTATAAAAATTTATAAAGAAATATTTACCACAGATTTTATAAATTTTATTATAACATTGCTAGGGCTGTTTCGCTCGCCAATCCAGATGTTGTCCGATACTGGACCCGATGTTCATCAGTTCCATTTGCCAAGTTTTCAAACTTCACTGGTCATTCGTTCAATGTTGGAAGGTAAATCTTTCCATGATGACAATATATGTTTGCCGATCGGCCCATTTCAAATTCAAAACTCAAATCCCTATAATGAAAACATTCTTTATTCATATCATCAATATCAAAATATTATTTCAATTTTTCAGGTTTTGTCGTCAACTTAGGAGCTTCACAGTCAAATTTTCTATTCAAATTCGGGCTCAGATTTACTGTACGGTTACCCTTGACATGATTTTTTAACATTGGCGACCCGACAACTAATTATAATAGGGTAATTGCATTATCTCTATTATAATTAGTCGCTATTTTGGCGACTTTTGGCGAGATTTTGAAAAAGTCGCCAAGGGTGACCGTACAGTAAATTTTTACACAAATTCGCAGCTTCTTGCTCGGTCCTACTTCGAATTTTTTTCTCCTTCATCTGATATTGTTGGACGCCCCATTACTATTTTTAAAAAAACAATGCTTGTTTAACACGTGTATTGCTTAGGTATTCAGACGTTTGCTAACCGAAAGACGAAACATTTCCATTACTCGTAAATGATAAGCAAATCGAAAAACAGTTCATAAGTGTTGCCACAACCATGCATCTAAAAATACAATTAACAAATAATATTGTTTTAAACTCATTTGCTGATAATTAAAACTTTTTTTTGTCACCATTTCACTGTCAAGTGCAATATAAATACTTACTACGACGTAATAATATTTTTCATTAAATATTTCAAACAATACTGGCAAAACAAACTTCAAACATCATGGATGAGATGACTCGCTATCTACCAATCAGAAAGCGAATGAAACGCAATGTTTACGTAAAAAATTTTATATAATATATATTTATTTTGTACAATTTCACGTGTAAATTATAATGTATATATAATGTTTACGTAATTTAATTTATTTTTTTAGATAACTAACATTTATACCAATCAATAATTCTGCCATATTTAACTAATTACTAGACCAGAAATTATTAAAAGGCTAGATTGAAACGTTGAAGGTACATTTAGATTCAAATCGTAAACGTTGTACATAGATAATCATTTAATTAAGCATTTATATTCTTAAACAATCAAATTGCATTGGAAATATCGTATTTATATATACATGCGAGGATACAGATCAATAGACTATCAATTCGTTCGTTCAAATTTAACGTGGAACCACACTTTGGATGCTAAAACTGCATATTAAATTTTAAATATCTAGTTTCTTATGTAAAATAATTGTAATATCTACTTATACTCGAACAAATAAACTTCTTGCATATGAATTTTATTTAGAATTTAATTAGATATCATTGATGAAACGAACGAAAATCATTCAAGAACATATAGAATTGCATTCACTTGTCTTAAGCCCTTTTAGTTTTCCACATTTACAGACGGACAGACATAATTCTACAAATATGTATTATGACTCGTGGAAACATGGAACAAAGATTTTTCAAAATATAGATTTTGAATTCATTGACAATTACAGCACTTTGTATATCAGAAAATATAAAATTTTGAATTTTCGATTACTTATAAAGTTGTGGGGCCCTAAACACTAATTTTCTTTGGGTACATATAAATCCTACCTGGGTGGGTGGAGGGAGTTTGTCTTTCTGAAAAACTTTTATGCCAATTTCATAGACGGGGGGGGGGGGCAAGAAATTCTCCCACAGTCGTTACTGAGCATATATTATAGTGCTGAAAGAGAATAAATTTTTATCTTTTTTTTCTGCTGATTTAAATTTTTCAGCCGTTTTATACCTTTCTACTAAAAGAATAATGAACGATCTTTATTTTGTTATTTTAAATTGATTGCTTTCAAGCGCTACACCGAAAATTTCCGGGAAATTCCTTACTCCAATATCAAAAAGCAATCTAGAAAATTCTAGAAACCATATATAAAATCTCTAAAGAATATATATCGATTTAAGTTGGAGAATTGCATGGATTTGGGTAGAAAGTACTGAAGGTTTTTTTTTTTTTCAGTTTTACATATTTTCGTTGCACTATTTATAATATTTTCTTGAAAATAATATAATCGTATGAGATATTACAATAAAAAATATTTTTGCGAAATGGAAAGTTTTTTTCAACTGTCTAGAACAAGCAATTCATGTACAAAATCTAGACAGAAGAATTTGCATTCTCTCTGCTTATGTTTTTTATGTTTTTTCTCTACAACCTGAATGCAAGTTCGAAAACAGAAAACTCCGATAATGCAGCTGATATGCATTGTTTGAGTATGAGATTCAGAAAATGAATTCACTACAGATAATGATATTATTATTTTTGATTTTTTTTGAAAACCTTTTTTTTTTTTTTTTTTTTTTTTTTTTTTTTGAAAAACTTTTTTTTTTTTTTTTTTTTTTTTTACTGTAGAAGAAATTTGCTTTTTTTCATATTTAGTTACAGCACTTTTTTTTAAGGTGCGACGCATAACTTTACAAAAAACTGCTGGATCTCATTCCACTGTTTGATTAAGATATAATTTTGTAAAATTTTTGTTCTAAAATAAAATGAATTTTATAAATTAAAAAATACTAATTAGAAATTCCTACTTTTATCATATTTTCATTAGCAAAACAAAAAAAAATCACAAAATTATGCATGTCAAATACAGAGTACCTACTGTAGTTATAGTTCATTAGCCGATTTCTAAATTACTAGAGACAGATTGGAGAAATTTTTTAAATGATATAAAGACTTATATTTTATTAAATAAATTAATAAATATATTGTTAAAAGATTTACGAAATTGGATTTTTTTAAACTTAATCTCTGTTTTCTTTTGGTAATATTAGTAAAATATTTTTTATACATCATTTTAAATAAAAAAAAAGTATCCCCATGAGGAGAGCACCTCAAAATGAGGATAAAATATTTCCGGCATGGTGGTTGGATCTCGAAACCTGGAGGGCCCACGAAAAGTTGGGAGTCTGGCTCTTCCCATCGATGACGGGTTGTACTTCCTTAGGGAAAGGTTGTACCATGGCCGGTGATGATCCTTAATTGCAACCACAGTTCCCACCAGTGTGGCTGTTGCGTCGGTCCAGTCATTCAGTTTTTTTTTAATTATTATTATTATTATTATCTGTGTGTCTTCGGGGGTCGGAGAGTCAGAGATATGACTAAATAAAACAAGTTCCATTTTTCTCTTAATTCAAACATATCATGTTTCGAAACTTAGAATTTTTATTATTCTAAAGTCAATCATCGGCCTACTCCAGAGACTGCCGATTCTTTCTTGGTCGCTATAGTCCAGCTTAATTTTTAATTAATAAAATTTACAAATACAATTGCACACACTCCAAGAGATCTAAGTGTCAAATATGGTAACTGCAGGTCAAATGGACTAGTCTGTTAAGCTCCAAAACAAAGAAACACACACAAACACGCCCACATACATTATTATTAATAGAGGTTAAAAAATCGAGAAAATTATCATAGGAATAGACATTGTATTGTCACAAAATGATAATTTTAGCGAAAAAATTGTAGGTTGATATATTCTAATGATCAACACCTCAAAATCAAAAGATTGAAAAAAATATGTGTTGAAACAGGACATCAGTGCTTTCTAGAAGCCACAGAATTAGAGCAACAGTGTCAAAACATTAAAATTTATGAACATGTTGATTTCAAACGTCGCCCATACCGTTTATTAACATTAATTAGTAAAGGTAATCAAGCATTAACTAATCGAGTTGCATTATTGACTGAATACGACTCCTGAATGGCGTTCCTAATTTATATGTTGTGCAATTAAAATTGTGGTATTACATCGCTTTAATCACATTTAGTTGTATAGTTTTGTGGTTTTCAAGTTTATAATTATTTCATCACGAATAATTTTCTCAAAATATTTTCATTCAATGAAATGTATTCAGTAGTAAAATCCTTTGAGCCTCAAAAAATGTTTGTTATATGTTTATAATAATTGCAATATCAAGTATCTAAGAATCATTTTACCAGAATAAATAATAAGTATGCCCTCAATAAAAAATTTACTTAAAATCTTGAAAATGAATATTCTACAGAAAGAACAAAATATCGGAAATTCTTCATTTAAAATATAGGTTATAAACCGTTTGCAAATGTATGAAATACCTGGCAAAACTCAGCATTTGATTTCATATTATCATAAAAGATTAATTTTTTTTTAATGAGCTGAAAGTTTTAATTTTGCCAATTTGTGTAAATGGTAAATATTATTTAAAAGAAAATATGCATTAATTTTTTTTTTCAGAAATATCATTTCTGCAATGAAAATATTTGAAATTGTACAAAAGCTTTATACAGATAAAAGTCAATCTAAAATAAAAATAATAGAGTGATAAAACTTTAAAGAATGTCAAGAATCCGCTATAAATATATCATAGTTTGGCAGATCACCCATTTCGTATATTCACCAAAATACCAGTCACGTCAAAGATTTGGAGCTTAATGTTTGACAATTAAACAAGTTCACATGGCGAAAATATCGAAAAACGACTCGAATTTTAACGGAATAATTCATGAGTTTTAAACCCCTATGTATTTTGCTCCACTATGTCCTACCTATTCATAGTTTATTATTCGTGAATAATCACAAAAAAAAATCAAGTAGCAGAAGCTGCGTATTCACAAGCTATAGCACCATTAGATTTTTCAAAATTCCTATAGTTGAAGCTGCCTCTTCTTAATTACTTTTTTTTATTTAAAGAAGGTTACGATGATCAGAAAATTATTGGCATAAATGTATTATAAAAGGAGGAGCTTATTTGCAGTAAAGGAGAATTTTTATGAGTATAGGAGCTTATTTTAAAAGTGACATAATAAATAATCAACAGATTGATAGCTTTCATTTCATGACAAGATACTCGAATAATATTTTATCACTTCGAAACCATTTTTATAAATTTCAATAATTAAGTATATCAAATAATTGTGGATAATAACGAAATTTTTTATCATTATGAATGTTTGTTCAATATATATCGTTTCATTCAATATATATCGTAATGTCAATGTTAAAATTTCTTAATAAAAACTGTCCCTTTTTTTTAAATCTATTCTCACAATAATGCGAGTAAAAAATAATTATGCACATAGGCGTAGTGAGGTACAATAATGTGTCATTTAAAAACTACCATAGAACTGTTTAAAATCGAATATCGAAATTCTATTCATATTGTTACGAAATTTTCTCTACCGGGGTTCGTTTGGATAGTGGGAGTGATATGGTGTGTAGAACGCTCAATTAGCAGGCAGAAGTAGAATAAAAACAACGACGTTTATTTACACGAAGACACACAGGACAGCACAAAAGCGACAACTATATACAGCACAGAAGACGATTATCTTCACCCGAGACGTGTAGCATACAACCAGAATCTACTGCAGACAGTAGCGCACAGCTCAGTTCAGCACGAGCTTGACTCCGTCGCTGCTCACCGTCGCTTACGACTCCTCCGCTCCGTCTTCGGACTTCTCCGACTCTCGAACTCCTACTGCCTTCTACCTTCGAACTCGGACTACTGGCTTCGTCGTCTCTCAACTCGGACTTTACTCCGACCACTCGGACTCCCTCCTTCTGGCAGCCGCAGCCTCTTTTATAGGTATCAGGAGGCGGGGCTAGAAGCCTCTCAACCAATCAGGAACGTTCGAGGCGTATCTCGGTTCCTACTGGACGGATCGGGAAAATTCTCGAAGTTTCGGGTATTATCTATTTTGGCGCCAAAGTCGCCAAATTCGTCGCCAAATCGCCAAATGGTCGCCAAGTTTGTCGCCAAGCTCTGGGACCTCCGACGCGCTAGTCCCATTCAGATGACTGTAAAACTTTCTTTCTATTGGTGGAACAAACTATGCTGGGAAGCCGAATTGCAGGTTTGTAACAATATGTTGAGGATTACATCTGAGTGACCTCTTCAAACCTTCTCATAGAGTTACAGAAAAAGAAGGATGTTTCATCTTCGATCGATTTAGTGCACCAGACCCATACATATGAAGGCTCTTCTTTGGAAACCAGTCTCAAACCTACGACTTTGCAGTCCCAAACTGAGAATTTGCTACGAAATCACAGATCAGAATTTACAGAAGAAAAATATATCTGCTTCCGGTTCGCAGATTAAATACAAAATGTGAAAAAAGATTATAATTTGTACAGAAGACAACCTGCTAAATTTCATTTACATAAAACTTTGTTTTTCTAAATATATATATATTATAGGGCCGCGGTGGCCCTATAAGGTGGTAAGGTCTCAGCTTCGAAACTGGAGGGTTTCAGGTGCGTGACCCGATTCCACCGAAGAACCGTCGTGTAAGCGGGTCTGATGCTCGTTAAATCCGTCGGAGCCAAACGCCCTCCCGCTGGTGTGGTGTGGAGGTTTGGAGAGGGGGATGCCAGCTCAGGGGTTGTCATTTAACCACGGTTCAAAATTACAAGATCCGTTACATAATAGTGTTGCTTTAAAACGGGACGTTAATATAATTAAATTAGATTAAATTAAACTAAAAAAATCTTATTTCTGAGTAAATCCTGAGTAGATAACCCCTGAGCACATCATGTTTCTAAATATCTTGTTCACAGACAATTCTAAAAATGTTTTTCGCACAGTGAGGACAAAAATGTTGATTATTCTTAAGAATCTCTCGAGTGGTTTTTGCCCAACTACAGTTTTCTTTTTTACTTCTTTATATACTTAAAAGAAAATTAATGTAAAATTCTTATCAAAGCTAATATTCTGTTTTTAAAATCAAAGAAGATTAAGCGCATTCCAAAATATTACATCAAAAAATGTCAATATCCAGATAGCAAGAATCTTTTTTTAATGACTTCAGTTTAATTAGCCAATTTGAACAAACTCGCGAACATCCATGAAATAGTCATTAACATATTTTCCTTTCTTATCTCAGCATATTGTGTTCACCCACAAGATACGTATCCAAGTATTTTTTGATAGACGAAAGCGAAAATTCAATCAAGCATTCTCAAATAAATGTTTTAATAACATGTTATTGATTTTATAATTAATTCTTCAGCAATAGATTGCTGCGAAGAATTTTTCATACTTTCCTTCCCTTATCTGCTTTTTTCCCCCTATTCCTTTTCATTTAATTAATTTGCATTTAAAGAATAAGCGGAAAACGACGTAGCATCAAAAGAAACATTCTTTTTTTTAAAAAATTAGAACATTGTTATTTTTCCCACATCAAACTGTCTTTCAATTCATTTTTTGAAAAGAAAAAAAGAAAAAAAAAAGGAAAGAAAAATTGTCAGATCAGAGCCTTCTGTGTCATAGTGATTTCTTCTTATCGGCTGCTCAGATTTTAAAAGCTAATTTACGCAGCTGAACGCGATGCCATTTTCTGAAAAGTAAAAGAAGAAAGAAAAAAAGAGTGGCAAACGATAAATATCATCTTTATTTCTTTTCAGATATGCGTTTATGAAAGAGCTGCGCGCCATTCTGTGATTTATTTTTCTTACTTCATCACAAAACAAAAACAGATTGGAAAAATAAAATTGCGATGGAAAAATATTTTTTCCTTCATTAATTTTAAATGACTTAACAGAAATGGAACGATTGCCTTTCATTTATATACATTTATTTTCCAAATCTAGAAACTTCGCCATGCAATACGTCCCTTGTTCCTTTTTCACCCAAGAGGAATATTCCACAGAAATTGCAGACGATATGAACATACAAACAAATAAATGAATAAAAATTGACAATTTTTTTTTTATCGTTAGTAGTTTTTTCTCTTTTTTTTTTATTGTTGTTTTTTTTACACCGATAAAGAAGGAGTTTAATTACATAGCATTCATTCATTTTTTCTGAAAAAAAAAATCAGCTCCATCGCGTCAGAGTGAATAATTATATTTTCCACTTCTTCTGATGCATTGGAGAATACAAGCTCCTTTTCTCAGATACGGAAAACAAAGAAAAATTGTCTCTTGCCTCCACCGTATGATAAATGATTTGTCCCACCCACCCCTCTAAACTGAAGAAGAAAAAAAAAATAGAACAAAGATAACAAAAGAAGAGGGGGGGGTTAAAAAAAGAATGTCAGAAGCAATTTCAAACTGTGCGGAATTCAACTCCCTGAAAACTATGGCGAAAAGCAACATTCTCAACTAAGTGATCAACGCCTCGGCTACTTTCCCAGAATAAGACTGATGAGCAAACGATTTCGATTAAATTTTTCGTAAATTTTCACTGTTGCCAGAATCCAGTCGAGGAACTTCTTGCGGATGAAGTTTCAAAAAGTGGCCAAGCGGTTAGTCATCGGGGTCGATGCTGGTGGGAAGAGTGCATTTCGGCTCAGGCAGGGGTGTCAGGGCTTTTCCTCGATACTTTCGCACTAAATGGAAAGGTAATTATTCAAATATGCAAATACGATTTAGTTTGGCCTTTCGATTCGAATGAATGATGAAGTCCTATTGATAGTGGATATTTAGCGAACTTTTCAAAACTCGACTTTTCTGACTTCGACTTAATGACTGGTATTGATGTATTGATTGGGGTTGTATTATCATCACTGTAAAAGACGAGCCTTTATTTATTTTACTGGCCCTCAATTATATTTGTTTTTCCTAATTACCATCGTTGCATCTTTTGGAATTTTTGACGCACTATATTGAAAATTAATTAAGCTGACTCAGCAGCAATGTGTTCAAATACTTTCGATATTTAAAATAAAATAGAATATTTGAGAGAAACTGCAAAGATTTTCTCCCCATCATTTAACTGTCTCCATTACATAGATACTTAATATCTGAGAGCTTTGAAAATTTCTAAGTGATTAACTTAAAAGAATTCCTTTGATATAATAATGATCTAATGACAAATTGTGATCTTTATTTGATAAAAATTTGTAACAAGTAACTTTAAAAGCGAGAGGGTAAAATATAACAGAAAAAAAAATATTAATAATTATGCTCTTCTTAAGTTCCAGTCCGAAATCGCATTTAAATCCAAAAACTGGCATAATTGTACTAATTTGTCTCTATGGCACCTTCCCCAAGACTGGTATCTAGAGTATTTATATGGCCCTTACCTCCCCCCTCGGTCGCTACACCACTGCTTTGTAATGCCCTCTTGGTTTTCTCAGTTTGATCTTGACTCTCCAGTGGCGTAGTAAGAGTAAGCTCAATATAATATTTTGCCACCATCAGTGACTCGGCGAATTTAAATAGTGCCTGAGATATATCATTATTCTTTCGCCCCTTGTTTATATTTGTTAGTAAAAAAAAATAACAAACGCATTAACATTTATTCAGTGACTCTTGAGAATATTGTTCTTGAATTCTTAAGTGTATAGGTTTTGAACGTCAATAGCATCCCAATAACATTTGGTCCCAATAGCATCCCAAGACATTATGGGGGTTTTTTTGTTGTTGTTGTTGGTACGCTGTTGTGAAAGTCAGTAAAGCTTCTAGTTTGTGTGTTGTCCTCGTTGCGATTAAAAATTACTAAGTCTATTTCCATATATTGGCATACTTTCAAAACTGAATATTGTTCTTGAATTCTTGAGTGTATAGGTTTTGAACGTCAATAGCATCCCAATAACATTTGATCCCAATAGTATCCCAAGATATTATGGTTTTTTTTTTTTTTTTTGGTACGCTGTTGTGAAAGTCAGTAAAACTTCTAGTTTGTGTGTTGTCCTCGTTGCGATTAAAAATTACTAAGTCTATTTCCATATATTGGCATCATACTTTCAACACTGAATATTGTTCTTGAATTCTTGAGTGTATAGGTTTTGAACGTCAATAGCATCCCAATAACATTTGGTCCCAATAGCATCCCAAGACATTATGGGGGTTTTTTTTGTTGTTGTTGGTACGCTGTTGTGAAAGTCAGTAAAGCTTATAGTTTGTGTGTCGTCCTCGTTGCGATTAAAAATTACTATGTCTATTTCCATATATTGGCATACTTTCAAAACTGAATATTGTTCTTGAATGCTTGAGTGTATAGGTTTTGAACGTCAATAGCACCCCAATAACATTTGGTCCCAATAGTATCCCAAGATATTATGGTGTGTTTTTTTTTTGGTACGCTGTTGTAAAAGTCAGTAAAGCTTCTACTTTGTGTGTCGTCCTCGTTGCGATTAAAAATTACTAAGTCTATTTCCATATACTGGCATACTTTCAAAACTGAATATTGTTCTTGAATGCTTGAGTGTATAGGTTTTGAACGTCAATAGCATCCCAATAACATTTGGTCCCAATAGTATCCCAAGATATTATGTTTTTTTTTTTTTTTTGGTACGCTGTTGTGAAAGTCAGTAAAGCTTCTAGTTTGTGTGTAGTCCTCGTTGCGATTAAAAATTACTAAGTCTATTTCCATATATTGGCATACTTTCAAAACTGGAAGTTAATAAAATTAAAACAGGCTAGAACATAGTTGATCAGAAATAAAGATTGAAGAAAATGAAGCATTATAAAATATTGATTTCATAACGTTTCTTTTTTTATATATATATCTATTCAGGTTGTCAAGTTGGTTAAATCGGGGCCATAACCGGAGGAGGGTGAAAGGGGGTACATGCCCACATCCACCCCAGATTTATTTTTCGAGAAAAAATTTCAGAAATGCCAATTTCAAACAGACAAATACAATATTATTAAATAATAGCAAAGAAGTATAAAATTACCATTCTTAATCAGAAACAGAAATACAAGCACGGAGTTCAAGAATTCACTTTTCTACGAAGAAAATACTTGTGCACCTACTGAGGATTATAATATGTATGGGGAGGGACACCACAATAATTTCGCATTCAGCGCCGAATACGCAGGAACTGACCCTTTGTATGAAGAATTTTACGAGATTCTACCTTGTGGATTTGAGATATTATAACAACAAAATGCAACTCACAAATGGCGTTTCTTTAAATATATACAAGGGGATAGGTAAAATCCTTTTAAGCCCTTTAAATTCAAAACAACTTCTCGAATAGGCAAGGAAGAAATGTGTACTTATAGTAAAACGACAATGCTGAATTTTTTTTAAGCATGTTACTTAGTTTCTTTACGTAACGGCGAAATAAGGAAGCTACAATAAATAAATGAATAAAGGATATCGGCCAAAAAGTCCAATCAGAAAAATGAGTGTTCTACCATTAATAAAAATATGGGAAAATGTTTCATGGAGTCATTTGCAAAATTGATGGCTATATTAGCGATTAAAACTATAAATCTTCCGTGACTTAACCCTAAATGGAAATATGTGTTCCTAAAATTTAAAAATATATGCATTCGTAATGTATTGAAAAATGTATTCTCTCGAATGAGTATAACTAGGAAAAACTGCATGATAATACCGGAGAATACATTTTTCAATTTTAGGATAAACCGTTTCTCAAGAGAAGTTCATAATTTCAATCACTATATCCACCAAGTTTACAGATAATTCTATGAAACATTTTTTACTGTTTCTATTATGGTATAACATACATTTTTCTAATTAGGCTTTTTCACCGATATACTTTACTTTTTGTAATTTCCTTATTTCGCCGTTATACGGCTTTGCAACCTACCGTTAATTTTTCTGGCTATATGAGAAGCCATTTCGAATTTAATAAGCTTAAAAGTACTTTACCGATCATTCTATATATTTTATAAACATCATAGCAAGATAATATATTTGAAGTTGGGAAATTTATGTGTACAAATTAAATAAGATACTCAAAGTATAACGTAACATTTGATTCTATTTATACTTCACGTTTGATATATTTGTGATTATTTGTCTAAAGATATTTGATAACAATTGTAGGAGAAAGAATCTGACCTCCATTCCGCATCTTTTTTCTTTTTTTTCACTCTACAGGAAAAAGAGAGAAAAAAGTGCAATATATCATTATCACGGCCCATTCAAGTCCGCCAAGATTTGGCTTAAAGCCCCGAATTAACACGTGCTGGCATAAATACTTTTTTTCCACCAAGTGATAACAAGATGAGACACGTGCACCTTTTAATCTACACGTTGACAGCCACCTCCAGTATGTTGGCATGATTCTTGGCGCGAAGCCAAGCACCAAGCAAAACAAGAAAAGAAACTTAACTCAATAAAAACAAAACCCCTTCAATCTTATCTGAGAGCTTGCTTGCTTTTTGCGGTATATTTCATTTGCGGAAACAGCATCATTTTCTTGGCATCTTTTCGCTCTCACTTTATTATGCTTCACGTCCAATTGATATCCAGCTGTGCATTATCTTCAACTTGACCTTGCGTAGGTCTTACAGATGAAAGAGTTTTTTTTTTTTTTTACACGTCTTTAAAAAAAGAGTTCCGTGTTGGTTTAGGCATATTCCGTTGAGTATCAGAGGGAAAAAAAAACTATTTATAGAATCGATGCAGTAAGAATTGCATACTTTCAGATGTATTAAAACTAAATAGAAAAATGTTATTGAAAATTCCACCACAACCAATGACTACAAACTTGCCAAGTATCTGAAACAATGCAAGTTTTTAGCATCATTACCAAAATTGTCAACTGGAGGTAAAACAAAAAGATAGAGACATCAACCATGGGCGCTTTTAGATAGTAGCAGAGGCAAAAAAATTCCAACGAGGCAGCTGCCTACGGGCCACAGGCAAGTCAAATGTAATCGATGAAGTTCCTATCTATTATTTCTCTATCTATCATATTTACTTTGTTATTAGAATATTTATAAATATTGTGTATATTCTTAAACATAACTGTGCGCTGCCAGTGTATATAGCTGCAAGTTTCTAACTTCGCCACCAAAATTCACAACTGGAGGTAAAACAATAAGATACAGACTTCAACCATGCGTGTTTTTAAATAATAGTAAAGAAGATCGTTTCTGATTAGGTAGCTGTCTAAAGGCCCCAGGCAGATCGATTAAAAATATTATTAGCTTAATCTCTACCTAATTTTTTTAAATAAAATTTTCGATAAATTATATAATATTAGGATTATACTAGCACTTCGTCAAATGTAGTTGGTGTGGTACCTATCTATTATTTTCCTTATATCTTCTATCTACCATGTTTACTATGTTATTAGAGTATTTATAAATATTGAGCAGATTATGAAATATAGCTGTGTGCTGCCAAGCAGTTGTAGAAATGGTGTGTAAACATAAAAGCATAGACACTTTCTCAAATTAAAATAAACAATTAATCCAAAATAAATAATTTATGATTAAACACGTTGAGTAAATTAAAATATGCCAAAAGATAAAACTAAATTGACTGTTTGTTTTTTTTTAAGAAGGAGGATAATGTACCACATAAGGTCGAAAAATGTCTAGATCCACCATTATATTGCGGGACATGGGAGATATAAATGGTGAGTGTCCTAGAAAAAAAAAATGGGGCATCTAATTCAAATCTTCACCAAGATTTTCAGTAATAATTTCAAAAAAAATTAAATAACACAATTTTGGTTCCTAAAATAAAGATTATTATATATACTGTTTATAACAAATATTGTTGATATTTAAAAAGTAAATCAAATTAATTTTTTTGAATTTTTTAAAATTTAACAAGTGTTTACTTCAAATAAAAAGAGGGAATTTTATACAAAATTAGAGCAAACTCAGAATAATTTTTTTTCAGTCTGAACTTTAAGATAAAAAAAAATTTAAAGTCGTGCTTACTTCGGCAATTTGGAAAAATTCACCATTTTAAACATAAAGGACAAAACAAGAGAATTCGCTTATATTTAAGTACCTTTCTTAAAATTTAGCTTTATAACTGACATTTGAAAATTGCTAAATTAATCTTCTTTTTAATACAAAACAATTATTTATAAATAAAATTTTTAAAAATCTGAAACATCTTATTGGAATTTAAAATTTTTCACTTTTGCACTTTTTCAAACCTTGTCTCAAACTTCTGAACTGAAACCGGGCCAAGAGTAAAAATCTCTTGTTTATCTGGGAGGTAAACAAGACTTCCCCTGTCTGTTAAGTTCAGTAAAACAGATTCACCAAAAAGATTTACAGGTTCTAGGATCTGCACCAAGTATATATCCAGACTGGTTATATACTGCTGAATTTGTTATTGTGCAATTTTTCATCTAATTTCAGCAGAAAATTATTCATTATCTTCAGTTACTTTCAGTTTATTTTATCACTTCATAATATCAAGCAAAATAATCAGCGAAAATAACCTCTTATTGTAATTATTATTATTCACATCAGAATGAAAATTCGCGGCTATATCGCTAAATGCGAAATTAGAAACCCAAACTTCTTTCAACTACTATTCTTGAAGTAACTCCATGCCAAAAATGGTAACTCTAGGTTTAACATTCTACCATGTAGATCACTTTGAGTGACTTTAGTGAAATAGTATTTAGCATCTTAAGATTAAAAAAACATTTCAAATTGAAAAAAGAGCAAAAAATACGCGATTTATTAAAATTTCCGTTTCCACAAAAAATTGGAAACAACTTGCTTGTAATATCTTGTTTAATTATAACCAGCGAAGGAAATAATTAAATGGAATTTCTTCCTAAATTTATCAATATTGTAAGCATTTATTGTTTCTAATGTCCGAATATTTTTTTTTAATTCTTTAGCCAACAAATTCAAATAATGCTCTAATTAAATGACATACCTTGTTTAAGAACTTTCAGCGTGATACTTCAACGTGTCGAAATTTTTTTTTACCTTTTAAATTAATCGTTATTTTTACTATTTACATATTTTAATAATTTAATGGCGTGATAACTAAAACAATAGTCAGTGTCCGCTCATACATGTGTGTGATGCTACCGCTGAAAGTTGTTGGCTGTTACCACAGTCTCTGTGTGATGATTGCTGAAAGTAACTAAGCATGGTTATTGCTATTGGCTTCTTATTTCATCTCTAAGTCTTTTATTTTAGATAATTGTATATTTTATTGCATGTTTTAAAACTATTACACTAAGGAAAAACATTAAATTTGCTGTTATATTGTTGTTAAATATGTTCTATTAAATGCTTTATTATTGTCGTTATTTTATGTGTATATTTACAAATGCTAAATTATTTCCTACATAAATATTGTTAAATTATTCGTAAATTTGTATAAAATTTTTTTTAATTAATTCTTTAAAATATTGTCGGTCTCGGTACTGTTTGATTGCGTATACATAGAGACACTAAAGTGGTAATAACAAACACTCTACAATTCGATGCAACAGTGAGATGTGTGAAAAAATTAACATTATCCAATAAACATTTTTATGAAGACCTCAATCAACACTTTAATTTGGATACATTAAAGAAAAGGATTCAAGTATATTTTTAAAATAACACTTTTCAATGTTTTAGTTACAAAATAATTAATTACATATTTTACGGTATTAAATACATTTTTTATGCGCACATTATCATTAGTATTTAATCAAGGAAAAATTTTAAAAATGAAATAAAAATAGAAGAAACAAACCTAAAGAATTTCATGCCACGATATTATCACGATAGAATTCTGTATCCCCTTTAACTTTTTAAGAATGTAACAGACATTTAACAATTACTTTACTTTGAAAATCACAAGTAATTTAAGAGCTAACGTCTGCACACTATTCTTTGAACAGTCCAGATTACTTTTAACTAGTCCTCTACAAACTAGACAGCAAATTAGAAACTTAAACTGAATTTCCTCTTTTTATCTATTATTTTTAGAAAGAAAAAAAAACTCCCCTTTTCATTCTATAATTGCAGCCCAAATAACACTCTCCCTAGTTTAAAAAAAAAATCAACATCCTCTTTGTTAAACACACATAGCAGACACATCACTTGCTACAAAATAACACTTTGCTAAAGCAGCGAACTTTCACTTCCTCTTAAAAAAGAATTAATGAAAAGACCCATTCATTAATTATGAACATAACATCTTTTCCTCCAATTTTAATTGTCATTAGACGCGAATTCTCTCTAATGGAATCCAAAGAAGCGTCTCCACCAATAAGAAGAAAGAGCTGGGGGATTTATATCAGTCAGTGAGTTCTTTTTCTCTAATTCTATCGCTCGGCCTGGTACCTGCCACCCCCGGCCGGCGCAGGGAATGATGGGACTTAAGCTTCATCAAAAAAGAAACGAGGACCGAGAAAATAATATAATAATAATAGAATAATAAGAGGGGTAGAGTGGAAGATATAGGGAATGAAGCTTATGGAACGTTTTAAGGAGATCCAATCTTTTTCCCCTATTGCTGCTACGTGGTAGGATTAGACGAAAAGATTCGACTTTTTTTTTTCGCCGCCATTTTTTTTCTTCTGGCTCTTTCAGAGTCGGTTCACTTACTTTTTTTTTATTGCTTTTTATTTTTTTCATCTTCGGGGAGAAAATTTGTGGAAGTTCATTCCGATGTATTTATATATATATATATATATATTACTACTTATATATATATTTCTAGTTGCTCAGGTATTTAATATCCTTTTAACTCTTTTTCGCGTAGAAGAAGAAAAATGGAAAATTATACAGCAGCAGTTGTGAAGAGGAAATTGGATCTAAAATGGCGTATGTCCGGTGATTTCTTCCATTTTGTTGGGTAAGAAAGAATGGGTCTCGAAGTTGTAAAAAATAATAATTTGCAGTAGAAAAAAAATTATTAGTATGCGCGTGTCGATTTAACTAATTATATTTATAATGTTTTGAATCTGCATCTTTTTTTTTTCACTGCCCACTACGCTTCCTGCTACTTCATCATTTCATTTGCACAATTGTTGTAATCATTAAATTACACCTACCTGCTATTTTGAATATAGGCGAGAATGTTATAACTTTGATCACTTTTTCTACCGTACGACTAAAAGTAACTTACATTTCTACTTTCTCGTATACGAAGTATATTTAAAAAAAAGTACTGCAATTGCCAAAAAAATTCGAATTTCAGATCTTGACGAATTGCCGCATTTCAGGATCTAATGCGAGTCCGAATTTTGAATCGGATCAACATTTGTTAGGATCAAATTTTGAATAAAATCTATTCAGAAGTTCGTCTTTTCGCTTAAAAGTTAACACATTGACTACTCAACGAAGAGAGCTGAATAGATAAGATTTAGTACATAGATTTAACATCTATAGCGTAGTCTCCCAACAAATTTTCTACCAAATCCAACAATGGATTGATTGTATGTCTGTCTATACTTTCATAATTATGTAGACATGATAAATGACTAACGGAACGGCATATTATATGTGTAAGCATTATTTTATGTGAAGCAGAATGCAGTTTCGAAGACGTCGTTTTATTTCATCTTGGAGAAGCATGCATTATTTACAAGCAGGAGCGACGAGCAACATAGAACGACACAGAAAGAAATGAGGGAAAAAAAGCCCCTGAACATTTTATCCCTGGTCTTATATAACCTGAGATATTGATAAGGAAAATATTTCTCCATATTGCTTATATACAATGAGATTTCGATAGGAATTTTCTCTACACACGCCGACAAGGCAAGGGAAACACAAAGATCTTTTAAAAAATAATTTGTCACGTCAGCGGTATTTTGTCCCTTCACTCGGAGTATGGGAAAGTTAGGCTTTTAACCGATTCAGCAATTTTACAAATCTTCTCTTGAATTAATTAAGTAGAAAGTGGAATTGGATCAGGAAATAAGATAATATTTCAGAATGAAGTTACTACTGGCTAAATTAAGATAAAACTTTGGAAACTAATTGAATTGAAATTAGAGTTTAAAATATCATTACATAATATATATATATATATATAACACAAATTCGATTTTAGGATACTATTAACCGTCTGTCTGGGATAAATCGACAGAAAACTCTCTAAGATTCACTCGACGGATTCAGTAAAAATGCTAAATTCACACCAAAAGTTAATATTTCGTAACTATTGCACGTCAGTGCCATGCCATGCAATGCGTTCTCTCTCATGATAAGTTTATAAGAGAATAGGCGAGAAAGTTTTGGGGAGACCACTACCAAGGGTTAAATTCTGTCTGTGTGACTATGAATGAGATAAGACAAAAAGGCTTTGAGCTAGAGGGATGATATTTGGTACATGAGCTTGTTATCAAATTTATAGAGCACTTTTAAATTTTGGAAAAATTCCATTTAGAGAAAGTACGTCTATCCGGCTGTACGAGCATAAGTGAACATGATAATTAGAAAGGAAGAAAAAGATTAACATAGATAAAATTTGGTACCCATATTTAGGATCTAAAATGCATAATTATATCAAAATTGTAATCAAATCCATCAAAGAGTTGACCGTCTGTCGGTCTGCTTTATGCATGCATGTAATTGAAATAACTTAATGGAGTTCGATGTATGATCTCGTGACTATGCTTATAAATTTTATATCACAACCACGTCAGAAATTAATTAATCGTTATTAACCACAAGTCAGAGATTAATTGTCTAAAAATATCGCCAAAGATTACTCGCCAAATTCACTCCAACAATCAATATTTTGCACCATTGTTCATCAAAGCCATGCAGTTAACCCTCTTATATCCCGATGATAGAAACACCTTTTTTAATCATGCTGATATCTTTGGAAAGTGGCTATTTTTCCTGACAATATTCCAAAGAACACAACGAATGTAGCTCTGTCAGCGAGAGGTGAATATTAGCTAAAGGCAGAAAATAAAAATTTGTGATTATAAAATAATTATTCTAATTTTTTTAAAAAATTTCACATCTTTTCGGAGATTATAAAGCACCAAAATTCATCTAATAAAGCAAAAATATTGCTGGAAAATTGATGGTCAAATAACTCGGTAAATAAAGAATTAATACAAAAATATCGATTTTTCTGACTGCTGATGTCTGAAGGCTTTGTTATTATTTTTGAAAAAGCTAATTCTTATGTTTTGTTAAGTGTTTGATAATAAAATGATATATAAAAATAATAAAAATCTAAAAAGAACAAATTTCTGTACAAGCCTTGTCTTTTAAATTGACAAATTTGAAGTGAATTTCAACAAAATTTTACCGAAACAGCTAACACTAACGGAAAAAAAAATTCTAACAGAATAATCGTAATTTTATTTACACACACTAGACATATAACATAGTTATCTTCGAAATAATTTAAAATCTAATGCAAAATATTTTTGAGGTTTATATTTCGCAATATAGAAGTTACTGTAAATTTTCCACTTGTTTTTTAATTGAAAAATACTATAAATAAAAAAGTAAGCAATGTACATCAAAACTGGAGTAGAATGTGATTTTGATTTAAGGTACAAGAGGTGACAGTTTACAGTTATAATACTTGGTAATCTTTAGGTTATGTTCTAACAAACAAGAGAATGTAGGGTTAAGTTACCAACTTATATTGCAAACTTGCATATAATGGAAAACCTCAAACATATCTTGAATTTATTTATTTATTGCATGGCAAGTACATTGTCATATTATCTGCATTTGTAAACAAAGCCTGAATGGTAAGCAACAACAGGTTTCTATTATGTACTAATGAGTATTGTGAGGGGTAGTTTGCTACAATATGACCGTTCATCTAAAATAGGATTAAAACATTTTGTTTAGATATATATTATTCCCTGATTATCGTCAGAAATCGATGGCTTAGGAACCGTGGACCTAGAAAAATTGAATCAGTTGTATGGACAATGAATTTATAGGTTTTGAATTAAAATAAGTAAGTAATGAGTCAAAATAAAAAAACGAAAAAAAAAACGCATCCAATAGGACAAAGATTACGGCTAAACTAAGAATTCTGGAAATGTGCTCATTTTAATGATTAAATATTACCTCTCTAATGGTTAAAATCGTCCAAGAGTGATAACTTCGAGAGCCTGAAAAAAACCCGTTAAATGCTTGATATTAGACAACGCAGTTATAAATGACCTTCTAATGTGGAAGTTTTCAAAAAAAAAAAAAAAAAACTTATCGTTGCTGTATTTACAATCGTCAGACAACACAGCTGTTGCGTTTTTCATACACTATTATTTATCTTTTTTCATGTTTGTAAAGATAACAAATGTGATTAATTTTTTTTCTCTCATTTTTTGTTGTTCAAGTAATCTGAAATCTTGTGCATTTAATTTTTTTATGTCAATTAACTATTTTAATAGTTCCAGAACTTAATTAATAGTTAGTTTAATTTTGATTCCACATACGAATGGCTACAGAACGTGAAAAAAACTCAGTTGGTTTAGAACGTGAAAAAAAAAATGAATTCTGGATTCCTTTTAAAAATATATTTCTTATTCCTTTAATATTTATAATAACGAATTAAAGATTTTAAAAATGTAAAAGATTAAAATAAAAAAAAACAGTTTTTAATACTTAAATAAAAACATGTGCTCTTAAAAACTGTTTTAAAAAATGTATTTTATGTTATTAAAAATAAATTTTAAAGCCAAGAATATGAAACTTTATTAGATTTATCATCGTATGCAGTAATATAATTTAACAGAGTGGAAAAAAATAAAATAATTATTGTAATTTTATTTAAAGGTAAATAGCAATTAATATAAATTAACCGATTTCAGTAATCAACTGTTCGCCTACCACATTAATAATGTTAATTTAATTGTTACTAACTTTGACGAACTATATCTTAATAAAAGGAAATATTATTTTAAATTAAATTTGAGTAGCACGCATGAAGCATTCTAATTGGCTATTTATACACGCAGAGAGATAAAATTGGTGAAATCGGTCCAATTGTTGAGACTGGAGCCACATTAATGTTATATTTTGTGACATCTCTAGAAAATGAGGGAGAAGGGCGGGGGGTAAGCAAATGTTGACACTATGTCTAAATGGCAGAAGCATTTAAAAGAAAAAAAATGAATGAAATCGGTGTGCTAGTTAGGGCTGGAGAACTGTTTCTTTGCCCCCCTTCCTTTCTGCATAAAGAATGCACTGAGAAGTGGTATTGTTAAAATCTGTTTTTCTAAAATGGAAAGTTTGGTGAAAATTACCATTTATGACATATGTAAGGTTCGGGAACTAACAAGCTAAATAAAAATCGACAAAATCGGTCAGATGGTTGGCGTTAAGGGACTGATCCTTAGGCTTTTCTAATTGTTCTAACTTTATAGATGGCATCATAACCAGTTAACTGTTTCAGCCTTTTCGGAAAATGCATATCCAAATTGTCATAAACTTATATATAATACATAAATGTCATAAATAATTAATTGTAAATATAATTATTTAAAAATTATTATATTAATACAATAATTGTCATTGAATAAACTTGTCACATAATGCAAAATGTTGTAGTTTTTCCATGACAAGTATACTTGTCAAAAATAGTTAACTGCTTAACATAAAATATATATGTCCAATTATCCGACAAAATGACTTAAGAATTCATTTAACCACCTATCAGATGCCATCGTAGTTTGGATATTTATGTTATTTCAATCCATAATATCCTTCACTACCAACGGCAGACTTAAATTTCAAAAGTAAAATTATTCGATCCACTGATCTTACAAATTATTACAAGAAAAAGGGTTAAAAACATTATTAAATGTTTTAATATCATATCATCTGTATAAATAGAACTCGCCCATATCCGAAAACTGTTCAAGGTTCTAACATATTATACAATGTATAACGCCAATCAAATTTACGCTGGCAAAAATAAAATATTACTGCATTTTAAAAAAAGAATCAAACGACAGATCCACGAAGTCGTTACATTAATTGCAACTTGGAACATTTCCTTTCTTTAACTCGAATTTATTTCTCATTAATTTCTAACTTAGGAATTCCGAAGTAAAAAAATTAATTCTTCCTGTCGCACGGTATCTACCGAAACTTGATAGATATTCATAAATTTCAGCGGATCACGAATTCGTGTTAAAATTCTGAGGCAAGCCGAAGCGATTTTATTACACTTCCTCAATCGTGATTGAAATGTTCGGCTACGCCCACTTTTATTGTGCAATGACGTTACGTCTTTTTTATGACATCACGACTCCGTGTCCTTCTTTCACGATATTAAGCATGACGTCACCTTCATTCCCAATATAGCCTAAGAAAGGTTGAATTTCCGCAGTTTTATGATTAACACCTTTTCCAGGTGGGTTAGATAGTATCGAACATCGGTTACTGAAATGGGAACTTTATTGGCGAACGAACGTTACGAAATAGTTTACGACCATGACGCGTTCGTAGAAGATTGATTTCTGAAGAAACGAATACTGGAAAGAAAAATCGTAGAAATTAGGCGAAATTTAGCTATTAAAAATGAATGAATTAACATACAGAGTGGTTATAATTAAAGTTCCACTTTGAGATGGTTAGAAAAGGGAAACTACTGGACCAATATTACCAAACTTGGCAATAGTTTAATAAAGATCATGGGAATTTCTTGTCCACTAAAAAAAAAGCTCAAAAACTCATCACCAGGGGGGGAATGGCACTTTATGCAATATTTTAAAGCAAAATAGGACATGAAAAATCTATTTAATCGTTTAAAATGTGTTTGATCGTTTCTGAAACGTGTTAAAAAGCATGTTCAATGTGGCGTCCACCATTTTCCGAAAGCAAGTTAAATCGCATCACTGCATTCTCAACAAAAGCTCTTAGCATATCAAGAGGAATGTTACGCACATGTTGACGTACCTCATCTTTCAGTTCCGCCACATTGTTTAGATTATCACCATAAACAGTGCTTTTGAGATAACGCACTTTGAACATGCTTTGTAACACGTTTCAGAAACGATTAAACACGTTTTAAACTGATGTCTTCATATCCTATTTTGGTATAACAGTATTGCATACAGCACCATTTTCCCCCTGGTGGTGAGTTTTTGAACTTTTTTTAGGTGGACAAGAAATTCTTATGACCTTTTTTAAATTGCTACCAAATTTGATAACATTTGGTCCAATAGTTTATTTTTATGACAATTTCAAAGTGGAACTTGAATTATAACCACCCTGCATTTCGTTGAATATAGAATCAATTTCTCTTGATTAGGAATTTAATATCGGTAAATTAGTGGTTTGGATCAAATTATTTTTTATATCATTGGCAAAAATATATAATTGAAATATTTGATGAAATAATAAAACAGACTTGAATTCCAACAACGATACCTGCTGAAACAGTTTCCCTGAAACTTTAGTGCATACTTTCAAATAAATATAATATTTATTTTTACCGTGTGGCATCAGTGAACAATATTAACACAAAAACCAATTAGAGTGCGATCTTTGGCGATTAATCGCTGGGTACTGGTTAAACAAATATATATTTTGGACGTCTTTTTTCAGACCGTTTCAAATCGAATTCACAGAACTACAACCGCAGACACACACAAAAAAAAACACATATTCAGAATTTCATATATTTAAATCAATGTATTTTTCGAATTATTCGAGTTTATATGCCTTTGAAGTAGATTAACCTCTTGACGGATTTGGCTCTAAATCTGACATATATCTATGATTCAGATATTAAATAAATGTACCAAATTTTATGCATCTAGCTTTCTTTTCCTGTAGTTATAAGGCTAAATTATATCGAGACAGCTAGATAGACAAGCTTCCTCGGAATGAATTTCGTTCACAATCTGATAAATATCCTCAAACGTGGTGGCTATACACCAAGTTTCACCAATATAGATCAAAACATTTTTGAATTATTATGTTCACACACGATATACAGACATAATTCCAAAAATATGTTTTTCGGAATCAGAATGGTTTGAAACGTGGCGATACATCAAAATGTTTTATGTTTTGACATTACAACACTCTCCTTGTAAACTTTGTATACAAGGAAGTAAAAGAACATGGTTATAAATTTTTGTGTAGTTAAATTTTAAAATAATTTATGAAAACTAAAGAAAAAAAAATACTCATAGAAATAATGGTATCCTTAAACAGCTTAAAGTAAGAATGTTTTTTGAGTGTAAACTCAAAATAAATATTTTATGCTACTAATAAAATTGCGATTATTTTTTAAATTATCTTTATTTACTTATTATTATTTATGTACTATTTTTTCTATAATTTTAATAATTTCTTAAAAATCATTATAATTTGCAACAATGCTTTCATTAATTTAGTTACTGGATTTATACTCATGCGCTTTGCGAAATTATTAAATAAATTTGTATTCAAAATATGCTCTTAATTATATAACAATGATAAAGTTGTTGCTGTTGTATTGCTAAGTTTATTTTAAAATAATATAAAGATAAGCGAATTATAATGTTTTGGACTATAAGTTCAAATCTCCTTTCAGTTTGTTCAGACATTCGAACTTTGTGAATTTCCCCCCCCCCCCCCACATTCCTTTCATTTTATTTCCATAATCGAATTTTGTAATTAATTTTCGACATCCAAAAAGTATAATGGAAAATTGAATGTTCTAAATGTTATAAAAAATTGTAAATCTTTGTTTAAAAATTTCATCATAGTTCACCCCTTTTCAAAGACGGTGTTAATTTTTATTTTATTTTCTATGATTTTAAAGCCCATCTCTGCAAAACAAAAGTTTGAAAAATAAAAGATTGAAAGTTTAGTTTAGTTTAGTTATATTAACGTCCCGTTTAAAGCAACACTAGGGCTATTTTGGGTCGGACCTGGTAATTTTGAACCACGGGCAGATGACGAGGACGACACCTGAGCTGCCCCTCCCCCCTCTCCACACCACACCACACCAGCGGGTGGACGTTTGGTCAGGACGGATTTAACGTGCAACAGACCCCCTTACACGACGGTTCTTCGGTGGAATCGGGTCTCGAACCTGAAAACCTTCCGATTCCGAAGCAGAGACCTTACCACCAGGCCACCGCGGCCCCAAAGATTGAAAGAATTTTCTGAACACTTTACTCTGTTATAATATATATATCTAGACAGAAACACTAAAACTTTCTTAGGACTTAACTTTTCTTAAAACTTAAACTTTTAACTATATTTTTTTCGTGTCCATTAAGGAGTGTGTAAATGCACATAGCATACTTGCATATACGATAAGTAAAAAATGTATTCAATCGCCAAAAAATGGCAACCCTAGCAACGTAGAGGTAGGGGTTAAAAAATAAATAATCCCAGTTAGAGTAACAGCTGAAATAAAGAAGCTAAATAGCACTTTGAGACATTTTTTTTTCTTTCAAAAAGTAATAGAGGGAATGGGGGGGAGGGTTGCAAAAGAATACACGCAGGACAGAACCTGTAATGGGATAACTACGGAGACGTGTGCTTGCACAAAAGAAAAAAGGCATCAAAAAATTCCATAGGGAGGGGAAAAAAACCAAACGTATTTAAAGAACTTGGGACAGAAGAGAAAGCTCGTTAAAATGAGTGTTGCCTCTAAAATGTTTTTTTTTTAAAGTAGATATTGTATCTTTCTCTCGCAATAAATATCATTTAGAAATAAAAGGCATTCGCAAACTTCCTTGTCCTTGCTGAAACAAAATAAAATAAAAATAAAAATAAAAATAGCTGTGTTAAGAACTCAACTTATTCACATTTTGATAACCGATTATAAATTTTTAAAAAAACCATGGAATTAGGTTTAATAGATCAGCTTTTAAAAATTTTGTTAAAAATTTAATAAGGAAAATTATGAGGTTTTATACGTATCAAAATATTTTTTTCATTTTAAGCAACTTAAAATTAAAACTTCCCCAATATAATACTATATCTCATTATATGTATCTACAATATGGCAATGGCTCGTTAATTTAATTATTAAAATTCTGTCAAAAACAAGCGATACTATAAATATCACATTCTTTATGACAAAATTACAATCTAGAAAGCTAGTTAATACATAATTTCAAGAAGTAATATTGCTGTAAAGAGAAAAATAAATTGCAAATCTAATTTTTAAAAAAGAATAAAGACAGCAATTTTTGATATGTTCTGGCGGTAATAGTTTAATATAGTAATCAAATACGTAAAATGTAAACATTCTTTTAATAATTTTTAATACAGTATTAGCATATTCCCTCCCTGAAGAAACAGCCTTTTTTTATTCAATTATCCAGGAATTATTTTTTTATTTAAATTCAGTTTTTCAATTATCCAGGAATATGACTATCCAGATCGTATATGGTTCTAATTTATACGAATAATTATTCTACAGTATCCTCTCTTTAGCAGTGTCAGTCTAGTAAGTCTTCACAGGTTGTTCCAGAGTGAAATGTATTGAATCTGTTTATAATATGTAAAATAGATTCAATGCATTAAAATGAGATTTCATAATTATCTCTGCATTTAAATATATATTATATATATGTAAACATATTTTAGCAGATGCATGGCCGAAGAGAAGAAACTTCTGAAACTTTTAATTTCGATTTATTTCATCACCGGAGGTATAATTTGTACAGATAAAAATCGGTCAGAAATACATCTGTCTACATCACGACACAGGAAGAAAGGAGACAGATATTTTTAAAGACAGAGAAAGATAAAGAGACACAGAGCGGAGAGGAAGTGAAAATGCGAAAAATTCGAAAAAAATACCGATAAATAGTTGCAAGTTGTAGCTACTCTCATGTCAATAAATTACTTTTCCTGTTCTTTGCGTGTGTTTTCAAATTGTATTTATTATTCAATTATTTCATAGAATTTCAAGTTTTTTCATGAAATACCTATTCGAGATTTCATAGAATATTGACTTAATTAAATAGCTGATCATATTCTATGAAATAACTTATTTCATACTTTAGCTATAATTTATCGATATTTATCAATACTGAACGATGATAAATACTTCTTTGAGTGTTTAATTCAATAACCGACCAAAAGACTGAATCAGTAGCCGAAGGGGGAGAGATCCAAGTGAGAAAATCTGAAAGAAATTTAGCTGTTAATCTTTATAATTTTCTGGAAATGAATAGTGTTAAAAACATTTATAATTTCAAAATTCTTTATAAATTTTCTACAATACTTAATGATAAATTAGAGGTTTTTTATTATTATAACCTTTCTTGAATAATTAATATAAATATAGTATAACAGAATTCACACATATTTTAAGAAACTTACGTAGAATGACATTTAATTGAAATATATTATATATATATAGAATCAAAATTTTAAAACAGAATCTCGATTTTTACGAATAAGAATGGTTATAATGTAATAAAATTTTTAATGTGGACTACTAAACATTTCAATGCATAGCTTTTAAAGTATTGCTTAAATTTTAAAATTAAATATCTATCATAAAATTGAAAAAAATTATACTGCCATTGTCTATTTTAAGTATTAATTATAATTTCTTATTAGCATGGAGAAGAAATAATATTAAATAAAGAAATTTTAACTATCGTCTGACGTTTTGATTGTTTGTAAATCTTAGGTACAACATAATATATAAAATTAATTTCATTAAATTTTATTTCCTAATGTTACAGCAAACAAAACAAGTTGGAAATTTTTCAGTGGTGTTCACTGCGTCTTTGAAGAAATTATGTCACTTCCCTTTAAACTTTCCGTCCTCGTCGTTTAAATTATTACCAAATAATGGCAATTAATACATCAATTGTATGAAATTCCAAAGCTATGATATCGGATTTAACGTTTGCATTTAACATCGAAATTGTTCTTGAAATGAGTGTTGGAAAACGCTCGTTTTTTCACTTCGAATAAACGAAGTACTTTCCCATTAGAATTTTATGAATGAATTAAAACTGTGATGAAATGATTTGAAATGTTAAATGAGATTATAAATGTGAAATTTATAAACGATGCTTCACTATATTTATTCGCTTTTGAATTGTTATTTTAAAACTTAAGACAAATATAACTCTCAATATAGGACACAATGTGATAGTTAAAATATAGTTTCTCAAACTATAGTTCCTATACTACTAATGGTGTATAATATTTTTGATGATATAATTTTTATGCACAAGATTTAAACGGCGCCTCTTTTAACTTTTTACTTTAATCTGTCATTCAGACACATATAAAATTTTATGACTTTGCCGCGCCCTTGCAATTGGCGCCTATGGCAGAGCCACATTGGCTATATGCTAATGACCGTTCTTCAGGGAGAATATTGAAATGTGTTCTAGACATTTTCAAAAATGTATTTTGTTAAATCGCAGCACGTTTAGTTTTTTTTTAAAGTAATATTTAGTTAAAAAGAAAAGATTATAGAAGAGATTCCAACTATCAGATAGAATTCTTTACAATTTTCAACAAATCATATATTTGTGAAGTTAGATTTTCTGCCATCCTATTAATTAAGAATAATTATAGAACAAATTCAATTTATCATTCAAATTAATAAGATAATTCCCAACACATCAAAATTGGTTACAGGCTTGTACGTCCCATCCCTTTCCATTAATAATAAATTTTTATTTTTTCCAGTATACAAAGGATGTCCCAAAATTAACGCAAGATTTGAATTTACCCATCCTGCAGGCAACCTTATTAAAAAAATATATGATAGCTTATAGTTTAAAGTTAGTAAAGATGGGGCATTACACGATAGAAAAATGTGTTTTCATTGCTGAACAATATTTCAAAAATAATTAAAGTCTGGCGGCCACAGTTCGAAAATTTGAGAATTGACCCCCCAGATCGTGTGATTTAGCACCATTGGATCTCTTTTTATGGGAGTATTTGAAGTCAAAGGTCTATGCCAACAAGCCCATGACAAATCGTGCATTGAAGGATCAAATTCAATGCTGCATCAACGAAATTCAGCCATATTTATGAAAAATGGTAATGAAAAATTTCGACAAAAGTGTACGTATATGTCAATAAAGCCGTGGAGGCCATTTGCTCTATGTGTCGTTTTATACACAACCCTATCCTGTGTACTTTACGATTCAATAAAAATATAACAATGTAAAGGAAAAATAACTTTTTTTATTTAATTCAAATCTTGCATTAACACGTTGTTCTATCGTGTAACGCTCCATTTTAACTAATCCTGAACTATCAGTTGTCAAATGGATTTTGAATGGGGTTGCCAACACGTCACTGCACAAATGATAGCAAATTCAAATATTGCGTGACACCCTTCAATATTTTTCATTAATTATTATAATATGTTTTATTTTAATGATATTAAATTCTCTTATTAAGAAAAGTTTCATTTTCATGAATGATAAAATTGTAAAATTTTTCAATCTTTGATTATAAGCAGTCTATTAGAATCCATATTGTTTAGTTTTAAATTGCTTTTATATGATGGGACATATATTTTTTATTCATATTAATGCGGTACAAAAAGAACTCCATATTAGGATTATTTTCTGACCAAAACAAAAATATGATATAAAAATTATTAATTACAATAGCCTTTTGTGCCGTACTGTATTTTTAGGGAAGTTAAGCAAATGGATGTTAAAAGTTTAGTTTTGCTTCTTAAAAATTCTATTTTGATTTTTATTATATTTTGGATTGCAATTAAAATGCACTGTGAACTAAATTTACATTCCTATTTTTTTTCCCTTCTTTTATGAATGTGACAGCAAATAATTGTACATTTAGGGCATTTTAATTATTTTTAAGTACTAAAATAAAGATATTAATTTCAACCGAGTCGAAACGACGCTTCACAGTAAAGAAAATAACGATTTTTATGCTCTTCTGTACGGCCTTTATGGACAACGAAAATTACCTCTGAACATTTTGTGCTTTAATAAAATATAAACTTAAATCGTAATTTATTTAGTAATTATGTTACATTTGAAAATTGCTTGATAATATCCCGATATTTTTCAAAAAGTTCGAATTAAAATATCAGCATTAAATTATTTATATCAAGCAACTTATTTCATGAAGAATGAATTGTCAAACAATAAAATTAAAATATATAAATGATGTATAAATTTAAATATATTCTAGTGTAGTAAAATAGTTCATATAAATCACCATTTTTTTTTTGTAAAAATCAAAATGACATCTAATCTTCTGTAAAAAAAAAAAAAAATTCAAAAGCTTTAAAAAGCTCCAATTATAGGATTAACTTCTAATGGAAATAACTTCCAATTTTCGTCAAAAAGATTGAAAAGATAATTTTTAAGTACAATAAAAATAAATAAGGTCGATTTACGGGTGTGTTTATGCTGATTTAAATATTTTCTCATTACATGCGTTGAATTTAAATCAAATTTAAACGAGATATTCAGTCAGGTTAGCATTCAAATGCCAAATGTGAATTGCTTTTTAATATTAAACGGCTTCGCATCAAAATAATGAATAAAAAATTAGAAATATATGGTTTTTCTCTAACACAAACGTTGAGCACGAGAAAAATTTTCAACAATTTGAAGTAAAAACATAGATATTTTACTGATAGAGAACTCCCAAGTTGTTCTTTCTTGGCCGAGTCCATTATTGTGCAAACGATCCACTTTACATCAAACTAGAAGTATGTTATGTGGTTCATATTCAAATTCGGTCGGTCACAAAATCTGTTTTGAATTTTAATAAGGAAGAGGTTTTAAATTTTAAATGCGTATTATAATAGAAAGAATTTTTTTCTGCGGTACACTTTCGGTAAAAATAGCTTTAAAAAGGTTATCAAAACATTCTTTTTTTTTTTTTTTTTTACTTTGATAATCCAAAAGGAATTACCTTGGAATTATTACAGTGCGCAACTGAAGTGGGGGGAAAAGAAAAGACAGCTTTCTTTCATTAAAATTATGAAAAGCAGCCAGATAGCTTCCGAAGACTAAATTTAATTTAGAGGATAAGCGAAGATATGAATAATTTATTTCTTTTTTTATTTATTTATTTTTTGGAACTGTCAACCCTTAGAAATAAGGAACGGGGGCCAACAAAATGCAGGCTTCTAAAATGATTACGTGAGCTTATTTTTGTTTGGGGGGGGGGGGGGTTCGTCGTAACCTTAACTTACCTTGCTTGCTGCTGCGGTTGCAATAGATGTTTTGTTTTTATAGTCGTGATTATTTTTAATGCTAAAGTATGGCAAAAATATAACAATATTAGAGTCGGTATGTTGTGAATAAGAAGTGTGAAGTTAGAATTAAGTAGTTCGTGAGATTAGCATAATTTTTTGATACTGCTTCAGGTTAAGGATCAGGAATGACTAGCGTTTAACCTTTCAATGTGCAGTGAATTTATAACTGCGTTATTTATATCCTTAATCCTTAAATTATCTCTGGATAATTTAGTGATTAATTGATGAAATTTTAGGATATTTTTTATTCGAAACTGTGAAATTGTAATAAATATTTGAAAAGATATTTTTTTTATTTGAAATTTTAACCAAGCTATCAATTGCTAATTTTTTTAGTTGATTAAATTCAGTTGAAAATTTATAATTAATTTTCTTATATTTAATTATATATATTATAATTAATTAAATCTATAATTAATTTTCTTCTTTAAGTTTACTTATATAAATCGTGATAACTGCAATTAAAATACAAACATTCCTGCGATGTATTGTTAATATTTCATAGCCTTGGTAGTAGCACAAACCAAAACATGCAATTCTATATTGTCACAGACTACTAATCAGTAAACTGATCGAAAAAGTACAAAAGCTAACAAGAAAATATTTTTAAACAATTTTTATTTATAGCAAGATGCTTATATATGCTTTTTATATATACTATAATATATATATACTATAATATATATATAAAAGAAAATTTAAAAGAAAAATTTGTTATTACAGTAATAGATAAATCAGCAAATAATTTCTGTTTAATTTGTTAATATTATTATAAAAAACTTTTAATTAATGAATATAACTCTAACGCAACTTATATGTTAAAGAACACCGGGAAAAAGGAATTAGATAAAAGCTTGCATTCGCAAAAAAAACCAAAACTAAGACCTGCTCTCTTAACTATCCTTATTTATTCCCAACAGTTAAATTTCATAAAAATCCATTAAAATTCAGATTCGTGACCTGTAGCACTGGCAGTTATAATTACTATACGGGTAAACATTTCTTTAAATACTTAAAAATTATCCTGGACAAAATAAAAGATGAAGAGCACTTTATTATTTCTAGTTACAAAGAAATTCTGGATTTTCTTAAAGATAACAACATTAATAAACTTAATACTTTTGATTTCGAAAATTTATACACTAATCTACCTTATGAAAAATTAATAAAAGTCTGCACTTTTATCTATGACGAATATTTAAATGAAAATATCATTCCTAAAAATAACTGGCTTGAGTTATGTAATTTTAATATTACTGAAAATTACGTTTTTAATGGTATTAATTTTTATAAACAAGTTAAGGGCATTCCAATGGGAACAGCTTTCTCAAGTGCTTTGGCTAATATTTTTCTACATTACTATGAGAAAAAAGTTATTAAATATAATTTGATAAACGGGTGGACATATATTGATGACCTACTTTTGATTAACTTCGACAATTCTAATATTGTAACTAATTGCTATCCAAAAGATTTGATTCTAACAGAAACGAATAAAAATCAACTTGAGGCTACCTTTCTGGATTTAAAAATCGAAATTGATAATGATAAAACAATAGTTGGTATATACGATAAAAGGGATGAATTCAACTTCAAAATAACAAAACTATGTAACTACCATTCCAATCTAAACTCTAAAATTTTCAAAAATCTAATTTTCTCACAAGTAAAGAGGATTAAAAGGGTTTGCAATAATAAAAATTCCTATATTGAAGCATCAAACAACCTCATTAATAATTTAATTGAAAATGAATTTCCTAAAAATTACTGTAATGTCAATTTTTTAATTAAACAAGGTATGGTTTGGGATTAATCCTTTGGCTTAAATAAAAAATAGAACTTGCCTTGCATATTATATCACTCAATAGGTGGCGCTGGGAGCTTACAATTTTTACCTAAATTACCATTAGCTTTGTGTTTTTAATAAGCGGGAATCACTGTTGATGGTATGTTTTGCCTTTTTGTTTTTTCTATATTGTTTTTTATGGTATTTTGGTGTTTATTGTTTTTTTGTTATTGTATTTTAACTTATTAGTGGTTTTTCTTCTAATTTGTTGTTTTGTTTTTTCCTTTCTGTTAAAATGGTATATCTCTTGGGCCTAATTTCAGGGGATTTTCGGGTCACGAAGGAATCATTATTAGACGTAATTGTCTGAATTTCCTTAATAGAAAAAATCCCTTTTTTTGAATCCCTGCCTGAGGGTGACCCTTGAAAAAGTCTTCAGGCCGGATTCTTTTTTTAATATTTTTTTGGTATTTTTGTTTTTCCTTTTAACTTGATTTTTATACTTTTATATATGATTTAATAAACATTACAGATTTGTACAAATAAGTTCGTTGATTTATATTTTAATTTTTTTAAAGTTCATTCTTTAAAGTTACTTCTTTTTTGTGACAAAATTTTTAACATCACTTAAGATGTAATAACAGCAGATAATCGAGGATTTATTGTAATTATAAAACAATTATAACATTAATTATAATTCATAAATGTTATTATAATAACAATAATGCAAAAAGAAAAATTATTATTTTTATTTGAAATAGACAATCAATATCTATTAATTATTTTCTCAATTTAACACAGAACAGGACAGAAAAATTATTATTTTAATTTAAAATAAAAACCGAATTTTTATGAAAACATAATTAGAAATTTAATCAATTGAATAGTTTAACAAAAATTTAATTATTGTTTCAACTATTCATATTTCTAATTGATTAGAAATTGGACTTTTGACTTAACAAATTTCAATTAAATAAGAAGCATAGTTAAAAATGGAATGTATTTTTCCATAAAATTATAGATCAATTTAAAATGGAATTCAGATAAATGAAACAAATACATTTAAAGTAAAATGAAAAATAATATAAAAGTCATATTTAATGGATACAGAAAAAAAATATTTACAGTTAAAAAGTAAATTTGGGTTTACATAATAATGATGCAAAATTAGAAAAAAAATCGGGAAAAATTAACTGAAAAATTTTTTACGTTACGAATAAATTAATGATTTTAAAAGAATGCCACATAAATTTATACTATATATTTTGAAAGAATAATGTAGTTTGTATAATAATTTACATTATGATAAAATACAATAACATTAAAACACCAGGTATAATACGCAAGGAATAAAACACTTAGGCCCATATTTAGCTCGAAATATGCAACTAGCACACAATATTCTATATTTGAAAACATAATTCAAAACAACATTTATAATTATCTATAAGGAAATATTTTCTTCCAAATTTTATTCATGCCATTAAAAAAAAATTAGAATACTGTATGCTGCTTTTCTTTAATATTCTAAGCTCTGTTATGTCACTATTTTGATTGTGCAAATGCTTTAGAATCTCAAGTATGAATTAAGTTTTTTTCGCTATTCAGTTTCATAAATTAATAGAAAGAAAAGGTGAAATAATAGTTTTGTTAAACGGAGATCAATTTTCTTAATTATATTTACAGTAAAAACTTACTGAAATATTTAAATGAAGACAATTTTCCAGATAATTTGTTTCATTTCATTAAAGAAACTGACATATACTAATTACATATGATTATGTATCTTTATTCAAAGCAGCATAAGAGTTACGAAATGCAGTACAAATGGTTCAAAAAATGGTGCTGTAAAATCTAAATAAATCTTAATATTCAGTTCATTCATTCAATTTTTTTGTCGTAACTAGTTATAATAATAATAAGTACATCATAATTAACTATCACCCAGCCACCTTGAAACAATAAATATTCACTAAGCCCAGAAGAATCTACATCCATAAAAACATAACTAAGCCGACCCTGTGTATATGTATTCACCAAAAATAAATAATAATTACAAATATCATGACACCAACTCTTCACGTCACATGGCCCGAAATTGCAGATGCTTTCTTTAAAATCCAAATCTGGATCCCCCCCCCACCTTGTCATGAAATGGCGGAATGTCACGCGACACTTGTACAATGAAAGACAACATCGGAAAAATCATATATATGCACATATTATGCAATTGACTCAGGATTTTATTAATTAGTATAACTATTAGCTGAATATATATTAATTCAATTTTTAATCAACTGTTTCATGAACTGTAAAATGGCTTTTTGAACTAGTGCTGTTTCTTAATGAAGAGATTGATGAATAGCTGCTAATGATGCAGCATCTCAAAAATTACCTTCCACATTAATATTTGGAGGTGGAATTTAATGAAATCCCAGACAATACAAAAAAAAAAAGAAAAGAATGGTTTGAAATAATCGAGGCCTGCTAAGCAGTTTCTTTATCATTTTTATTAACTATAATAATAATAAACCACCCCAATAATTAACTATTAGTCAGCACCGAAAGAACAATAGACACCCTACCCAGCAGAATGTGACGACTGACAACTAGACAATCTATCAAAACCAACCACGTACGCCGAAAACAAGGTATACAATTACTTCAACAACAATACCACAGCAACACTCCACTGCATATTGCAAAACTACAGCAGACGTTTTTCTTAAAGCTCCAATTAGCATACCCCCCTCCCCCATCCAGCGTCTGACGTCCATCCACCCTGAAGGCACGGCAAACGACACTTGTGCCAAAAGACGCAGTGCAAACAGCATCTAAACAGCCATATATATGCATGCTATGCAAGCGACTCATAATTTCTGTGTTCTCGTCCGTCCGTCCATCCCTATTGACTTAACGACTGTTTTCCTACGGAGACCCGCGCGGGACCTTATTAATTTATGCAAATTACGCTTTGACGGTAGTGCGTTGCTCCCAGCGCTGGGTTTCGAAATCGTATTTATTTTAGGCGAAGCAATGAAGACGCTTCTCCACAGCTGACTGGCGATTAGTATAATGAGCAAGTCGGACGCAAATAAGGACAACGGCGAAGACGATGCAGCAGCAGAAGAAGGATTGAAAAACCGTCTTTTCTTTTTATTTTTCTGTTTGTGTTACAATAAATCAACATTCAAGAGAGAGCGGTCTGCGATTGCTGCTTCTTTTTCTAACGGCTATGACCCATCTGTTTCTGACCGGGCTGGGTTATTTATTGTGGTTTGGCCTGAATTTAGAATTATCATCTTTCGGGGTGGATGAGTAAAAGTCAGCTTTCTCGGCTTAATATAGTTAGAATCGGTGCTATATAGTATAAAGAAGAAATATTTTCTGAAGTTGTATCAGATGCCCTTCAGAATTCATCAGCCAAAGGGGCAGAGGCAAGGACACTGTGCGAAGTAATTTAAAATTTAGAAACAGTCTAAGAATTTTAAAGAACATCAAAAACTGATTGGCGAAGTCATAAAATCATAAATAATATATTTTATTTTAGTTTTTTATTAATATTACGCTTCTAAATGATTTATCTCCATTGGTCATATGAGGGAACTTTATTAAAATGTAAAATTGTTAGAAAGTTAATTTTTAAATTTTAATTCATTTTTTACCATTATAAACCATTTACTTATAATTAAAAAATGGAACGATATGGCCGATTAAATAAATTATTTAATTTAAACCTAAATTATAATTTTTTGACCAAGAATAAGCACCTTAAAATCTGTTCGCATTAAGTTACCAGAATCGTTCTGGGATAAATAGGCTCACAGATGTAAGAAATGCTCTAATTATCCTTTCAATTTAAATTACGCACTTTATACCCAAGATTACATAGTTAGTCACTTCATACCGAAAACTACTTGGTTATTTACTTCATAACTAAAACTGCTTGTTATACACTTTATACTCAAAATGTCATGATAATTTTCACATCAATGACATGATAATCAAATCTATATTCAAAATGGCATGCAATCAGCCTCATACCAATATGGCATGGTATTCAGCTTCGTACCAAAATGACAAGGTGTTGAGGTTCGTACAGAAATTTCAA
>JAPMOR010056149.1:11562-37897 GCA_026543865.1 Argiope aurantia | reverse complement strand
TGTGTGTGTGTGTGTGTGTGTGTGTGTGTGTGTGTGTGTGTGTGTAATGATATTTTAAAATCTCTTTTAAACTTAATTAATTTCCTAATTTTTAGCTCATTTCAGCACATATTAACTTCATTCTAAAATTTCTCTTATTTCCTGATTCCCTTTCACTTTTTCTATTTAATTAATGCAACAGAAAGCTGCTCGTCTGCGGTTCCCACGCTTCGAGTGAAGGGATAAAATATTGTTGGTCTGAAGAAATTCTTTTGAAAGATCCCTATAATTCCTTTACCTAAATTCGACACATTTATGAAATCCCTACCAAAATCTCACAGTATATATTCACAGTATATACTCACAGGGATAAAATTTTCATTAGCTTTTCCTCCTTTTCGTTCTGTGTCGTTTTGTATTGAATGTGCTCGTCGCTCATGCTTGTACATAAATCATCATCATCATATATATATATATATATAATTCAAAACATAATTCACGTGACAAAAAGAAAGATGGCAAATTAAATTTCGAAAAAAAGAAAAAGAAATGTTATAAGTTAAGGTGCAATTTACTTCAAATGAAATATTTAAATAAATTACCATATTTATTTGAGAATGTAATGCTTTTTATACTTTAATATCTATTTTTTGATTATTTTTTTCCGTTTATAAAATATTATATAAAAATGACTGATAGTTGGAAAATACTTACTCAAAATTAAAAAATTGCTGAGCTTCTGAAAACATTGGCATTGTTTTAGAAGCATTGGGCCTATATTGGCATATAGAAAAGCATTTAAAAAAAAAGAATCAATAGGTTTGGGAAATAAAATGAAGTAAAACGGTTAAAAACGAATTGAAATTGTTTTATAGCAACTGTAAATATATTTGAAAAAATATTTTTATTCGAAAAGAATCTGTTGGTTAATAAATAACTATATTACAATTGAATAATAAATTAAACTGAGAACCAATTCTAAATATTACACTTCCCACATTGTGACAAAAAAAGCAATTTATATTACACTGATAAGATCTCAGGAAAAAATGAAATAATATATAAAATAATACAAGAAAATAATAAAAAAAAGTTATGGCTGCAATAAAATAACTATTGCAGAATTCCCAAAATAGTAAAAGAAAAGCCAAAGCGTTCTCCTAAGCTGATAAAACGTCTTGATATTATCTAACGTTTTTATTACTTGGGAGAATTTATTTTAGTCAAGCTCCACGGACGCAAAATTGGAATATTTCCTAACTATTGATTTAATCTTCCAGGAGAATTCTGCCAATATATTGACGGAACCTGAGGGAAGAAGGTCATATGCTCCCGCAAATATTATTTTGCAGTGCTGAAGGTGCGATAAGGGATAGAGAATTCTTCGAAGATTAAATGGAAAGAATTGGAAATATATGTTATCTATACTTTATTAATAACCTTCTTTAAGAGAATCGCGTTGTACTCCAAATTAAATTGAAGAGTATGAAATATGAATTGGATTTTTTTCTTTGTTTTATTAAGTTTACACCTTTATTAATATTAGAACAGTTTCATTCAATTCCTTTTATTTTTTTAAAAAAATCCTGTTCATGGAGACACATGTATGTTGTAGGTCTGGGTATTTAACACTCCTGGAGCACAAACAAATTATTTTTCTTCTTAAAAATGCTGATTATGTTTTAATAGATCATACTTAAAATAAAAAAAAGTGATATTTTATGAAATATGATCAATTTTATAAAATAACTGAAAATTGCTTGAAATAAATGATAATTCACTTAAACGATAACAAATGCATCCGAAAGGGGAAAAAAAACTTAGAATGGGGCTGCCACTTGCTTTATTATTAATTATTAATTTGGATATTATTAATAAATCATGCAATGACTGTCATCTGGGGAAGAAAATCCCTTATAATTGCTCTTCAAAAGGTTAAAACGAATGAATATGTTAATATATTTGATGTATAAATATATATACATTTTTATTTAAAGCATTGTAATGTCTGATTCTCAAGTTTTAAAATGTCTTTCTTCTGTGAATGCAATTGCTACTTCTCATCATTTGAACTTGATGATCAATAAATTTGTAAACAATACAATTATAAATGTTTACTATCTATGTAGATTTTTAATTTTGCAGGTGATTTATGTCACTTAAGTTCAAATGATGAGAAGTAGCAGTTTCATTCATAGAAGAAAGTCAACTGCAACATTAAAAATCTACATAAGAAACAAACATTTATAATTTAAATGTTCAGAAATTTAGAGCTTTTTTAACTTATAGTTTTTAGAATAAACAAATGAAAATCTTAAAATTCGGTATCAATGCTAAGCAAATTCAGAAAAGAGTTATAATAGGCAGAAATACTTTTAGTCTACTTTGAAGCAAAACTGAGATGTAATGCCTTTGTTTCATAGAAGTTTCACAGATTCTTTTTCTTGCATTTTGATAGGTATAGAGCACATCTTAATACTGTTTCATTTTTCCCCAGTTCGAATATAGTTTGCTTTGATGAGGAATATAGTCCGTTGGCTGTACGGATTGGAAAAAAAAACATGATTGATAATGAAAAGCGATGTTTTATAACGCATTTAGTCAAACAATCCCATAGCGCAGTTAATAAAAGTGAATCCATGGTGATTACGACGAACATCACTTGTACAAACGCATATAAACTGATGGTAGTTTACTATTAAATTTCCACAGTAGCGCTTAGCGATAACAGACTCTTTAAATCACTTTGCGAATTCAATTCTAAAAAAAGAGAAATAATTCGTTTGAGGTTTATGGCTTTTGTACTCTCTCGATACAGTATGGCTTCATATAGAATTCTCCAGAGGGAACTCTATATCTCACTTCTTATTGGTGATAAGAGTATAATTTTAATATTTTTAGAAACTATTTTTAGCAACTTAAATCGTCAAATGATTACCAAAGTCTGGATCAATGACTTCTCATCTATTCTGTATTAATTATGAATCTCTATAAATATCTCTTTCCAAAAATGAAACTCACTTGGTGGAACATAGTATTAGAGATTTGTATCAATATTTCTGATTTTCTTAATATACATAGAAACATGTATTTTCTTTTTTTTCACTTAGGAGAAGGCAATGATTGTTCCCTAAGCAATCAAATCAAATTATGAGTTCAGCAATGTAATTCTAAAATTACATGCATAAATAATTTGCATCAGAATAATTTTTACATTTAAATTATGTATTTTGAATATCTTTTATTTTTTAAAACACAATTCGACTTAATCGGCAGAAATGAAATTAAAAGTTTCTGTGACCTCTTTTCGTAGAATCTTATATTCTTTTCCTTTTATAGCCTCTATAATTTCAGACAATAATTCTGGCGACATCACTCTTTCCATAGATATTTCATGAAACCCTATAAATTCTTACTCAGATTCATTCTAAAAATATTTGCCAGTTTGCAAAACTTTTAATATTTTGTTTAAAAAAGAAAAAAAATGAAGCTTCACTTTTTTTAACAGGCACGCGCAAAAGAAATTAATAAAGAAAGGAAATAACAATCGTATGAAAAGAAAATTTACTATTCCATATGCAGAAAATATCACATGTTTCTCATATGGTTTCGCATTTCAGTATTAGTAGGAAAATAAAAATATTTTAAAATATGGATATGTTAAATATATTGTATATTTTCGTTCTTCAAATGTAAACTTTACAATTTTTAATGAATATTTCATTTGAGTTAAAAGCTTCAACTGCCCAGGTTATTAAAACGTTATTTTACAGAAAATATTTCATATATATTCACCATAAATTTATTTTCTATATATGATATTTTTCACACATATAGATAATATAATAGAAGCAAATAGCTATTAATTAAGAAATTATCACATTAAATAAATTAAGTACATTATATTTCATATGCACATATTTCATTTATAGTTAATCAATGATAAGACTTATAAACTGCTTTGTATTCTCATAAATAAATAATGTTTCTTGATATAAGGGTCTATTGAATATATTACTATAACGCAAGTTAAAGAACAACGAAATACCTCATACCAGCAACCTAAAAGAAGTGTCAGAAGAAATAATGCAGCATCGAATTCTCATATAACCATACGAATTCCAATAATGCAAGACAGAAGCTGTCAGTCGTCTTCCTTAAGGCTATTTTTTGCAGCTGAAGCATCTATAAAAATATCTTTTGCCTTTTTGCATTTTTTTCCCCTCAGTGACCTGGAGAAAGGCATTCCACCAAATGACCTGGATTGATTGGAGTTTTATATTTTCCCCTTTTACTTCGGTTACCAAAAAAAAAAGTGCATATTGTTCATATTTAGGCCACAAGGTTATATGACCATGAGATTGATCGTACACTTTTTGTTCATTAGTTTCTGTATCTATTTTTCATTCACTACTTCATTCCAAGAATATGTCATGATGTTTATTGGTCTTTCTTTAAGGTACTTATGATGATGAAGTATCAACAGATTTCTATTACTTTGAAACATTATAGCAATAGGCTACAATCTTTAACTACAGTCGGATTTTGTAACCTAAAAACACCAGGATATGTCTGCTAATTATTTTCTTGTCAATTTTTAAGATTTGAATAAGTTCAAATAATTAAATAATAAGACAATTTGCTTAAATTAAGACACTTCAATCGGTTACAAAATAAATATTTTTTATAGGATAAAATGATGAGATACTTGAACTTAACTGAACTAGTCTGAAGGATAGACAAATGAGAGTTTTACATCATATAGAGTTCTGAATGAAATCCAGTTTCACCTTAACATCACAAATGAAACAATTAAACTAATAAAAGTGGGGGTCTAGAAATAATAAAACTGCTATGGACAGCGAATTAGAAATCCTAAAGAATGAGTTTCTTATTTAATGGTTATTCTGCAAATTCGAAATTTGTATTGTTGTCTCGAAAATGACTCAAGATATATAAAAGGATGTGAAGTGATGGAGTTTAATTTATTTTGCAAGGAATTATATCTGGTAAGCTTAAAAATTAAGCTTAAGCATTAAAAATAAGGTAATCGTTAAGCCTGGCTGAACCATTAAAAAATAGAGCAGGCGAGGCGTGCATTTTTTTGTCAAGATTTCTGTAACTGTTAGGTAAATATTTTCATGCTTTTCCCAGGTAGCAAAGCTTGTTTAACAGCATTGTACAATATTGTGTGATATTAATCCATATTTCACAATATTATATAATATTGCCAATACTGATCAATGCCATACGCTATCGTAAAATGCTTGTATGCAACTAGGGTTAAGCTTATTTATTCTTCTTACTTTCACAAAACAACTCAGGCAGCAATTAATAATTTAAATGAATTTTAAAAGCCTATTATTAAAAATTGATCTTTTTAAAATTTGTTCAAATTTATATCCCTTAATAATGAGTACTTTTATTGTTACAAATCTGATGACTCAACATTCGTTCTTCAACCTGTCAACATTACGTATGAAAAATACCACGAATGTTCTGCGCATAAAAGAATATCATATATATATCTGATAGTAACGCATTTTTCTTATTAGAAGTATACCATAAGACATTTTGCCAAAGAATTTTAATGACAATATGCTAGTAAATTCATCTACTTATTGCTCCTATTACATAAATCTCCCTTCTTTGCAAATGTTGCAGCAACTTCTCCTTTCTATCGAAACTACTTGAAAATATTTAAATATACATTAAACTTACTAGAAATGAAAAGCAATCACTGTTCGCTTGTGGATTCATAATGTATAAGCACTGTACATCTATTAAACTAAGCCTTTTATTTCTCTGAAATCGTAAAATTTCAGCAACTTCTGTTTAAAGCTTGATTGCTTTATTTCGAGAGCACTTGAAAAACTCCATTACCCCAATATCAGGAATGCACTAAATTCCGATGCTTTTAAAGGCTTTTATTTATTTCTCAATTAACCAAACTTCCAACAAATCACATGCTAAGTAACTCACATCTTTTAAACGCACACACTTTGTCCCTTGCAAAGTTGATTTAACTGTACAGGCCACCTTTTAAACGGAATTATGTCTAAGATCTCTTCTCAATTAAGACTGTCCTGAACTTCATTTGGCTTCAAAGGCACTTTAATAGCTTTTATACATAGTGGATTTATTTTAGGTTGAAAACTTTATTTTACTGAGCTAATTATACAGAATGATAGTTTTTACTAATGATGATTATCTAAAGCAATTTTTTTTCCTATCATGAAAGACTTTAGAAAGCAGATCAAAGTGAGTATTCTAAGTTTTCCTTTCTTAATACCAATAAATATGCAAATAAAATAACCACAAATTTATTTTATAAGACTAAAATCATTTTGGAATTTTTTGTACAATTAGAAATTAAAACTGAACCTCTTCAGTTTTAAGCACCATAAGAATGATATAAGTAATGCATTTTTATTTTTTGAATGCACATTGGATTTTGATATTTTCGGATGCAATAAAAATTATTCTGTTTTTAAAAAGACACATGATACTTTTATACTTATAAAAGCAGAACTAATGCCGGCGTTCTTGCATTGGGATAGCGCCTCTTCCCCGTGATCTGTGCGTTCCGGGTTCGAATCCCGGTTCGGGTATGGTTCTTCTTCATCTGTGTTCTATCTGTGAGGTGTGTGAATGTGCTCCCCTGTAAAAAGGGGTTATGCAAGCGAATGTGTGAGTTTCATCTTCATATGAGCTAGAAGTCAGACTTCTGGCCTCGGGTGCTCAGGGGTCTTTACCCTCGGACACGACATCATCATCAGCAGAATTAATACATAATTTTTTTTATTGTTCTTAACTATTTTCACAATGTAGTATTCTGGCTTCAGATTTATTCTTTTGTATCATAAATAAATATTTAAAAAAGAGGCTACAAGAACTGTAAATTTGCAGAATCTACAAAAATTATTAAGTTAATGAATAAAACGAATAATGAATCCAAAAACTATAAAGTAAATGAGTAATACGATAATAAAGATATATGATCTGAGTATTTAAAATACAACTATTAAAATAATTGCATGACAGCTTTATGATTTTTAATTATAAACTAATACCTAATTATTTTGAAACTAGAATATTTGCCTATCTGGACGGATCCTTTTAACAATGTCTCAAATTTGATAGCATTTGAGTGTCACATTTGATTATTACATACATTTCAGATTTGTTTAATAATGAAAATTGCAGTAGAAAATCTCCAGCACTTAGGCAAAATGCTTAAGAAATAACAAAAAAATTATTATTTTCTGTACACTTTTGATGTATATACATATATAACAACATTAGAAGTTTAGTTTTCCCATAATGTAATCTTTGCTATTTATAATGTTCACGAACATTTAAATCAGTACAAAAGTACATTTACGACATTTAATCAATTCATTCAATCGCTAAAGTTGGATTGTGACACAATAGTAGAAAAAAATGCAATGCAAAATTTTAAATAAAAAAAATGTTCAAAGAAAATATTAGTTGTAACATTAATACAATCCGTGAAGACGTAATATTATTACTTTGTATCGCATGCCCAAAAATGAGTTTATTGAAATATAAAATAAAAACCTTCATCAATTGTGAGATGGCTTTAAACTCTTCCTTTATAGTCAATCATGTCGAACAGTTTCTCATGTATTCACTATTCCTTAATCTGAAAATTCATTGATTCAACTCAAATTCCTTGACTTTCAAACTGAATCCCTTAACGTCAAACTAATAATCCTTCTCTTTCGTAATTTTAAGAATAAGACTTTACGTTGGAGACAAACTTTGTCATTCACAAATTCCTAATCCTAATCGCGAAACAGTTGCTAATGAGGGAAAATATACCTTTGGCGTCGGTTTGGCTATTAGAATGTTTCGATTGAATGTAGCCTTCTTATTTCTGCAGCATACATTGCCAGATACTCGAATTTTGTGTGACAGGTTTAGTAAGAGAAAAAAGAAATGTTTGAAATATGGAAGTGTACGGTTGTTCTTCGGAAACAAAAAGGTTAGAGCATCTAACTCGACATGTTGTAACTTGGTAATGTTTTGCCTGTCTTTTCCCCAATCTGATTTGATTACATCAGTGATTGCATTCTCTGAATGCCTATTAATACATTATCTACTTTATGAATTTAGCCTATAGCCTGAAATTTAGCCTATAAACACTGTCACATTAAGGGAACCTCCAACTATTAGAACATATACTTGAATTCTAATATTTATCTTACCATCTTTTAACAATTTCATCATGTTGCTCTTTCTCATCCTCATCTACAACAATAACAACAAAGAATCGGATTGAAAACCTATTTAAATAATTTACAGTTCCAATTTTATTATTCAAAGCGCTTAACATTTCAAATGTTTTCTACTTTTCTTAAAGTTAATCCTCACAAAAACTTATTTAATCATGCAACAAAAAAAATTAAAATGTTAATGGCAAACTAGTATTAAGTCGAAAAAAAAAGAGGGCCATACATTAAAAGAGTTTACTTGAAAAATACGTAATTGTTTTTTATACTAAATGTAATTCATTTTAATACGTATTTTTTAGTTTTAAGACTGCAGACATTTTAATGATGACATGAAAGTTTTTAAATATATTTAATGTGAAAATTTCTTCTTTCTTTCAATATATTATTCCATTTGTTCGCATTAAATTTATGTTTTCCGGGCCATTAAATTAAAGATAGTCATATATATTAGATTAAAAGATTGATTTATTATTAATTACAACTGAAATTTACATCTATTAAGTGCTTTAATAGATGTATATTTCAGTTATAATTAATCATATTTCTGAATTAGCCATGACTTTCAGTATATCTTTGATGTTAGAATTCTTTTACGTTTTTAAAGCTAAGAGATGCAATAAGTTGTTTCAGCACAAAATGGCAAGATAAATACAAAACCGGAACAAAATAAATAAAACAATTATTATACTTAAATACAATATGCTTTATAATAAAAAAATTAAATGATTTGGAAGGTAAAATTGTCTAACTCATTTATTTTTATCATATCAAAGATAACTTCGAAAGTAACATACATGAAATCGAATACAGGAAAATGTACTCCGAAAATACTCCATCAACAAAAAAGAACACAAATTTTAATGATTATGATAAATATCTGAGGAGTTGAAATCAAAACCATTTTAACAGCATGTTTAGTTGTAGATATCAATCTCTCTTTTACTAAGTATTTTATTTTTGCTGAATGGCACAATTAATGTATTTCGAATTACTTCATACCAATGTTTGCCTATTAAATATCATTTCAAACTTTTCTCAATAATTTTTGGAATTCATATAACATTTCAAAACTTACTTCTTCTCAAAAAAGTGAAAAAAAAAATTCTTAAACCCTAAACGGACTTTTTTGTCGATGCTTTGTAATAAAAACTGGAAAGAAATAATAGAACAAACCATTTCAGAAGAATTATGAGATGTTGAACAATGTCTGGTTGAACAACGGATGGTTTAGGCAAATAGAAGTTCCAGTTAAGAAAGAAACTGAGCAAAACTGGAGTAAAAAAGGACGAAGAGGAAAAAAATATTAACTATTACAACCCATCGAGATTTCGCCCATCATTCTCTTCTAGTCCTATCAAAATGTGGTTAGGTTTTTATTTTTCAGGGAAAAATAACATAATCTATAGCCTCTATCCTCGCAAGATCTTCTGACTGAGATTTTATTTTAGAAATAACGTTCTAGTTTCAAAAAGGCTGTTATCGTTTTTAGCTGCTGAGAAATATCTCTCTAGAGAAGTTTTCTCGTAAGTGGATGAACAAATCTCGATTGCTGGAATTTCTTATGACAGGTTTTATACGTATAGGTTATAATATGATACGGTTTTATCTATAATTGGATTAGATTGAAAATGGGTTCCATTTAAAGGTATGCGTAATTGAACTGTGATAAATATTGAATACAAAAATAATTTAAAAAAATTCTTGTAATTTAATTTTGTGGAAGTAAAGTAAGATTAATGAATTTTCTTAACATTATTTCAATCTTGTCGAAAAACAATTATAGCTATATATTTAGACTAATTTAAAGTGAGCTATGACATTTAAATATGTTCAAATATGTTTTTTTAAAAAGTGCTATTCGAAAAAGAGATCTCATAGAATATAATCGTATGACTACAGATCGTAAAATAATAGTTTAATAGTTTAATCATTGAATTTATCTAAAATTGCCGAAATTTGTTTTGATCACCAAAGAACATAATGATTCACTTAATGGCTTATATCACCCAATTTTTTTATTGAAAATTAATTCGATAAATAATACAGCATCAAAAAATAATAACACATCTAAGTTTATTATTTTGAAAATGATTAAATTTATGTGGAACAAAATTTAATGTTAAAGAAAAATAATTAAATATAAGAAAAAAAAAAAAAATTATCTCTATCTTATGGCTTAAAAGATCAGCATCAGAAAATTTAAGGAGCTGCACGTGCTCTTTTGTTACATTATTTTTTGATCCTGCGATTTTTTCATTTTGTCTTTATTAAACTTCTAAACTTTAACCAAATCATTTTCTTAAAACTGTATTTTCTTCTTTCCAATATGAATTTTTCTCATAAGATTATTTTTATAATTATTCTGTAAGACAGATTATACCATTAAAGAATTTAAAGAAACTATAATTTCACCTACTGTAAAGAAGATGAGAAGAACAACAATACTGCCAGCTGTCAGAAGATCTTCATCTTTCCCATGAAGATTGATATATGTCATTAACGGTTAACCGAACTTGTTTTGATAGTGTGTGCTCGTTCAGTACAAAGGAAATCATTTATCCATAAAGAAAATTAAGAGAATCATGACATAATATAAACATTGAAGATTTTCCTACAGTCCGTTAATGACCTCAGTTGCTTCATTTAGGATATATTCTATTTCGTTTCTATTTTAAAAATTCGGTTCATTTAGATAATATTTATATCTGTTTTGATCTAAATATAAGGAACTCAGATTCCAAAGAGAAATACGAGGCTTTAGAATTTTTATCAGAGATTATTAACTGTTTATTAGCTTAAAACAATCAGAATGACATCACGATGCTTACAAAATAGTATTTTGCAATATTCGACACTTCACTCTTCAATAAATATTGAATCATATTTTGTTTAGGAATATTCTTCAATGTATGGATAATATTAATTTAGTTATCCTACTAAAAACTGATTAAGGATCTAAAATGATTTAAATGTCAGTTTTTTGACATATCAGTTAAAATAATATAAGAGATTGTTTCATTCTTTTTAATGTATCACATGATTCTTCTTTTTGCACCCAAATTATATTTTGCAGTTTTATTTCAAATTTCCACGTAATTTCGAAAATATTTTGAAACTTCATTTGATCTTAGACAATAAATAAAACTCAGATTAGCCGGTTCTTGTGTGTAAGCATCAGAAACGTAATTAGCAAAGAATGTGTTAAAGGGAAACATATTTTAAAGTCGGAGCAATATTAAGCAAAAAGGAAACAAACATTCAATAACATTTTTTTCCCAGTAAAATAACATCGGCTAATTGGAAAAAAAAATTGAATGCATAAATTAAAATTAGTTTTAAGGATTTTGATTAATTTTTTCCAGGAATGTTGAATCATTCATTGAACGGTTATTGATTTTCATGAAAGTTTAAAACAATTCATATCAATAAAAAATTTAAATACCGCAAATAAGGAAGAATATTATTTTAGCTTGAATCCTATACGAGTTTTTATATTTTAGTAAATTTCTGAAGGTTGCAAAATCTTTGCTTTCAAAATACAAGAGTGTGAAGTTATTACTAACAATGCTGAATCATGTCATCAACAAGATGAAAACTGCAAAAAGTTTTCAAAATGGTTGCTATCTCCACTGCGTATGGACGGAATGTATAAATATTAGCATATTTGGAAATTTAAATACATCTGCCAACGACATGTTTTGTTTCTCAAGCTTCATATTAAGGGAATATCAAATTGCAAAAAGTTTTCAAGCTATAAATTAATTATTTGTACTCATATACATTTCTATTTATTTCAAAAAGAATTGTGATATTACAATTTAAATTATTCTAAATAAAAATAGTTGAAATAAAATCCTCATCGAATTTTTGTATATATTTAATCCTTATTCATCAATTTAATATTTGCAAATGTTTAAAAAATATGTAAATGTATGTTGGAGATAACGTTAAGTATTATAATTTCTTTATCTTTACCTCTTTAACAGTTTGCAATAACAAATTGCTGAATTCATCATCAGTTTTAAACTATTTTCCATGTTAACAATACAAGATCCTTTCAAAGAAAAAAAACCCATTTTTAATGTTTAATCGAACACACACGCATTAAATGTTTCATGAATCGGTTACATTAAACTGATTCATTATTGCTAAATCTTTTCCTTAGTTTAGAGAAATTTTAAGAATGCAACCTATCAACCACTCAACAGCACTTTAAATTCGAAAGCTTAAGATAAAAGTTTTAGAGAATAAAATATGTTTAATTTTATCAATTTTTTTGAACTGGGTAGTATTATCGATCCCAGCCTTAGGGATGTCTTTTTACTCTGAATACCTAATTTATTCTGAATCGGCGCATCACAATTTTTGCATGACGGGTATCATTTTCCACTTTTCTCGAATTTTATGATTCAAAATCCAACTTCCTTCAAAAGAGCTGAAAAGAAATCTCGAAATTCTATAGAACTTCTTTACCGATGCATTGAAAAGAAAAAAAAATGAGAAATCGGAGAAAAAAACCACTGTAGAAGAATTCAGAAAAGTCGAACAATGTCTCGGCACTGGCGGTCTCAGCTAATAGAAGACCAGATAAGAGACAGAGCAAAATTGGCGCGAATAAGAATGAAAAAAAGAAGAAAAGAAATTCTGGTAGTTGTAACCCAAGAAGATTCTGGCTATCACTCTCTTCTGGACTTATAAAAGTCTCGTTTATCTTAAGAGTTTTTACTATTTTTCGGGAAAAAGAATGAACATACAGCTTCTTTTTCCCTTAAGAATCCTCTATTGGTTAATTTTATTTTACAAAGGACGATCGAGTTCCAACGAACAGAGCTATTCTCTTTTATATTTGTGGGAAGAAATTGTCCCTAGAGACGTTTTCGTATTAACGAATCTACAAACTCTTCGGTTAGGATCTATTCTGTAGAAAACTCCTATGATAGGTTTCAGAGATATACGTTACCTTAAGGTATTGAGACCCTGCAATTTGATTTGATTGAATAAGTTTGCATTTTAAAATATAGTCAAACGACAACTATTAAAGGAAAATGGTTGGTTGAATTGTGAATATAAAAATTGTTTGTAGAAAAACTGTTCGCTTAGATATAATTTTGTGGGAATAAGGTAAAAACTAAAAAGCTTGGAGTAAACAGATTCAAGCAGTATTTTTGTGGATGCATCACTAATAAAGCTTGTTTCAAAAGAAATTCTAAAATAATTGCAGAATCTTGGATACCTCGACACAAACGATTTTTATGATATCTGAACTACATAATGAGATTTCTCAAGATATTAATATTAAGACTTTTTAATAACAGAAATCATTATTGTCTTAAAAAGTAAAATTAAATTATATTATGTGGTTTAATCCTTTACTTAGCTAGTAGTTTGAATAGTAGTAGTAATAGCAAGAATAAACTCCGCTTATAAACAAAATCTTTATTAATAAAACATTATTTTACACGCAACCAGCTGTTGTTGTTATGAGTAAAAAAGTAAAGGTGATTCGAAATTGACGTCATGATCTATATATAGTCAAAATTAGTTCAGTTCAGTTCACTTCTTAGAATAACGATTCATATAGCAGCTCCACCACAAATAACATTGGAGGAAAGAAAAATTGGGAATGAAAACAATATCTAATAAGTGTTTAGTTTTTGTTTTTAAAAATATAAATAAGGATTTTTAGAACTAATTAAAAGTACCACTGGAATTCAAAAGGATATACATGATTTCTTTAAAAGAAATTAATCTGAAAGCAAAAAATCATAATTTTCACTCACAGAAAAATTTAAATTTACTGGAGACAAAATATTAAAATTAAACGTAGACTTCCTGAAATTTAACATATTAATTTTTTTATCCATACATGAGTACAGATGCTAATTAAAAATTACCTTTTATTTCCCGACATTTCCGTCTATCATAATTATAAATTTATTTTATTATAATTCATTTAATAGAGTTAATGAATAAAGGTTATTTTTCCCCCTAATAATATCTTCCATTTGAAGATTAATCTAAACTCATGATATCCTTACTCCATTTTTGTTAAAAGGGAGAGATTGGGAAGATTAAATCACTTTTTTAATTTAATATTCTTCAATTTAGTGGAAGTATTACAATTTCCTTAGATTGTTAAAAGTTAATTGCATTCAAGAAATGAAGTAGCTTATAAAATGCATAACAGTTTGAAATAAACAGATCTTTAAATTAAATGAGATTTGCATAATCTTTAATATCGAAGCAATCAAACTGCGATATTCTGAAGTTGATGAAAATGATAAATTTATTCTGAAGGTCATGTTTTAAATTGAAAAAATACTAGTAAAGAATTAAAACTCATGGATTAATGTAATTTAAAAAAATTAGAGCAAAGCAAACGAGAGATAAATTGGCAATAGAAATTATAATTTCTAATTATTTAGAGGTTAGTAGGTTTTGAGAAAAAAATGAACAAACTTCAATTCAACTAATGATATTGCAATCCCAGGAATAATTTTAAATGAAAAGTTTAGAAAATATTATTTTTCTTTTGCGTAGGATACATCGCAGCTTTAATAATGTTCATAGCTCCTGTAAAATTTAGAATCTTATTTATTATAATTCTAAATCAATGCTCTATTTAGAATCTTTTCAATGGAATTATGAGATGCATAATTTTAATATTATTTGAATAACAATCGATTTAAGATTGATTGATATAGATATTATATTGAATAGAGTTTCTGAAATATTGTGGTGGTAATTTTGTTTATTTGAAAGTGATGCTATTTCAAACTCTTAAACAGCTGCGCGTTAACTTTTAATTAATTCACGGTGCCTGATATAAGGCTACTTTTTTGTACAGCAAATGAAATATACATTTTGGCTCATTTAAAAAAGTTTGCTTCTATGGAATTATATCGCTCGAATGAAACTTATTGTACCTAAAATAAGATGTTTGTTATGTTCTCTTTGGTTGGATTGGGTTGGAATTAGATGCAAGAGGTTAGATTTGGACCGGAGGTTTTAAGCTCATAACCCATACGCCCGGTATGCTATATGTATGGGCTTTTCGCATGCTAAAGTTCAAGTTGTTGGACTAATGTCATTATACCAGAGTGGCTGCAAACCTTAAGACGGAGGGTTGTCATACTTATTATCTTGCCGCTGCTCAAAATTACGATGCAATCCCAAAATAACCGTGGTTTTATTTGGAAATGGACGTTATGTATATAGAATATTAAACCACCATATACATGGTAAATACGCATTTATATGATAAGAATAGAAAAAAATTGGTAATTCCATTTGTTTTATATTTTAGGTATTTGTTTTATTTTTTGTATGATAGAGACTTTTATTTAAAAAAATAAATAACATCAAAAATAACTCTTACCGTAACAAAAGAAAAAATCATTGGCAATCATATATAGAATACATAGAATATATAAAATCATATATAGAATACAATTTTAATATGAACATCATTTTATTAAAATTTTTCTTCAGAACAGTTTCAGCTAATTATTTGGTTGATGGCATTGTACTGATTTAATAAATTCTGCGTGATTAACGCTTTCATATTACAAGTGAAAAAATTACTACAATGGTTGTGTTTAGTAATATGTTTAAACCTGAGACACAGGTGGCTAAAACGTCTCACAATTCGATTGATTGATTCATATCTCGGAATTCTTGATTAATCTATCTTGTTCTCGTCTAAGCTTGATTGAATCAGAAATTATACTTTGTATGTACTAAGTTTAATTTAAATTTGTAATATCATAAAAAGTTAATGTTTATTTTAAATCTGAAATATGTCACAGGAGGCTAAAAAAACATCTTAAGTTTCAGTGATTGATTCAATTATCGGAACTCTTGATACAACTATCTTGTTCTCTCTGATATGAAATTATATGCTGTGTATAAAAATATTGTATCACAAATAACAATAAACCCCTATACAGTCTGCCAAAAATGTATTGGGTTCACAAAATAAGTTGAGAGATTTTTATTATAATATTTTACTTAAATGTACATTTGAAACCAAAACAAAGAAATGAATTTTATTTTGTTATATACTAATCAGAATAATTCAAACAAAACTCTCATATTAATGCAATTATAGTTATAATTGAAAACAGAAGATATCAAGGGGAAAAAAAAACGGGCTCAAAAAAGTATTGGGACACTTCCCAATAAAATAAGAAAAACAATGCAAACTTAAAAGTTAATATCTTGTTGGGCCACCCTTGCGTATAATGACTTTTCATAGTCTATTCTGCACGGATTGGACCAAGTTTTTACAAAATAATCCATCGATTTTGGTCCACTCTTTACCAAATGTTTTCTTCGGTCCTGCTTGTTAGAAATTTGAAATTCATACAGTTTTTGCTTCAAATAATCCCACTCATGCTCAATGGGATTAAAGTTTGGACTTTGTGCAGGAGTCTTAATAACACTAGGACAGTGATAGAGGATCCATAACTTGTAAATATCAGCCGTAGATTTCGAGTCCTTATCTTGGTACAGTTTAAGATGTCTTGAGATTCCCACCTTGCTCGCACTTTGCATTAAATTTCGGTTGGGAATGTCAAGATAGATACTTTTATTCGTTGTACCATCAATAAAATGCGAATTCCCGACATCAGTACTTACCCTATAACTCCAGATTATTTTATTGCCACCTCCATTTTTGATAGTAGACAATACATTTTTGACATGCGTTGCTGCATTTGGTTTCCACCAAGCGTTTTACTTACTATCTCATCCGAAAATGTTATATTCGCTTTCATCAACAAAAATTACATTTTTCTGAAATTCTTTTGGCTGCTTTACATACATTTTAGCAAATGTCGATTAGGTTTACTGAAGTAGGGCTTTCTTTGAGGTACTCTGCCATGATATTTATGTTTTCTTAAAACAATTCTAACAATTTCAGGATTTACAGTTTTTCCGAACTTAGTTTTACATTGCAGAGTCAATTTTAATGCACTAGTTTTTGGATTAAAGTAAACTTGTTTCACAATCCACCTCTCTTCACATTCATTAAATGTTATTGTACTCCCTGAACTTTGCTTGTCCTCAGTACTATTTGTTTCTTTTGAACTCGTGAATAATGTTAAAAACAGTAGGCTTACTCAATTTCAAGATATGTCCTATGCAGCGAACTCATTTTCCATTGACTTATTACAATATTTCGCACATCAATCGATATATCTTCGTTTGTCGCCATTTTTTCTATAAGAAATCTTATCTGTTGAGATTTTTATGTTTAAAGTTATAGTCTAAAAAGTGGTAATAAATTCAGTTCTATTGATGTGCTATATGTTTGTTGAATTTCTCATTTCAAAAGTATCCCAATACTTTTTTTCTCTTATTTGCCTTTGAATTATATTTGAAAAGCTAGCTTGGTATAATTTTAATATACCGAAAAAATTTTCCTTACAAATTTTACAACAAATGTGAAAATACTCCTGGATTCATTTCGTTTCTATTTTAAGGTGAGAAATAATTTTGTAAATAGCTTTTTAGATATTTATGCCAAGTGTTCTAATACTTTTTTGAATGACTGTATATCCCCGAGTTCTCTAACGGACGAATTTGGAAGGAAAAGCCTGCCATGCTCTTTATTGAAACAGGATTTGCTCATGTCATGTTCACGTCGGCCTTGATTTGTCTGAATCCCAGTAAAAAATGGCAGTGGGCAATTGAATTCAAATCCAAAAGGCTGTTCTGATTGGATTGAGATAAAAATATACAAGACATTTTGAATTAATAGATTTTAAGAGTCAAGTGCAGGATTCTGAAATTAAAACTATGAAAACTTATCCCATTTAGAGCCTTACAGAAGATCCACATTTCTATGCGGAGAAAGGGAGCGGGACGGGAAGGAGAGATAAAATCTTCACTAAAAAGGGAAAGATAAAGTTTTAAGGAGACCACTTTTGCTGCTTTAAACATGGTATTAATGAGTGATATATAAAAGTATATATAAACAACGACGGTATATATAAACGGTATATATGACGGTATATATAAACAAACTGAGTAATGGCGAATTATTTTTCTCGATTTTTTACTTTCTCGTATGCGTAAGTATAAGAAAAATTTTGAAAATTTGAACTTAAGATTTTGACGAATCTCTATGTTTCAGACATCCGAAAAACCCATCTTTTGTACTAATGCCAGTCCATGCGTCTCTGAATGCAATGGCTCAAAAACGATTTGGGTAAAATGGATGAAAATTGATGTGTGGACTTACGACAAAATTTATAGATTTTTATCTAATTTTGAACGAAATTCATTCACTGAAAATCTCTTTGTTTGGCTCTACGATTGCAAATGAATTTGATAACTACGAAACGACAAGAATAAAGCAGGTGATATTGGGTACACAATATTAACATCTTCCATGCATAAATTTTTACCAAATTCAAACAAAATATGTCAAACTGTTGACCGTCTGTCGATCTACATATTCGCATGAATGTAAACACAATAATTTGTAAACGGAATAATTTAAATCAAAGAGATTCTTATGTTATCTTATGACTACACACGTAATTCCATTTTAAATTTTGGAGTAAATCGGTTGACAAAAATGCGCCCAAAATACATATTCTCATGATAGATTCAAGTCACATATCTATCAACAGTTCTACATTTCGAAAAGTCGCATATCTATATTTCGAAACTATCATTCATCAATGCTTTGCAAGGTAATCAAAAAATTTAATGAGGAATAAGCGAGAAAGTTTCGGGGAGACAACAATCGCCGTTTTAGCTTTTGGTCATTCATAGAAGTTAAAACGCAGAAAAACTTTGCTGAAATTGCTTTCCTTGTCCCAAATGTATTATTGACATTTATATTTCAAAAAGTCGTTCTACAAATAGAATTGCAATAGTGATTCATTTTTACCAAGTCTCTTTTAATATATTCAGAATGCATCTTTGTTTCAGCACTTAAATCATATGGATAATTTATGATATTCTCTAATCTCACGATTACAAAGAATATTTAGTTTTTATGAAATCTTAGAATGATTCATGGTCCGATTCATTTATCATTTATCGGCAACTGAAATCCATCATCCACAAGGTAAATTAAAAGCGCGGTGTGATTAAAAAAAAGAAAATTAATTTACAATATCTAGAACTTAAATAGTATTTTTTATTTATAATTTAAAATGCAGTAAAATTTCGAAATATTCTGAAAAGTATAATATTGAACGTATTTGCATAGAATTTGAAATGAATACTTAAGAAACAAAGTGAAATACAATTTTCTTGCATAAGGTAAATTGTAAATTTTGATATTTAACTATTAACCCTAATATTTTAGAAGAAAGGTTATTATTCATTCTCAGTTTTGATCAGCTGAGGAGAATGTTAATTTACAGCATGCATAATAAATACTAAACAAAAGCCTTATATTTTATAGTTAAAATTGCTTCATTTCACCTGGGTGTTTTAAATTTAACTATAGTTGCACAGAGAATTGAAATATTGTCCCTGAACGAAAAAGCAATTTATTGAAATCTCTGATTACTTTTGTTTCACATACATTTCATTTATATACCATACGAAGGAAAACACATCACATTTTCCCGCTCTCTATTTTTTCATCCTAGAATATCTCTTTACATATAAATCTTTTGAATATATAACAAAGACTCAAGTCAGACAACAACGGAAGACCTCATGCCAACAATGTAAAAGAAACGTAAGGGGGAAAAAAAGTCTCCGAGTTCTCATATATCCACCTGAATTCCAACAATGCAAAAAAGAAGCCGTCAGCCATCTTTCGTGGCGTTATTTTTTGCAGCGGATGCATCTATCAAAATGTCGTTCGTCTTTTTGCATCTTTTCTTTCACCTCAGTGTGGCAACATGACCGGCTGAAAAACATTCCGTCGAATAACCACGATTGATTATAGTTGAATTTTTTCCGCTTCAGCTTTGACTAACAAGAAAGAAACAAAAGTTGCATATTTTTTCATATTTATGCCATAAGCCTATAAGATCGTGACATGGATCGTATCATTTTTTTTTTCTTTTGGATACTTGTCTATTTTTTCGCATGCTGGCTGTTTTTGGGTGTATGTGGTTTATTATTTATCCATCGGCAAGATATTAATGATGATAAAGTTGCGAAACTTCCCTATTTTGGATGTTTATTTGAAACACGAAACTTATAAATTGGGCACAATTTTGTTACATATTTACAACAAAATTCTCTTCTTTTCAATTCAGTTCCATTTTGATGACAACTTATTCGTTCGTTAGTTCTGAAGGTGTAAATAGAGCGAAAGAGTCAGTCACCAGAAATAGAATATTTGATTCCTATTAAATTATTACTACAAAATACTTCACCGTAATGATTCCCTATTTGCTGTATGCAAAAATTGAAAAATATAGAGTTTTTGAAAAACTGAAATTGGTTAAATATTATGAAATTTTCCTATAACTAGTTTGAAATGAAGAATTTGAACATTGAATCAAATTTTCTGCCTGAGAAAATTAACTACAAATCGTTTACAGGCAAGAAAGTATTGTATATCCTTCATATAATTACACGGAATAGCATGAAAAATAGACCTGTTGAATTGTCACAAAAAGTACGAAAATAAATTTTATTAATTTAATGTGTTGAGTTGGCCGTCGAAAACAGATCACTACACTTGTTCCTGGATATAGAAACATATAAAGGGAATGAAAGTGTGGGGCGGTTGTAATATCCAAATTTTGCATTTAAAAAAGTTTATCAATCTAAGATGAACGGAAAATTTATAGCTATAAAGGTCCTATACTATAGCTGTAGAATTTAATGCAGCTTAAATAAAGCAAAGAATATTTTTTTTAATATTCATAAATTTTTAATATTCATAAAATAAAAAATTTAATTCATAATTCATATTATTTTTTTAATTTCAGCAAATGTTTCTCATTTTCTTTAAGCATGCTCGACTTACAAGAAAAACGCTAGGAAGAATTAAGATCGACATCTGCATAATTTTCCGAAAATTTGCCGGAAAAAATACCTATAAGCAATTTTTTATCTGATCTAATTCATGAACAGAATCGAAAATATTTCTGTACGATATCAAGTGATATTATATAGATTTATAATATATATTAATTTATGCATTGTGAAATTAGAACTCCTCTAATTTAGTCTTAAGGTGTGATAAATTAACACTTAGTCCTTTTTAGCATCTGCAACTTTTAAGAATTAATATTTTAATTTGAGATTAATAGCCATTTTTCAAAATACGGAAAACCAGTGATACAATTCTTTTTTCGAGAGCAAATATAATGGTCTGTTTTGGATATTCAGTTCCATAAATTATACCAATAAATTAATATCATGGATTTTTATTTTTAAAATACTATTCAAAATTGAAAATAATTAATAATTCAAAAGATTAATGTAAACATTCTCCTTTTCATTATTCCTTTAGGAGAAAGGTTTAAGAGAAAAGGTATTGTAGTTATAGTAATTGCAAACTAAAATGAAACTAAAAATATATAATTAGAAAATAAAGCTAAAAGCTAATCTTGTTTCAATCCGAAGAGTGCTAATGCATATTACGGGGAAATGATTTCATTAATAATTTCCAATTTATTATAATTTATTAAAAGATCTCGAAAGAGTACTCTTTCTTAAAAGAATATTTCACATTCTTCTTTCATGAGAAGAAGTTCTTGTGGTCTTTCAGATGATAGTTCCAATTCGAGACGTTATCTTATATACATATATATAGAGAGAGAGATGGTGCCGCAATAACTATATCTGTGGTGGAATTTAGATTAATATGATCCATGCAGGAAGCAACAGGACGAATGTTTTTAGGAACATTTCTTTTAATAATCACATTCACACACTAAACAAGCACAAACACGCAGGCAAGACATTCACGCGCGCGGCTTCACAGCATCGCATCTCATTCTAATTACAATCGCAGTGCACTATGGGATGACATATGGGGTGGCCTAATCAGGTATCGCCAACTAGTATCCAAAAGAGAAGATAATAGTAATGCGACTGCTACACATCTAATTTTTTTTAAGAGAAAAGTGCCGATTTATATTGTTTTTTGTTCAGTATTTCTATATCAGCAGCTTTAATTTCCTGGAGAAAATTTCATAACTTGATCATTTATGATTACACAAAAGTAGAATTTTCTTTGTTTAAAATGTTTTCAAAAATATTTTACGAAAGATGATTAATAGGAAGCTGGTATAGCTTAAAAGTTTATATTTCATAATATTCTAGACAATGCACATATTAATTAAAAAATAGAAATATATCTCTGGATTTAAAATAATTTTTTTCAACTGGATAAGTATAACTATCTGTAAAGTTTCAGAAATTTTTTATTGAACAATGATTAGTTACAACACTGCATTTTCATATCAATGTGCTAAATGGACCTAAAAATTAATAAAATTTCATCTTATTAATTAAAGTTCCCTTATTGTATTAATAATCTGGTGTAATAATTTATTTTATAAAATGTTACAGAACTATCATTGATTTTTCTATATAAAATTTTATATCATTAATAAATTTTCCCTCAAATGCTTACGTATTCTTGTATCATGCTTTTTAAAAATGTATCCTTTGCCTCCATATACCTAAAATGATACTTTTAGTCACAAAATTTATTTTCAGGTTTCTGATTAATGAAGAAAAAATTGAAAATATTCGGCATATTTTAATAAAGTTATAAAGACAAAGAATAAATTAATTCTTTGTATTGATGAATTTAATAACTGAAAGGTAAAGAATAAAATTAGAAGAATAGAGAAAAAAGTCTTGTCTGCGAGACAAAATCAAATCAATGAGCATATGTCTCAATTTAATGAAAGAAATATATTAAAAGAGCCAATTATATTAAATATTCATTTTTTAGATCACTGGCTGAATAATAATAGAAAATGGATTTTTTTTATAGAATTTTGTTTGAAATGCTCAACTCTGAGAGCAAAGGATTTACACTACATAGCATTAATAACTTTCTTAATTAAATAACTTTAATAACTTTCTTCAAAAATAGCAATTTCAAATTTTTCTTCATTAAAATAGTTATTAATGTTAATTTTTCAAAAGTAAAATTAATAACTTTCTTATTTTTTTCAAATTATGCTATGTTTGTTTCTGATTAAGTTGTAATTTAAATAAAATTGTATAAATAAAATCATAAACTACATGTCCATCAGTTTAATCTAAAATTTTCCACATCATTTCAAATATATCAGTCCTTCGTTACAAATTTTTTCTATATTTTAACTAATAAATAAAGTATAATTCTTACTATTTACAATATTAATGATATAAATTGCTGGTTAAGTTTAATAAAGAATGTTCTTTAAATATAAGTAAACTATTGAATAGTTAATTTAAAATAGATGTGTCGTTTATGGCCTCAAAACTTCCATTTGTAGAAAGCATTGAATTATCTAATTGAATTAAATATGTAGAAGGAAACATTGTTTGCTTACGGTAATTTATCATAAACATTCTCCATTTATGAAGGAAGCTATGAAGAATAGTTTTTTTTTTAAATATTGCGTTGGATAGCATGGATTTTCTTATATCAAACACCTTAAGAATTATGAAAAAAATCATAGTAATACTTCAATTTCTGATTAAATCTATGAAATGATATATTTTATAGGAACAATATCTAAATAATGAGCCTGAGCCTTTAATCTTCCCTTTGTTTTCACAATTTTGTCGAAATTTACTTTTTATGTGAATGCTACAATAAATATTTTAATTACACTGATAAAAAGTCTTACTAAAAGGTTGAAAATTATATATTCATAAGTAATAAACACTTAAATTTCCTTAATATAAGCGTTTTTTCTCTTTGAAAATGCAGAAATGCAATCAAGCTTTTCCAAAGTTTCATTACTTTGTTTCAGAAACTTTTGAAAAGATCCATTATTCTAATTTTACGAATCTACCGAATTCAAATATTTTTTATTGTTTTAATCGCTTCTGCATTAATCAGATAAAGGTTTCGCCAAATCATATGCCAAATAATTCACCCCATTCGGAACATCTTACATATACTTCGCCCCTTTTGTGTGAGTTTAAATTTAGAGATGAGCCTTTAAATGCACCTATGTTTGAGGTCTCGTCATTTTTATGGCTCACTTGAGCTGTTAGTTCGGTTCAACTATAATTTAAAAGCTTTTACTCAAAGTGCATTTTATCGAAGTGGAAAACTTCAGTTAAACTGAGCCAATTGAACAGAATGTCCTTATTGTAAAAGACGTCCTATTTAATGATATCCGCCCCTCAATATTACTCGAAATAAATGTTATTGCATTTAACAAAACCACTCAAAAGACGACATTTTTAATTTTTATAATCATCTAAATACATTTTAAAGCTAGTTTATAAAAGTTACAAATTTTCTGTGTGAATTACAAATTAAGGTATAATTTTTGCATCTCTTTTATCTAAAGTTTGCAAGAATATTTTAACAGTCTGTATCATTTATTCATATTCTTTGAATGCTGGTAGGATTACTTTTTTAGAAGTAATTTTTTGAGATATTATTGTCTTTAATAACTCTGTAAGCAAAGAAAATTGCATTAAGACCGACATTTAGAAAATATGAAGACTACACAATATATTTTATCAGTTTTTTTTGTGATAAAAGGAAATTTGTTAATATAAGAAACTAAGGAACCGAAAGCTTATTATGAACGTTCATGCAATCGAAATGCATGCAATATCTTTGGCATGTTTAGTTGGAGATTTCGATATATTCGTCTTATAGTAGTTTCTTATAGAAAAAATTCAGATATTTTGATTTCTGCTTCTTAAAAATCACTCTTCACTTTTATCATCAGATTTTCGTAGAAATTAAAAAAAAAAAATTGTTTCATCCCAAAAATCCTGAAATTGAAAAAAAATTGTCACAATTTAAACAGAAAGAAGAAGAAATGAAAAAATAGTCGATGAAACCAGTGCAGAAATTTTTTTTAAAATAAATGAATGCTATCTCGGTACTTGTGATCTCAGTTAATAGAAGGTCAAGATAAAACGCAGAATAAAATTGGTGTTGGAAAAACGAAAAAAGAATTATGTCTATTGTAACTCAAGAAAATGTAGTCATCACTCTCTCCTGGTCCGATGAAAGTTTCGTTTATTTTAAAATTTTTTTCCTGTTTTTCTTCAAAAGCAATGGATCTGAAGTCCCTTTCTCCCATACGAGTCCTCTATCTGAGATTTTATTTTACAGTGGATGATCTAGTTTCAGCGAAGAAGACTGTTATCGCCTATATTTGTGGAGAAAGTGTCCCGGGAGAAATTTCGACATTAGTAGCTGTGCAGACTCTTTCGGTGACATGTCGATCAGAGATGTTTCTTAAAGATAGGCATCAGACTTGCGTAAGAAATTGTATACGTCTGATGCTTATCTTTATACATTGTTTTAGGGTTTGCAGTTTGAAGTCATTGCAGTTTGGTTCGATTGGGAAAGAGCGTCGTTATGTTAGAGAATTGCCAAGTAATATTCTTTGCAGAAAAAAGAATGATTGAGTGAGGTAAATGAAATGAATATGAAAATCGTTTCTAGGGAAATATTACGGTTACTTGTGACTTTTAGAAAGGAAAATATCGGGAAAATAAAATAAATAAAAGGAAAATATTAGGGAAGTAAATTAAATAAAAGGAAAATTTCAAAAAATAAAATAAATAAGGGGAAAATATCAGGAAAATAAAGTAAATAAAAGGAAAATAAATAAAAAAAAACCTAAATAAAAATAAACAGAATTTTCATTTTTATTGTTAGCTTATCGAAAAGTAACCAAGCTACACTGAAATTGCTGATTTGGAGTGAATAACAAATTCAAACTATTTCAAATATAGATTTTTAAAAGAATTTGAGAATAATGAATATCTTATAACAAAATGCTTTTATTGTTGTAAAAATATTTTCACTAAGAACTAACCTTTTCGAAAGTCTCTAATGTAAAATTAAATTCAATAAATTTATTTTTAAATGCTGTATTATTTTATGTAAACACAAAATTATACTGTATGATGTATTCACCCTTGTTTGCACAAACAAAATAGTATTCAGTATTCAAGTA
>JAPMOR010056149.1:0-11462 GCA_026543865.1 Argiope aurantia | reverse complement strand
TATTTATAAAACTACCTTTATCAGGACAGAAGTATGTTTCTTTCTATGTTGAGTTTTGTGCATTATTTTATTGCATTATCAAATAAATTGGTAACAAGCAAAATTTTAATATTGAAAGGTTTTATGAAGCATGGAACACAATTTTGTTCATTATTTTATTGTTTACTATATAATGGATTGTGAATATACTTTCATAATGTAGTTGTATTCAAATTCTACAAATAAATATTGTGTGTTCCATTCTTCTTCATGCAAATAACTTAAGATATATGGGATGAAAACATTATTTATGAATACAGCGACAGAAGACTTCTAAGAATCTTGCAACCATAACAGAAGTTTATCTCATTTGTTTTAATAGTTGGCCTTTCAACTTCAACAGCAGAATCACTTTTTGTTAATTGTTTTTATGACATGAGATATAGTATCTTGAACATGTCTGAATAGCGCATGTCTGTTTTGTTTTCTTAACGGTGAAATACAAATGCTTAAAATGTAATTAAATGCAGAAACAGACTGTAAATTCGTCGTTTCATTATTTTTAAATACAAAAATGAGTTTATGAATGTAGACGATTTCAATACGGTTGTAAGTGATTCTTTTTTGCAATTAAACACTTATACAGAAAGCAGCTTTAATATAATAAAATAAAAATTTCTGAACCTTTTATAATTAAAATTATCACCATATAAATAACATTTAATCAATATTTTTTGTATTAAAAATATCCGTCTTAAAATAGATATTTTTAAAAATAAAACCTCATTTTAGAACACTTTAATAATGATGTTTTTTAATGTAAAAAATTTCCTATTAATGATTCTATTTTGTTTAGTTTTTCTTGCCTAATGTTTGAATTAAATTTCATAAGTTTAATAATTTACTTTTTAATATTTTATTTATAAATTTCACCGATAAAAAATGAGAACTTATGAACTTTTAGTACAGCGTATTTTTCTGTTCAGTATTTTGGAATTATGAAATATTTTTTCATATGCATGGAAACATTTAAAAAATTAAAATAATTCTTCAGAATTCAACTGCAAAATAACAATGCATTCTTATATTTTTATTATAAGATTTGGATGCGAAATTTATTCGTATATGTACTATTTCAGTATCAGATTCAATATTACGAATGAGAAAACGGAGCACTAAAAAGATTCGAAAAAACAGCTTATGATCGAGTATATATCTGTCACAATTTTGCTTAGATAACAAAAATATTTCGTTTATTCAAATATTTTAAATATTTTTTTGACATAAAGCATTCATATTCATATTTCGAAGCTAAGCCCATCTGAACATTAGTGCATTTGAAGAATACATAACATGGAAGCAATTGAGGGCAAATGTTGACACAAAAATATTCAATCGTAGAATTAAAAAGGAATTTTCTATGGAATATACTTTCCTGTATCGTAAAAATAATATTACTTCATAGTTTATGGTTATTTGTTTTTAGGTACTTCCATATTCAATATGTTTTTATTAATTTACAAAATGGTAACATAAGAATACAGTTACATAATTCTTGACAAAACAAATTGAAAGACGGTCATATTTTTTACCATATTTTAATGAATGAATAATAATTTTTTTATTACTTTAAAGATAAATAAACTCCTCTTTGATGACATATTTACCTAATTTACAGTATGAACAGATCTAATATAGGCTCGCCCAATTTCCGTATAGTTTGTAAATAAAATTCCCTAAGAAACTGCTAATCAAAAATAAGTTTCCATTTTGGTAATTATTAATTGTATTATTATATTTAATAGAAAAAAATATCAGGCAATTGAAATAAAGTTACCTAGAAGCGAAGATAAATAGGATATATTTTTCTGCGAAGAGAAATAGTAAAGTGGATTACAGATATAATAAAATTTTGATAATTATTGTTTTGTGGAATCAGCTAAATTTTGGTAAAATTATTCTTAAAAACTAGGAGTTATAAAAGTTTTTGAAATTAGATATTTTATTTCAGAAATTTTTCTAGTTTTACACATATACTTGCAGTTGAAATAAAATTTAATTCAGATTTATTTTTGGTCTGTTTCTTATAGAAGAAAGGCATGGAAGCACAAGAAAGAGTTAGTAGAAAAAACATCTCAATTATTATTTTATCGACCTAAGTTAATCTAATGATTGCAATAAGGATTCAGATTCTATAGGAAACTAAATAGAGCTCAGTGAAAAGAAAAACAAACTTCTGTATGAATATATCAAATAAAGAGAACAAATTTTTACTCAGAAATGGTCTTCCTGTTGCTTCCAAACACTTTAACACCACTAAGAAATATACTCTGCATACTTATACAGGTGTGAACTCCCTTTTATGTAGCGAAAAGTTGGTTAACTAAATTTTCCTGCTGCTCGATTATTACTTCAATGACATCGAGCAATAAATTTCAAGGAATTAAAAAACATAACATCTAGTTATCTATAAAATAATCCCACCGGGATTTATGGTGCAATAAAGGACAAAAAAGAAGAATTTAGGTTTTCTCTTCACAATATGGAATAGATGCTTTGGAATGTATTGCTTTGTGTTGCTTATAATATGGAATGTGTTGCTTTGGTGACGTTTCTGATGACGTGAGCCTTTCTTGAGAGGAGATGTTGCGTAATGAAATAATGATCACTTGGTTACTAACTACATTAGGAACTCTGCTATATTTTTATTCCGATGGATGTCAAAACACGTTGCAGATGTATCGTTGTTTATGGTTATATGTAAAAAAAAACCCTCAGAATTTATAAGCGAGCTTTTCTGGAATATTAAGAATACAAACATATGAACACATGTTCCAATAATATTTGTTTTAAAATGTTTAGAATATTAAATTTCATACTAACAATCACAATTAGAATTTTATACCAGCTTTGACAATACTGGTGTTGTTATGTAACCTCGTAATGTATATTACAAGAAATTTTAAGACTCTTTTAATCAGAAAATACAAAGTTATTTAAGTTAAATTTAACATTTTAACATTTAACATTTTTTTATTATCAACAATTACTGTTGATAATAACACTCAGATGACAAATTATAAATGATGATTATTAATTAAATGAGAATTATTTTAATTCTCAAAAATTGAATGGTTTATTTCAACAGTTATCTAAATTAATTAAGGATGATATATTATTTAAAGACTATTGTTCCTATCTATATATACAATTCATATTTTTTAAATTATATTTCCTATACACCGATTTTTGATTTTCAGATTTAATTCTTTAGGTTCGCTTGAATTAGTAGAAGATATTTTTTATTTAAACTAAATAAGAATAAAATGATATACTGCGTTCTAGAATTTTTCAATAAAACTTCGAAAGCATCTTGAAATAAATTATTTTCTAAAAGCAATTTTTTAAATAAATAATTTTTGAAAACTGCAGATTCTTATATCAGCTTAAATACATTAATATATGACAAATCCGTTTTATTATTATAATTAGAAATAAGAAATATAAAAAGAAAATGATCTGAATGGCAAACACTAAGGAAGAATTAGAAATTTAGTTAACAATTCATTTAAATTAAAACTTTTATCTAATAAATAAACCATTTCACTACTTATCTGAAGAAGGAAAATTATGGCAATCAAAATTCTGTCTCTTCAAAATATAAGCATAAAAAAGTGCGTAGATTATATTATTAGAGAAATACTTCGAAATTCATGAAGCTTTACCAAGTCTTACCAGAATTTTGTATGAATATCACAAAAAAAATCTGACGTATAAATGAGCATTTTTACATGCATAACATTTTCTCTAATAAGACTGCAAATTCATGCAAGATAAAATGCATGTGTTTTGAATTTTTAGCAAAAATTATTCCAAGTGAAAATTTCCTTTTGTTTCAAATGTTTTTTAAAGAAATTATCCAGAAGTATTTTTAAAATATAAATATGGTTAATTAAAATATATGATAAAACTGATTTTCGTGTACTTTAGCGATTAACAAACAGAAATTTCACGAAGCTTCACAATTATAACTGTAAAAAAAATATAAAATAAAACATTTTATGACGAAACAAGATTTTCAATAAAAATATTTTCTTACTTTACTTTTGCACTTTTCAGCGATCTTAAGGTATTGGTGTTAAAGGGGAAAAAATGACAATTACCAGAAATCTCCTTATTTTACAGCAATATTTATAAAAGTGACAATAAAAACTGTTTGCAGTAATGGGAAAACATTAAAGACGGTAGAGTGAATATGAGTTACAGTAAGTTGTGTAACAGAAGAACAAAAATGGAGTTCACAATTTCTGTTTTTATCTTTCGTCCGACATGTTAGAAACATTTTTTACAGTAATATTACTGAAAGAATTTACTTATGTTTCATTTCAAATTTTTTGTTAGAATTCATCATATATATACTTGTTTCTCTCCTTAATTCTTAAATTTGTAAACATTGAATGGTTCAGATAATATCAAATTCCTTTCAAAATATTAAATAAACATGATAATTGTAGCTTGAATATTGTTTATAAATTAGATGATGCGACTTCATAAATGCGACTTCATAATCCATAAAACATAAGACATTTTAGATCTATTTTAAAGATGCTTTTTGAAAACATTTTTCACCATTTTATACAGAGTGTTCTATAGTAGTGTACATTTTACCTTTTTATTTTCGAATATATGAAGTATGTATGCATAGAAATAATTTTGTGACCGCCAAAAAATTCGAACCCGAGATTTTGACTGATCTCTACGTTTCAGACTGTTTTAATTCGAAAAACTCAGTTCCCTAGATGCCTAAGTCAAAATAATTTCTACAAAACTAAAAAGGTATATATAAAATTTGATTTACAGGATTTGTACCTACAATAGATCTATATCAAATTTAGTACCAAATCAGTCAAGGGAATGCCAGTCAATTAGTCTGTAGTATAGTAACCATAATAATATAGTTACCATAATAATATAGTAAACATAATAATTCCAGTATTTCCAGCAGCGATTAAATGTCAATTATCGCATGTGAGATTCAGTAAAAATGCCAGCTTCATTCCAAAGTTCAAAGATTTCATAATTACTGTTCGTCAATGACAGTACTAATACAAAAATGTAGGTTAAGAAGTACACGACTCTCATGCATGAAACAAAAAATCTGAGCAATCTTGGGAATCATGGCTTGCTTAAGAATCATAATTTCATGTGGAAGAAGGAAGATCTTTATTAGAGAGTATGCAAGAAATTTTCGTTTGTGCGCATAAACAATAAGAAGCGTTTAATGGCTTCTTCTTCAATAGCAATAAACCGAATTTTATTCATACAACTCTATGCAATTGTATGCTTTACATTCACACGAACAGATTTTCAGAGAGCTTCTTATTGACATTTTTTTAAAAGAAATGTTATAAAATATCTACAATTTGCAGTAAATGCGAATTATTTGACTTCAATCTTCAAGCTTGCTAAGTTTTTGATCATCTTGTTCTAAGTAAAAATTAATTTTTGGAAATGGTTTTTCTTTACTATCACGGAAGTTTAAAATACGATAGTCCAATTTCGAATTTTTCAATAATACATATACTCACCTCATCTCTACTACTTAATAGGTAATAAATGGTAATTTGAAGCAATGCATCTGAATTCAAATTACTAGCATAAGTTTTAGCTTTTTGTGTTCTATGTATGATAACATACGTAATTGTAGACAACCCTGGAAAGAAGGCAATCATTTTGAAAGTTTGAATATAATTAAAAACTTTTGAGCTGGTAGCGATTTTATTTTAAACTTTTTAATTAGATCTAAACTATATATAAAAATTCTTTTCCCTCTTCTGTGAATAACATTGGGATTCTGTTAACTTGGGATCCAATTAAAATAAAATGATGTCACGAATGGCATAAACTATTCAAAGGAAAAGAAACTTCGAAATTAATTAAAATGGAACTCCGTGATTTAAGTATAACCTTATTTTAATTTTATTCCAAGCTTTCGCGATTTTATTCTTCTGATGAAATTTCTTGAATTCTCATATATCCTGCAATTATTCCTAACTTATGAAAGACTTTGTAATATATGAATTATTTATTACTTTGAAATGAATATTAGAGATTAGATTAATTATGATACTAATTTTTTTAAAAAATACAATAATAAACAAATTATTTAATTTTTTTTTCATAATCAGAGCCAAAAGAGATCACATTCAGTATTTACTTTAAGTGCTTTTTTAGTAATTTTTCTGAATTAAATATATGAATATGATACAGTCGATAGTTAAAAGGCCCTTTGCATCATTTTTGCTTTATTGAATACGAAATATAGATTGGTAATATATTATAATAATAATAATAAGACAAAAAATCTTTCTCCACATTTTAAAGAAACACGAAGCTTGGAAGATCTCAGAAACCCAGAAAAATATGTTTGTAATCATCTATGATCTGTCTGTAAATACAATAAGTGCAAAAAAATAAAAAGGTGAAATTTAGCATTCATTTTTCTCATCAAAAGTTTGGATTTCCATTCACTTTTGGATAAAACCTTCCGGATGAATTTTACTTTTTCTTTCTACAAATCTGCATAAGAGTATCAGAATAAGGAACGGAATTCCTATTTAAATGGTATTTAGTATGGTGTTATCATTATATTTGACAGAAGACATCAGGTCTTTTAGTTGACGGTTCATAGATATATTTGTTTGCACCTATATGAATGCGATGATTTAATATATAATGAAATGAAAAAATAAATTTAGCATGTGCTCAGAAGAACTAAATTGTAAATCAAGTATTGTATTGAATCAATCAAAATGAAAAGATCGAAAGCACACATTTGAATTCATTTATTGTATCATAAAAATAAAAATATGTTATACTCTATAAGAGGATGTTTAGAGAAAAATTCCGTTGCTTTTCCTTTTTCTGTTTTGTAAGAATAAACAACGAATAAGGCATTCAGTATAATATCTGATAAGAACTAAAGAATCTGATTACCTTTCTCTTTTGATTTGTTAATTTTTAGAATAAACAGACGATAACTACATTTGAAATTACTTTTTAAATGAAATACAATTAAATATTTCATTCAATGAGTTTTGTAATAAAAAACTTTATTTTTTGAAAAGACTAAATTTTGAATGATTTAATATTATGTGCTTGATTGATACAAAAAATAAATACTAAGAATAATCAGTGGGAGCATTATAAAAACATAGAAATATAAAAAACTTAAAATTTTCGAAAACAAGTTTCGTTGAGTTCATTTAATGCTTAGTTTTTTTTTTTACTCTTTCAAATTAAAAAATATGCTCATAAAAATGCTATTCAATTTATTAAAATATTAAAAAGCAATAAAATGCTATTTTTAAGTTTCTTTTTTTCATTTAGTTTATTATCAAATAGGAGATGACCTTTCGGAGGATGTTAGTTTGTAATGAAATTAGAATCTCAGTAAAATCCTAATTATTTCATTTTTATTATTCAAATGCATGCATAGAAAGATTTCTCCCAAAGAATAATCTTACTCAGAAAAGTGATGAAATCTCTATAAATTTTCACAGACATCTTAACTATATCATCCTTCCACTGTTGGTAATCAAAATGTTCTTTAGATTTTCTAAATGTTAGCTCCTTTTCTATGTAAAAAGTTTTCAGAGAAATTCCATTCCATCTAAATTTTTGAAACATCCATTTTTTCTAAAACAATCCATTAAGAAAACAAGCTGATTAGCATCACATAATTCTATAATGCATTAATCTAAGTTAATGCAATTTCTTTTCAAAGAATCCTTTCGAACGGAATAAGTGAAGTGGCAACTGTGAACACGAATTTTAAAAACTGTTCGAAAATCTTTTCAAAGTAAATTTAAAAATAATTTTACCACATGTTCGGGAAGAAGACTGAAATTTCATGAATCAACTTGAAAATGAATAAATGTCTTTAATTTTAAGAGCAGCATCCTTGTAGTATTGATTTGATGCTGTAATAAATCTCATTTACATTGAATTAATGCATTACTCTCTCTTTAATAAATTGCTCTCTTTCATGCTTTCCTCATGAACTTGAAAACTAATTGAACTTTTATTTCGAGAATTTGACAACAATAATGGCTTTGATCTTATCATTGTGATATGCATTATAAGAACACTTTACGTTCCTGAAATACCTGGCATAAAATTTCATGATTGCTTTTTTTGATTTGAGAAAAAGAAATTCTTCGATTTTTTTAGGACTATTATACAGGAATAATTATCTAAACATTTGTAAATTAGAAAAACATATTAGCTTATTAAGATCAAAGAAAAGATGGCGAATAAAACAAACGAAAATTATTGCTTGAATAGCAATGTGTTTATATAAGAAATTCAACGTTATTGTCCAAATTTTTAATGCTAATATAAATGATATACATTGAATATTTTGAGTTGACAGCAGACGTAATTAATGGGATATTTTAATCTAAATATACTACAGTTTCTTTTTAAGTCAAAAATACTTATTCATGATACTACACTTTATAAAATAGAAGAAGTAAGAATTAAATCCTTTGCCTCATTTGCTGAAAGGTGGAAGTTTCAATGGAAAATCTTATAAAAAACTTCTTCCTTATAAGAAATGAGATCGGAAAGCCACTGAATAAAATTTTCAAAAAACATTATCAATGTCAAACTATTCTGGAACACAGAGATTAATATATAGACTTAAAATAATCCTCGACCTTGCCACAAATCCGATTTCACCGATTTTTATTTCCATGAAAGCTTATAATCCTTACATACGTCGTCAATGCAGCCGATCTCCTTCGCTCCCTTCTATTCTTGAAAAGAAAATCTCAAAAATACTATTTCGTTCCATATACTTAATAAGAAAAGAAGAAATACGACAAAGACCCCGACTTAATCTCTGATTCGATTTCGCTTATTTTTGTTTTATTTGAAAGCTTATTAAGATTAGATAAATGATAATGATTGCCTGCCCCAATTTATCGAGCAAACTAAAACTCTAGCTGAACCCCAATCCCAGCATTCAAAGTCAGTTCGTCATTTGCCACTTGATTATACATAATATTCCTTGTTTCTTAATGCAATTAGTATTTAAAGCAATGCTTTCATTCGATATAATAAAAAATAGTTCAACCAATTTGCTTGAATTAATTAACTAGCCAAAGGTGCTTACACAATTAAGGTTATTAAAATGATGAGAAGACAACTGGTCGACGAAGTCGATTATAAACTTTTCCTTTACAACTGAAAGTATGCAATAATTGTTTCCACGTATTAGAAAATTAATATCTGATAACAATTAGCAAAATAAATATTAATCATTTTCATCGCTTGAATCTTTTCAGATGAAAATTGCAGAATATCATTTCGAAAATGACATTTTTTCTGATGAGTCTTGAACAAAAGTCTTAAGTAATGAATTTATCTGATGTATATTAGTTCAAGGATTTTTGATTCAAATATGTTTTCAAAAATCCAGCTTTTAGATATATAATGTAAAAAATTTTATCCATTTTTATTATAAAAGAATTGTTTTACAAAAACTAAAGAAATATAACCTTATTTGTTTTTTACAATATTTTCCTCGACGAGAATGATAGTCTAAGAAAATGCTGTAGCCAAGTTTGAATAACAACAAATATTTTTAGATCTCATTCAGATTATTTTTAATCTATCCGTGAACAAACCTTTTATTAAGTAAGAGAGCTTGTGACAGAAAATTGTACCAGTTCTGAACATTTTTTGTGGGATCTGTGCCGCATTTAATTTGATTGCTTTAAATTTCATTTGAAAGTGAATAAATTTTTTTAAATAATTTCTGGATTTTTTCTAAACAGTTTTGAAATATAAAGAATTTGTAAATTTACAAGAATCTATTGATATCCGAGAAATTGGGAAATCAATTGTTTCGAACTTGCATAAAAGCGATTCTTAATAATCGTTAGGGGCAATAAAAATATAAATTCTGATGAATAATAAAAATTGCAAAATTAACCAATTTTTTTAGACAAAACCTGGCAAATTTTTGTATACTTAGAATAATTCACGGATTATACACACCAGGATGCATCACTAAAAGCTTTCCTCTTGAAACTCAGGATTTGAATTCTATGAAATAAGTCACTATGGTCACAAATTTATCATTTTTTTTAACCCAATTAGTAAAATATTTAGGAACGGACCTGATTTTTTTGTTAAAAGCGTAAGTATTTTTTAAATAGAAAGAATATTTTTAAGAAGATTCCTAACATAGATTTTTTTTTGTTTTAAAGCACAGAATTTGGAATGGTGATTGATAAGTAAAATTATATCTGTCACGTATAAAATCCATATATATATATATATATATATTGTTACAAACTTGCAATTCGGCTTCCCAGCATAGTTTGTTCCATCATTGGAAAGAAAATTTCAGTCATCTGAATGGGACGGAGTACAGGTGTGCGTCGGAGGTCCCAGAGCTTGGCGACAAACTTGGCGACCATTTGGCGACTTGGCGACGAATTTGGCGACTTTGGCGTCAAAATAGATAATACGCGAAACTTCGAGAATTTTCCCGATCCGTCCAGTAGGAACCGAGATACGCCTCGAACGTTCCTGATTGGCTGAGAGGCTTCTAGCCCCGCCTCCTGAGACTTATACAAGGGGGCTGCAGCTGCCAGAGCAGGCGAGTAAAGCCAGTAGTCAGAGTAGACGGAGTAGTCCGAAGACGGAGCGGAAAAGCCAGTAGTCCGAGTTAGAAGGTAGAAGGCAGTAGGAGTTCGAGAGTCGGAGAAGTCTGAAGACGGATCGGAGGAGTCGTAAGCGACGGAGTCAAGTTCGTGCTGAACTGAGCTGTGCGCTACTGTCTGCAGTAGATTCTGGTTGTATGCTGCTGTGTGTGTTGTTGTATGCTACACGTCTCGGGTGAAGATAATCGTCTTCTGTGCTATATATAGTTGTCGCTTTGTGCTGTCCTGTGTGTCTTCGTGTAAATAAACGTCGTTGTTTTTATTCTACTTCTGCCTGCTGATTGAGCGTCCTTTACACCATATCACTCCCACTACCCAGACGAATCCCGGTAAAGAAAATTTCGTAACAATATATATATATATATATATATATATAGTCGATTAGCAGTGAAATAATCTGTTTTTCACAAAATTCATGTTCATTGTTGGCAATTTCATTCGCTTCTAGACTACATTCTTATTGATAATATACAAAATAAGCTATAAGAATTTAATTTATAATAATAATTTATTTATAATTCCTGGTGTCCCGTGTGCAAAATATAATTTTATCTTGTTCTTCAAACTAAGATATATATTCTTATTGCTTATCTATACTGATTGAACTTACACCAACAATTTCTTTATTAATTGTTTCATCTTTCTGAGGAACAAAACAGTGTAGAAATATTTCTTGACAAGAAATAATTATTTTACAACAAGTTATTTAGAAATAATTTCTTTACAAGAGTATAAATATTTTTTGAG
>JAPMOR010056144.1:436955-467286 GCA_026543865.1 Argiope aurantia | reverse complement strand
CGGAATGGCTTTATTATATAGAGTGCATCTTTATAGTTGGGCTTTTTCACCGATATCCTTAATTTTTTTAACCACATTTACATTGCAATATACATAAGAAATATTTTTTTTTCTATAAGCCTCTCATAAAATAATTTTTAACCCAGTATAATGCCAACATTAAATAGACAATGAAGAATTATTATAAAATTAGAGTAAAACTATGACCTAATTAAAAATTTACAGTTAATATTTACATATCCAAGAATGACGAATGAAAGAAAATGACGAAATGACATGAAATTTTAAGAAAACTTTCATTCGTATTTTCGGAAGGAGAATATAACTGAAGATAGAATCGAAAAATATAAAATAATTAAACATTTCTGTTCTGATTTAGATTATTAGTTCTTAAAATAATATTGGAATTGAAATATAATAATAATCATGAAAGGAAATAGCCTTCGGAATGGCTTTATTACAGAGAATGGAATACAGAGTGCAACTTTATAGTTGGGCTTTTTGACTCCTTTATTATTTGAACCACATTGATCTTCCAATAGACATATGTATATTATACTTTCTATTAGCCTCTCATAACATATAATTTTTTAACCCAGAATAATGCCAACATTTAATAGACTGTGATGTACCTTATAAGCCAAATAACATACATCGCAACGCAGGTTATCTCTTTTGTCTAGTGGTCTTCTTACTCGGTTGCAAACCCTAAAGTTCCGAGTTCGATCCTAACTAATACAACTTTCTCAAGACCATGAAGAATAATTACAAAAGACTATGACCTAATTAAAAATGTGAAGTTAATATTTACATATCAAAAATAAAGAATGAAAGGAAACGACATGCAATTTAAAAAAACTTTCAATCGTATTTTGGGGAAGAGAATGTAACTGAAAATAGAATCGAACTTTATAAAAAAAAATCATTTCTCTTCTGATTTAGATTATAAGTCCTTAAGATAATATCGATATTGAAAGATACTACTAACTATGAAGAGAATTTTAAACTTAATTATTTAAGCCACCGTCTTTGGTTGCCACAGATAATATTCTAAAAACTGGCAAATTTTGATGACTTTATTAAATATGTGATGTTATATAGTCATATGGCCTATTCGTATCATTTCCGGAATCAATGCAACTCAGTTCTGAATTACCGTTCTGTTTATTTTACAGGGATGAAGACCTGTCAGAAATTAATAATGAGCGAGCCCATGAAGAAAGTTGGAGCCAAGCCTTTCGAAACTGTTGCTCCCGGATGTGAGGAATTTGTCCGTGATCTAGATAAATATTTCACTTGCTTAACTAAAGGTGCAGTTTTAACAATTAATCACCAAGTGGGGACAGCAAAAATGGGAAATCCCAGAGATCCCACAACTGTTGTCGATCCACTATTAAGGTAATCAAACGTATTATTTCAACGTATTTATATTCAATGCCTGTTCTCAAATGAGGAAATTGTTCTATGCATACGCCATTAAGAGGAGCTTTTTTTTTTTTTTTTTTTTTTACCGAGACGTAAAAAAGGCTCATATATGTATATATATATATATATATATATATATGCAAAGAAAAATCAAAAATAAATTTAAGGTTCCAATTTTCAATTCTCAGTCTTTAAAACGATTAAATGCTTGAAATTCAGCATGACTCCTCTTATAAATTTTATCCTTTTACTAGACAGTCTGTGCATTAAATCTCTGACAGTCAATCATTATGACCTCTAAAGTTCTTGTGAAGTAGTCAAGTATCGAACTAGAGTTTCAACGTGTGAAAAAGCTCACAAAACCGCCAGCTGCGGTAGCCTAGTAGTTAGGTTTCGGGCACTGGGTGGAAATACAAAGATTAGTCGTGTACACAAGATTGGTGCACGCTTGATCTGATGTTGGCCATCTTCCCACTAGTGTGGTCCAGAAATTTAGAGAGGAGTTGCCAGCTCAAGTGTAATCCTCGTCCATCCTCGTCTTCTGAACGAATTTTAAAATTACGAGATCTTTCATAAAATAGCATAAGATTTATTTTCAAACGTGAAGATCAGGTTACTAAATTAAACAGCGTAACCGTCTGGTGGCATGAAGAATCGTATTTTGACCACAAGAGATTCATCTGAATACTGATATTTAGAATAAAGAAGAGTTATTTTAGATATTACATAATTTTCCAAGGAGAACACTTTGATAAAGTTTTTGCTTTATACTTGAACTATAATGATTTATTTTACCAAAGTACTCGATAACATATTCCTAATTTTAATCATCCGTGTCTTGTAATGCAAACGACGTTATTCTACATAATTTAACTTAATGTATTTTCTTTATTTTTGATGTTCTCAACTGAAATGTTGGCACATATTTTCAAAGTAAAAGGAAAGAGTCTTGTTTTCAGAGTAGAAGATATTATCCACATCTCCTCATGTAAAGACATTACAGACGTTTACTCTACAGTCTATAAATTAACCTAATGTAGTTTCTTTCCTTTTCATGTTCTCAACTGAAATGTTTGCGCACATTTTTTGTGTAAAGGAAATTAATCTTGTTTTGAGAGTACAAGTAAGTAAACTTGATTTCAGAGCAAAAGGAATGAATCATATTTTCAGAATAAAAGATACTAATCAATCGCGTCGCCTAATATAAAAACATTATAGACGTTTACTCTATAAAATATAAATGAATTTAATGTCCTTTCATTCCTTTTGATGTTCTCAAATGAAATATATAAACATTCTTTCAGAGTAAAAGGCATCAAAGGTCTTCGAGTTGTGGACGCCTCCATCATGCCCATCGTGCCATCAGGAAACACCAATGTCCCAACTATTATGGTTGCCGAGAAAGCAGCAGATATCATCAAGGAGACTATACAATGTCCATATTACGAATACTTGTAATGAGATATAAATCAAAGAATATATGAAGAGAGAATATAATATGAGATATATATGAATTGACCTCTGAGGGATCTATTTTTAAAATATTATTTGTAATGAAATCTGTTTTATGAATTAAGAATAAAAGAATTAAAGAACATGTTTCTTGCATCCATTTGATAATAGAGTCCAATAAAAATTCTTATAAATAAGTGGATAAAATTTTTAACAGTTCCAAATCAAATGAATCAAGTCAGGATATGCACAAAGTCATTGCAAAAATGAAATAAAAAATGAAAATTTATTTATGTACAAAGAAGATAGAATTAATAAAAACGAAGAAAAGTTCTTTCTTTCAAAAACATTTCTTCTATCTTTGAAGATTATTTTTCAAAGGAAAAACTTGAAGAAAATTCATGCGTTGCTAACGTTTTATTGTTTCTAAAAATATTGGCACTTATTCGTTTGGTTGTTCCTTTCTATTTATTGGTATTTATTCCTTTATTTACTCTTTCGAACATGCAACTTTGAAATCATGTCTAATTTTTGGTATAATATGATGAACAATTTTATTATAGTTTCATATAAATAGCAGTTTAATTCATTGCATCAACTTTTGGGTATCTCATTACACGATTTGTACATAAAATGAATTTAACAATAAATTAACATTAAATCCAGACCTTTTGGATTAATAAATTTGTATGAATTCCAGGATAAATTTACAGTATTTTAGTTAATTACGATTCAATATGAATTAGTTTCAATTAATTTTTTCATTTCAAAATCACATTTTATTAGCAATGATATAATTATAATACTTCTTAAAACACATTATACTGATGAAAACTGACAATTTTTGGTCTTCATGCCAAATATAAAATTTTCATTAATTGGAAAAGAATATCATGTAGAAGGTGTCGCATATCTTATCGTTTCTTGAATCTAGCAATCTATCAGCATTAGCATTTTTATTTGTTCATGAAGAAACACTTGAAATCTGAGCTTCAAATTTTAAAATGTTACTTGTTATTTTTTATTTAACATGCGAGATTGCTCCCCCAAAACTTTCTAGCATAGACTCTAATAAATGTGTAATCCCAGGAAACGTTTTCCAGGGAATTGGCGTACAATAACTATAATATATGAAACTTTGACGTGAATTTATCTCTTTTACTTTACCTGTAGTGGGATTCTTGGCGAAGGTTTTGGCGATTAATCCATGGCATGCAGTCAAAAAATATCCAAAAATCGAATTTGCGTTTCAAGGACATTCACGTTTACATGTTTCTGAAAATGTGGACCGATAGACGGTCAACCCCTGGTTGGATTTAGCGCAAGATTTGATAAGGGTCTATACTGAAAATGTCAATTTGCGTTTCAAGGGCATTCACGTTTACAAGTTTCTGAAAGTGTGGACCGACAGACGGTCAACCCCTGGTTGGATTTCCGCAAGATTTGATAAGGGTCTATACTGAAAATGTCAAATCTGTGTACTGAATATTTTCTATCTAACTGTCTTCGGTATGTAGTTATCGTGCAAATTTATATCCAAACAGCCGGACAGATAGACTTTCTCTGAATTTTCTGATTGTGAATTCTCTGATTTTGCTCAAAACTTGATAGAAATTTACAAATTTGGTTTTAAGCCTGTACATCGAACTTCATCTGTCCTCTGAAAGATTTTCGAATTATCTTTGTCACAGACAGACATACGGACATTTTCCGAAAATGTGACTTTTGAATTCACGGAGATCTGAAATGTTGCAATTGGTCAAAATCTCGAGTTAATATACTTTCTCTATTCTATGTATACTGAAAAGTAAAAATGAATGGTAAGAATACAGGAATTAACGAGGTTAAGGTTAAGAAAACACTTCAGCTATTGAAACGTCCTTATGTCACTTAAATTAAATTTCTCCTCCAATATTGACTAAAACTATCTCAGTAGGGATGAATAGTATTTTCTCAAGATTTTAGTAGTCATAAAATCTGCAAATATAAGAGTGAGTTGGATATCCGATATCCTAAACAATTGATAAATTTATGATTATTACTTTTCTTTTCACTGTTGCTATTCAAATAAGATTATTTATTGAAATTCATTAACAAGATAATGTATACAAAAATTATTATAAAAAATAATTAAATATCTTTATTTTTTTTATTTTTTATTTCGATTTTGGAAGATTTGTACAGCCAAATATTATCGACCATTTCTGGTTTTTAAAAGATTGTATTAATTTTTAGAAGCGAAGCATTTGAGTTGCTAACAACTAATGATATAAAATATAGAAACACGGAAATTTTAATAACTTAATAAATGAAAAACAATCGATTTTTGCTATTTTTTAAATTTTAATACTTTAATTTTTAAATTTTTACTTTCACACAAGATCGGAAGATATCAATCAATTTTACAACATTTTTCTTCGTTTTTAATTTTCTCAAATGCTACACAAAAAAGAATTTTCGCGATATAACGATGTAAAAAAAATTATATTTTTCCTCTCACCCTAATGTTTATATTTTTCGCTAAAACTTTTTAAAACTAATTTTAAATAAGAAAAGTTTCATTCTTGTGCGGCATCCAAAGCTGACATATTTATGATGTTTGATTATTACTTTTTTTCATATTTAAGATTATTTCAAAGATCGCTTTGATGAAGACCTACCAGCCAAAAATGTTTTATCAAACACTAGCTATCTTTGAAGAGCAGCTTATTATCGATTAAAATTTTCCATTCAATATTTTATGTAATTTGCAAAAGTTACTCAAAACAAATTCGGCAAAATTTTTAAACTTCAAATTTCGATAGTCATATAACTCGTAATATTTACTTAATTATAGAAGCCTTATGCCGTTCTGTACTACGTGCTATGTATGTCTCTCTTTCTGTCAGCTTCGGTAGAACATGAACTTTAAATTGAAGCGGAAGCGTTTCTATGTTATGCGACCAAATCTGAACGAGATAAGAAGTTTTGAATATCACCATTTTAGAACAATCAACATATTCATAAATCAAAGTAAATCAGCTTTGGGTAAACTCCAACTACTGATAAGCATATCTTCTTTGAGAAGGTCAATGAACTGGTCTAAAATCGTGCGTTTTTACAAGATAACAATATTCAAATTTTAATAACTCCTTCAGTTTTAGTCGCAATAGAATGGACCTCTTTTTATTTAAAATGTTAGTGTCTTAAAGATATTTTATAACTATTACACGTATGACCTATTGAATATAAAATTTATTAAATGAATATAATAAAATGAATTCATTAAAGAATACATAAAAATAAATATAAAATCATTTTTTTTCAAAGAAAATAAAAATCTTGAATAAATATATGCATTAAATAATACAAAAATTAAAAAATATAATTTTAGAGTAACGAAAAGTTAATTTTAATGCTCATAAATGTTTTAAAAATTTAATATCAACTTGTAGAAACATTTTGCAGAAATGAAATGGATATCTTTGAGATGATAAAATCTTAACTTTTAAAATGATTAGAAAATATTTATATAGAATAATTTTCTCAGAAACTGCTGAGAGAAAAAAGCAAAAACTTGATTAATTTCAAATTAATTGAATTTCTAATTAGATTATGGATAAACTATATTTAATTATAATTTTATTAATTACATTTAATTAATTTTTGAATTTGAAAAAGTAGTTGGGGCTTTATTTTTTGGCTTAAATAATAAATGTGAAATATTTGATTGAATTTGATCCTGTTGTTTCGGAGGAGGTACGGAAAATATTGTTACGGATTATTGGGTTCTCCTGTAGTGGGTGTATGGTGTGAAAACGATTGTTTTCACACCATAACGATTTGTTTCGGCACCCAAACGATTGTTTTCACAGGCCTCAGTAAAAAACAACAACGACGTTTATTAAACACAAACGACGAATACAGTCGGCAACTATATACATCCGAGACGTAGACACAGGGCACCACTCTACAGCAAGCAGTAGCCCATAAGCAGTATCCACAATAGACAACAGGACTCGGCACACAGCTCAGATCAGCAATAGCTTAGGCTCCACACTATGCTGGCACTCCGCCGTTGCTGCGCTATCCTCTCGAAGATTCGTTACCTGTCACTCACGATTCATTGCAGCTTGAGATTACCGGCCTTTTACAGTTCCCGGGAGGCAGACCTAGAATCTTTTGGGCCAATCAGGCGTATCTCAGTTCCTATTGGACGGATCGTTAAAATTCTCGAAGTTTCCAGAATTATCTATTTTGCAGCCAAATTGTCGCCAAGGCTCTGGGATAACTGGTTCGGCACCCAAGCAGCATCCAATATAGATTATTGTAAATGTCTATCCAGTGATTGAACTAACCGTGCTGGAAAGCAACTTTACAGGCTTGTAACAATGTACACATATCCACGATGACTTTTATTTATATTAAGAGAAAGACAAATTCTAAAACAAAGTGTCAACTATCAGGATTTTCAAAATTAATTTTCTACACTACTCTAGGTATGAAATAAAGTAAAAGTTAGGGAAAATACTGTTTAAGAGTTGACAATTACAAGTAATTAAAATAAAAATTACTAATTAATTTGATTTGTAATTAATATATTTTATGATATGTAGATAGTTTACAAATTTGTAAGAATATCCAGAACTTATGGGTAGCAATTTACTCTTTGGTGGTTATTTTAAAGCAAAGTATATCTGCTGCCTTTGCCAACTACGTTAAATAAGAGAACTGACTATTAAATCTTCTAGGATGTTTCTTGGCATTGGACTGGTTTATGAATTTCAGAATAAGGGCTGTGCTACCAGATTCTGTGACGAAAATAATGCAGCTGCACAGAGTCACTGGCAAAAATTGCATTTGTGATTTCATATAAACTCTGATTTTAATGGTTCTGAAAATATAGTTAATACAATCTAAATTCCAAAATTTTATTTTTGAATCATTCATTTGCAAACTTTCAAATATCCAACATTAGAAATTGAACTTAGGTAGTTAAATAAAAGTTATAAAAAATTATGAAAGCTTTCTTTATTAATAGTCTTTAACCTAAGTCTCGACAAATGGCTATTTGAAAAACATATTAGAATTTATCAGAGATATTTTTTTTTAATTTTGTGTTTTTCCATGAATTTCTAAGTAATTATACTCACTTAGTCGTAAACAAAAAGATAGATACAATTATAAAACAATATTTTTGAAGCTCAAGAAGGTCTAAAACATTGAAATTCATCTAATATCCGATTCTTCTAATCATTTTAACAGTTATAGAATACAAATTTCTCAAAACATTTCTTCATTTAATTTAGATATAATGCTTTTTCAACTTCATAAGTTAAAAGTATACAAAGAATTATCTATAAATGTAGTAATCAAATTTCAATTCCATGTGGAACCTTAAGATTTAAACTTAGCATTTTGATTATATGGGAATTTATATGCAAGTCAAAAGCTAACTCCTAATTAAATAACGACTATTTAACTAATAGAACAATCGGAAAAGTGTTAATTAAATCATACATTATTTAGTAGCAAATGAAAGAGACAATAATATCATTTTGATCATATACCGAATCAAAGGATCATCGAAATTAGAGCTGTCATTTCTACATCCAATTTCACGGAAATATAGCAATAACAATGATTAAGTTAAAGAAATTCATTTATATTAATGCAACTTGATAACGAAATGGTAAAAGTTTTATTTTGCTTTAAACACAATACAGTTCCAAACCACATTTCGAATGAGGTCTTCCTCGCGATTTATTTCAAAAGGGTAGAGAAAAAAAACTCTCCGAAGTAATCCTCATTTATACAATTTAGATAATTTCCATTTTAATGTAAATAGGAAGTAGGGGAAGTTAAATAATTCTGTTTTCTATTTCAACAGAGTTTCTTCTCATTTGATTGTATTGATGGAGTTATGATTCATTGATTTCGGAGGTTTACCTTACTAAATTGATAAAATAATCTTAAGTAAGTAAGTCGTAAATTGTTTTAACGTAAAACTTTCGTAATTGCATTTTTCTATGGATTTCGGTAGTTGCAAATTTGCCAGTGGGAACTTTTTTTTCAAGATCAATGTGGTTTATACCATATCAGCTTGTTCCTAATATTGCAACGGTTGTACAAAAACTTTTGAATGCAGAAAATGTCACTGAATGCATCTGCTGAAGAACAGCTATGAAAATTATAACTGGACTACTGTTAAACCGTAATGTGTTAAAATTATATTATGTAAATTGAATCTGTTGTAAGCAGCAGTATTGGGTGATCAGATTGATCACCTAGATTATTGAATTTTAGACATTGAATTTTAAATGATTGAAACGGAATACATTCTTTTAATTTCACCTTGTCATTTGTTATAACTGAAGGTGCATTTAATTAATTGAATCAGTTACTGCAAATTAAAAGTGCATATTTGTGAAATAAAAGTGGAAGTGAAAATCCTACTATGGAGTTAACGATTGTCAGACGCATGCGGCTGTATGTTTCTATGGATGAATTTGAATTCCATCATAAGGATTTCAAAACTGATTATGTATCAAATTAAATTTAAAAGAAACATCACTAAAAATAAAGAAAAATTTATACAGAAATGAAATTGCTATCAGTTAAAAAGTAATTATCTTATTAAAAAATAATTTACCAAGAGCATATTTGTTACAATTGTTTTCAAAGATATGAGCATCAATTTTCATAGGCATGTCATAGCGATTATTCATCTGTAGATTATTAAGTCTAATTTTGCGCTCAATTAAACTTCTTTTATAAATCTATTTCTTAATATCTTTCTTATTTTTCTCTGCCTGAATGTTATTTTGGGGGCACTGTAAACAATCTCCAGAGCATTTTTAACAATATTTTGCATCTCCATTAATTGGCTAAGTAAAATGACAAATCAAATGCAGCTGTAAAAACGTTCAATGAAGCATTCTGGAATTCGTGCAATGGTTTGTTTACATTTGACTGTTGCCATTCGGCAGTAAGTAATAAGAACGACAATAAGATAAGAAGGTACGTTAGCGTTTTATATACACAAATAAATTACTTTCTGTACCAATAACTTTTGAAATGAAATGAAATACATCTAACAAGATGACTTGTCATTAAGCTTGCTTTAAAACTAAAAATCATACATGCCATTTTATTAATTTAAATGTAAAAATATGCGCAAAGAATGACATTCAACAATTTTTTTCGAAAAGAAAGGTAATCGTTATTCAGGATTAAATATCAAGATTGCTACTGTTACGGAAGAAAAACTTGCAAAACATCTTTTTATGTTATTGAACCCATTTACTTTTATCTTAACAATACCAATTACTTGCAATAAATTAAAAAAAAAAGTGCAAAATGTTTTTGTATGAAATTTGTTTTGAACTCGGTTATTTTGATTCTATAAATTATTTAACTTTTACTACAAATGGATAGCTTTTAAAATGAATAAATATGAATTACTTACAAAATTGGGAAACAAATCTCTAAAGATATTGATAAATACAAATTAAGAAAAAACTAACTTAAATGAATAAGAAATATATATAACTTAACTGTTTTATATTGTGGTTTGGGAAAAAGTAAACGTTTCATCTTAAGAATGGAATTTTAATGGACACACAGAAACTTAATTTTACCGTTTTGGAAGTTTTTAGAGTGTAAAAATCTTTATTTAATTAAGAGTCCTTACATTTTATCTTTTTTTATTTTTGTATATTGAAAGTAAACTCGTCCATTACATATTTTTTCATACAAGTCGCCAATGCAACAATCGTGCCTAATAGTTAAGATTTCAACACATTTGCTAGTTTATTTGTTTGTTTAGTTATTTATATTTATTGGAAGCAACGAGGGCTTTTAAGAGTCCATATGTTTACCTAATCTTGTTTTCTTACATGGGCAATTAACAGGTCTTTCATATACTTCTTCATACAAATAGGTAATGGAATAATGATGCCTAATAATTAGGGCTACAAAATATTAGTTAGTTTAGTTGTTGGTTAGTTGTTAGTTTAGTTAATTGTTAGTTTAGTTATTTAGATAATTGTTAGTTTAGTTATTTAATTGTTAGTTTAGTTAGTTAATTGTTAGTTTAGTTAGTTAGTTGTTAGTTTAGTTAGTTAGATAATTGTTAGTTTAGTTAGTTTGTTTGCTTAGTTATATTTATGTCTCATTTGGAAGCAACGAGGGCTTTTAAGAGTCCATAGATTTTACCTATTCTTGTTTTCTTACACTGACAATTAACCAGTCCTTCTGATACTTCAGGGCCCCGGTGGCCTCGTTGTATGGTCTCTTCTTGTCAGTTGTAGGGTTTCAGGTACGTGTAAGGGTGTCTGTTGCACGTTAAATCCGTCAGGGCCAAACGTCCTCCCGCTGGTGTGGTGTGGTATGGAGAGGGGGTGCCAGCTCAGGTGCCGTCCTCGTCATCTGACAGCGGTACAAAATTACGATTTCCGTCCCAAAATACCCCTAGTGTTGCTTTACAACGGGACGTTAATGTAACTAAACTTAAAAAAAATCTTCACATATTTCTTCATATACTGAGCAATGGAAGAGTAATAAGTAAGATTTCAACACATTATTTAGTTTTTTAGTAGGTTTAGTTATATTTATGTTCCGTTTGGAAACAAATAGGGCTGTTTTGGAACGATCCTCGTAAATCTGAACTGTGGTCAGATGACGATCAAGAGTTATGAAGAGATTGCAAATCTTACTAGTGTAATATACATATTAGTCATAAACAAAGATAAAATTTCTTAATAATGCCATAATGAGCCTGGATCTGCATTTTGAAAATACGTTCCAGTTTCGCTGTGTGAGAAGGCAATATGAACGCCTTCTAGTTTACACACTTGAGTCACAAAGGACTAAGAGTACCTACTACCACTCTAGCTCACACTAGAAAAATTCGTTTGTGTGCTAAGTTTTTAAATTTCTTAGTATTGATGAACAATTCTTGATTGGCATTTACGGCAATGATTCTATTCAAAACTGAAACAATGTCTCACCGCCATTTTTTTAAACCTTTTACATCCGAGATGTTACCGCTGGCTGTATCAATGATAATTTTAAATTCTATCGATTTTTATAGTTTAAAATATACACTTACTTATAGAATATTAAGGAATCGCAAATCAATTTTTCGGAAAGAAAAGAATACTAATGAAATTATATTTTTTTTCCCTCTATAATGAAATTAGATTTTTTTCGCACCTGAAGAATTAAAATGTATATTATACTCAGCGAATTCCTAAATTATATTCAGTGAATAACTATCGTCTAATTATTTTCGGAACTTAGAGAGTGAAACAGATAAAATAGATATATAACGGATATTTATGACAAATTTCTCAGAATTTCTTCAAAAGATGTCGAGTGTGAAATACCTTTTCTTCACAAAAGGATTGAAAAAAGAACTACTGCTAATAATAATTTTAGAAATATATAAAATTATGATTCGAAGCTATGTATGTGTACTTTGGCTGATAATTTCAAAACTTTGTTGATTGGTCAAATCATGTTTAACATGATTAATGAAAAATGAAATTAAAAGTAAAAGCTAATGTTCATATTCAAACGTTTCTTAGTCCTTTTTATGGATAGCTTGCTTATTTCGGATTTAATGGAGCTATTCTGTGTCAAAATAAGTAATTATAGATTAATGTTGTTAAAATCAGCCAAAATTTTCCTGCCGATACTGCATATTTCAGCTGCGACAGATTAATTGATTGCACATTCACTGTCTGCTGTTATAACAAATGTCTGAATCTTTAGTATGATTACGTCGAAAAGTACCTATGATTGTACATAACATATGGAACTAAATTCATTTTGTTCTCTACACACTAAAAAACGACCTTTGGATAATTATCAATTTTTTCACATATTTACCCGAAATTATTGCTCACTTAGTTTCTCTTAAAATTTTTTGAAACAGCATGATTCTTCGTCTAGAATTCATGAATTCTCTCAAGAATGTTTTACATAAATGAAGATTTAACTTTATTTGATTATTTGCTCTAATATGCCAAAATATCATAATGGAATACATGGTGGGTGCTCCAACGCTGTCCACCAAAATTAAATCTACTTTTTTAGTGTGTGCATGTCCCTGCATTGTCATAAAAAAAATCTAAATAAAAGTGAAAATCATTTCCAAAATTGAAATCGTAAGTGCGGATTAAATGAAAATAGAACAAGAGTCATAGAGGGAAAAGGTATTTTCTTTAAATTATCACCAAAATTACTTAATCGCTTGTTCCGTTGATTCATAGAAATGTGGATATTTAGAACATAGAAGTTCTTTCTATGTTCTTCTTTGTTATTTCTATTCTGGAATCAACGACAGAGAGTGTGCTTCTAATACGTTTTTTATTCCCCTATGCAATTCTCAAGACACAGTACTTTCTGTTACTAAAAACCATCAATAACATGACATTGCTATTCCATAGCCTAAAGCAGAATGCAAACGAGTTTGAAATGCTAACTCATTGAATACTAAACGGCACTGTTGACCACCCACCAATGCAAATATCGTAAATTCGTACGATTCCCTTAAGCAAATTCTATTTCACGCAACAGAGATTATCTCTCTTATCTGCATCGTTACCCCTTCCTTCCGTTTCCGTCATGCTTGCATAAAAACGCGCCACTGCTCCATTTTCATTCTGTCCACCCTTATATTTCGTCGCCTGCTGTTAGTCGCTTCGATGAATAGTTCACTGAAACGCAATCTCCAATGATCATCTTATGTTAGAATTCAATAAGTTGCAAGGATTATTTTTCTTCGAACTAGTTGCCTAGACGGAATGATAGACATCGCTGCCGAGAGGGCGTACCCCACGCCTTTCGCCAATTCTCCTCTGCTGCCCCTGCTTCTGGTCTCTTTGGCCACACAAAGGAATGCGCCAATACCTGCGACTACTTTCAATGACGAGTATGACTACATCATTGGTAAGTATACTGTTGCAGAATCAGAGTCCATGTGCATTTCTGAAATCAAATGAAGTCCAATCAAAATTGCGAATAACATGAATATTAAATAAAATGAAAATTTTATGGTATTAGAAGGTGTCTAATACTCCCTGCATCTAACTTCGACTGTTTGGAATTTGCACAAATTTTTCAAATTAAGAAAAAATCGAAATCTTGCGGATTTTGGTTTATAGATAAGAAATATTTTTTACTTTACTTGTCGAATAAGCAGCTGCGAAGGTCCGCTTGACTGAATGGAAGGATCACAAAAGGTTGAATAAAAAATGTAATTAGCCGGATGAATAAGGAAATAAAATTTTTTTATATTAAGCTAAATTTATTATTATGCAAGATTATAATAAGATTAATAAGTTATGTCTGCGTGTATGAGTGTGTTAACACCTTATACGCTAGAGTGTGTACCTAAAAGTACCAACTGACATATTTACTTTGAAAAAAAAATGTGAACCTCATTTGTTTTTTGACATTTTAATTCACTAAGTGAATTTTTTGACTTTTGGGCAGATAAATTATAAAAAAAATTGCAGCACAAAAATGATTCTTTGTTTTATCTTGAAGTTTAAAATTGGAGACATATCGTTTTAATGATATCTATTATTTTGCAGCATAATTATTTTTGTTCTTAATCAATTTTTAAACAATATTTTGAACTTTCTTTTCAAATATATATCAAAGAAAATAAAAATAAAAATTAACTTGCAACAGCACGTTTTTCGCGCGTGAGAACAATTAGTTTTTATAAACGTGTTGCATCAAGTAAATAATATTTCAAATTTAAAAAATTTTAAATATCAGTTTTTAACTTAATTTCTCCTCGGAACTTAAAAGAAACTATTAACTAATAATGGCTTATGCGAAATTTTTCGATAAAAGGTAAAGATAATGTCTTAAATAATTTCATTCATTTTTTGCACTTTGATAGACATTACCATCAAATAACCAAATGATACTTATGATCAAAATGATCAATATGATTAGAATTAGTTTATGGATTAATAACATGTTATTTTATTTAATTATCCAAGAAAAAAAAGAGCAGTCGAATGTAAAACCAGTTTCTTTAATTGGACTTTAAATTATTTTGGGATTTTTTTAAATTAATTTAAATGTATTATTATTTTTATTATATAAAATAAATTAATAGCAAATATTAATTAATAAAATATTAACAATTAAATTAACATTTAATTGTTAATATTTTAATAAAATATTAACAATTAAATTAAAATTTAATTGGACTGATGATGTAATTTTTTTAAAAAAAATTCTAAGAAATTCTATACGTTTAAATTCGATTTCTAAGAAATTCGTTACACACTTTGAGAGTAAGAAAACTATAAAGAAATTAAATTGCTTATTTTTATTAAAATTATTTATCGATTTTCTTGATCTAATCTAAATTTAGTCACTTCTACTTCCCTAAGACAGATATTTGTCTAAAGTGAGGGCCTCAAGCAATTAAAAAACTTTTCTTAAAAAAACTTTTATTCAATAACTTTGGAATATAATGAAAGCATGCTTTCATGTGTAGTTGGTGCTGGCTCGGCTGGGTCAACTCTGGCCTCTCGCCTGTCAGAAGAGCCTTGCGTAAGTGTGCTGCTGCTGGAAGCTGGTACGGCCAAACCGCCACTGCTGAATGATATTCCGAGCATAGCTAGAAACTTCTGGTTCACAAACCTGGACTGGCAGTTCAAGACAGTGCCCCAGAAACACACAGGGGAAGCCCTCGTCAACAGGGTAAGTCATTTGCTATTTCTGTCTCAACTAATAATCTATAACATAATCGTCCAGCGCCGTCTGTAACGCTGGGTGGAGTTAAAAGTATTCTAGTTCCTTTGGTTTGCATAATTATCAGATGAGAAACTTTGTTTAGGCGTCTAACAGCTGAGATAGATTTGTGTGTGTGTTTTGTTTGGTTAAATTGACTGATTTATCGATGTGCGAATAAACATGTCTAGCAATGGTCAAGGAGCTGAAGTGCATAATTTTTTTTATTATTTCATATATGTATTCATTTATTATATTTTCACTTCATGGATCGATTTGATTAATTAATTTTAATATTTTCATTTAGCATTTTATTTTTATTTTTCATATTGCAATTATTCTGCCAATGAATCTCTATTTGTTTCAATCCGAATTCAGTTATTAGCTTTGATTTGAATATTCTTGAGCATTTTGTATAGAGATTCATTCTATTGCAAGCTTACAGAACTAATGTTATTTATATCTAATGTAACATCTAAATTTGTTATTTACATCTAAAATGTGCTGTAAATAATACACATACACACACACACACATTTTGTTAAGCTCTCTGCCAATATGCATGATACGTTTTTACGTGTTCAGGATTTTTTTGGGGTTAACTCATATTTGAGATATTGTTAACAGGATAACAGCCTGCATAGGTAATATTTTATATTTTAGAAAAGTAGAATATGAGTGACAGGAAAGTAGAAAAGTAGAATATGACAGGAAAGACTATTTGAATACCAAATTCCGTACAACTATACTTTGGAAAATAAAAATGTGCACCTTGGAGCACTTTCTTTTTAAACATTATAATTAACTAAAAATTAAAAGGCCATTTTTTTCCACAATAGCTTCCGAAAATATAATAATACAAAATTAATGTTTTCAGTATTTCAAAAACTCGAACACCATGTTTTAAATTATGTAAATTTACTTGTTTTATTAATGTTGTTTGATATTGTAGGTTGATAATAGATTTGTTTAGACTGGTAAATGTAGATTTTTAATGTAGATGTAAATTGAAGCTACTCTTTAATCCCTAAGTAATGTCGAAACCAAACCTCTTAACAGAAGGATGTGTTTCAAATATTGATGATTTAATATTGTTAGTATTTCAAATTGCAGATGACTTGGAAATGTATCTAATAGAATTTTTCCATTTCAGCAACACAGTTTATATTATCTCAGTTCCAATAAATATAAAAGTGCAATGTTGCAAATCTATTGTACATAGAATAAGTTTGCACATTGGACTACAATATGATCTAATGTTGACTAACTGCATCGTTGATAACTAATCATTGTATGATGAATTATTGCTGTCTGCAGTTTAATCTTTTATCTTTCGTAAGCATTTGAGTTGGGTTTTTTTTTCTGAAAAAATTATGTTTTATTATTTATTTGCTAGCAGGCCTCAGTTCAACTGTTTACCTAAAATCATTATAATTAAAATAATTGTCAAAATCAAAATTCTAAGGCCTCCAACCAAAAAAATCATACCGATTTCACCATTTTCTATTTCATATGAAAGTAATGACACCTATAAAAGCCATAATTTATTTTATGAAATATCTTTTATGACAATAAAAATACAATAAAAGTATAATTACAATAATATAAGTCAAACAAAGGTTTTATTTTGAACAAGCCGCCTTTGACGACCAGCCGGTTCGCCAGTATTACCACTCGCTACAATTTTTAATTAAATATTTTAAGTAACTGATCTCTTAATAGATTCTCAAACAAAACATTTTTAATCTTCAAATTTTGATAATCATACCAAACTTATACTGTTGTTTAGATCGTTTCGTTCAATTTACTATATATATTTTGCTAATTTATTGTCATTTCCGGTAAAACTTCAACTTTAATTAAAAATGTAAAAGACGAAATTGCAATTAATATTAAGATATTTTTTAATAAAACCAAGCGTTTTATTTTATTAATCATCTTTATTGTTATTTATTAATTATTATTATTATTGAATATAAGTATTGCAAACAGAATCGCTCGGTATATAAATCTTATGTGAACTACAAAATATTTTTCATAATTTATGTAATATCTCAAAGAATATTTCAACAAAAATTTCTCAGATTCAGCATAAAATTCAGTTTTTAATTTTGCTTTCAAAAGGATGGAAATGAAATCAATAATAATATATTGTTCCGGCCTATAAATATATTTCAAAAATTATGAAGTGTAAATTTAATGCAGTAAGGTATCATTCTGAGAAATATTCTGGACACACCAAATTTTAAATAAATGAATGAATGTTTCTATTTTCCACGATCAACTAAGACTTATTTATGAAGTTTTGAATGTTAAAAATTTAGAAAAACTCACCATTTTCATAATCTTAGGCCAATTAATCTTGAGAAACCTGCGCGCTGATTGGCGTATTTTCTTTGAAACGATCGATGGAAAATCTAAAATTATTCTTTTTTTTTTTTTTTTTTTACTGAACAGTGATATTCAAATTTTCATAAATCAGTCAGTTTAAGTGATTGATTTAGTTGATTGGAAATTAACTCTTTATATTTAAAATATTAGTGTTTCAAGAACATTTTGTTAATCTTGATTTCCATAGCAGAAGCTTTATGTAAAATCAAAAATTCGTTATTTATTAGAACATTTATTGAATCAAGTTACATAAAATATAATCATTTTCCATTTAGACCATTTTAGCAGATCTGTGTTTTACTAAAGGTTTACAAATTAGCTATGTGGCCCTGATTTGAATGGATATCCTGTTCATATTAAACAAAACTTGCCTTAAAATAAAACTGATTTATTGGATTAATAATATAGAGAGTGTAAAAGATCATAAAATAATTTTTCTTGAATTTATTTTTTAGAAAAAATAATATTTCATATTTGTTTCATTTCCTACAGACACGTGTGGAAAATTATATTTTTGCAGATTTCATTTCCAAAAAGATTTAATTTATTTTTAATTGGAGCTTTAATCAATGTGATGGCAACACTTTGAAAAAAGCTCATTTTTTCCCATGAATGCGAAACGTGCTCATGCAGCTTAAATTTTATTTTTATTTTGTACGACAAAAGTTGTTGAAAAATATAATTAACATATTTATTTAAAAATTCATTAAAAAAAGAAATTTAATTTTAAGATTAAAACATTGGTATCACTTAAAAGATACATTTTTGATCTTTAACTTCATGCAAAAATCTTTTTTGTGCGGTAATATTTTCGGAAGTTATAGCAGAAACACGCCAAAATTTCGCTGAATTTTTAAATAAATAAAATTCTAATTAAAAATTAGAAAAAATAACCCCCATGTGCACATTCCCGGCCGCCAAGGTATACACGTGCCAAATTTGGTAGCTGTAGGTTGAATGGTCTGGCCTGTAGAGCGCCAACACACACACATTGAGCTTTATTATAAGTATAGATTATACTTGCACAATAACGATGGGTCATTATGATCAGTGAGTTGTACTTTCTATGGTAAAATTGTCAAGTTGACAAAGAAAATTTTTGAAATCGGTCTAGTTATTAATGTTCGTATTCCATGAAAATTTCATTTTTAATATCTAGAAATGGAGAGGTGGGGGGTACGACATATATATAAATCATGAGCATTCATACGAAATAAAAATTTTCGAAATCGGCAGCATAATTGTAGCTGGGGAACTGTCGAGTTCTTCCACAACCTCCGATACACATCTATCGGGGTTCTCTGTCTTCTAGAACATATACGGTGAAGCAGACTTTCGTTGATTTATCCCCAAAAGGAGACGAGGAAGGCATACTGCCACTCATTTCTCATGTAGAAATCACGATATACAAATTCAAATTACGGATACCGGTTTCGGCGGTTAAAGCAACCGATTCTATCGCGGGATTTCCCATAGAGAATGCATTAAGAGGTTGGGTATTTCCGATTTCTTTAGAAAATGGCGAGAAGAAAATTGGACTAGTGATTGGAGCCGACTTGACTGATTGTGACTGATCCATTGATTTCCCTCATTATTTTAAATATTTAGATTTATATCAACATGATGCCAACGTCTCTTAGTTAGGCTTGAATCTACTTAAGCACTGGTGTTATCTTGATATGAAATACTTAGAAAGTACGATACTCCTTAGTGCAGTTAACGGGTTAATGAATGATGATAAATTGTATAAAGATTTATATCCAAGGTATAATATAAAAATAATAGAAAGATTGAAATTTATGAAGTGTCAGTAGCAGTGATTTGGAATAAACAATATAGTAAAAAATTAAATCAAGTACTTGACAATAAATAAGTTGAAACTTGTCCGAATAGATGAAACAACCGAATGGATTCCCTTATTTCTCTAAAATTATAGGAATTCCTACACTTTTATCATATCTCAGTCAAGAATTTTTTTTATTTAATATGTTATATATTTGATTATATTTCATCCTTTTTGTCTCCATAGCAAGTGATATGGCCCAGTGGCAAGGCTTTAGGTGGGTCAAGCATTCTGAATGCTATGCTCTACGTCAGAGGCAATAGGAAGAACTACGATGATTGGGCAGCTCAAGGAGCGACGGGATGGAGCTACAGGGATGTCTTTCCTTATTTTATAAAGATGGAGGACAACAGGGATCCAGGATATTACCTGAATGGTATGAAAAAAAAGGATTAAAAATCAGTTTTATACGCAAATATTGTACTATTATACTTTCAATTGTTAATTCTGTAAACTAATTTGTAGAAAGACCAATCACCTTGGAAAATTTAGGCTCAATTCCTTCTTCAAAGTACATAAAAACAAATAAATCGTCTTTAAATGCATAAAAGGCTAATTTTTTTTCTCTTCAGAAATATTTATTGATTTCAATCGATTGTGTCTTAAATTTAGACATTTGTTTTTTGAATCTCAAAATGAATCACAATTTTAGAGAAGTGAAATTGTGGCGATTGTTTGGCTACTCTTCCTTCTAATTCTTATCCTGAAAAAAGGTAGTTGGATTTTATAATATTTAGGACATCCAGAAAGTAAGTTTCACTGTTCTATTAAAAGAACACTTCGTCATTCTTCGTTATAATTCTAATCCTAAGAAATAATAGTTGAATTTTATAATATTTACGATATCTAGGAAGTAAGTTCCATAGCCCTATTAAAATAACAAAAAATGCATCAGATCTAAACTCTCTATTGTTGATTGAGACATATGGGTCATTTATATAGAAAGGCAACCGAGCCGGCGACCGGGCATATTTGTAGCGCGTCTTCCCCGTCAGTTGGGCGTCATGGGTTCGAGTCACGGTTTGGGCATGATTATTCCTCTGTTCTATCTGAATTATGTGAATGTGCCCCCCTGTAAAAAGGGTTGTGCAAGCGAATGAGTGTTGCGTGAGTGGCAAAATCGTACTCTTGGCCCTCGTTGGCGCTACTAAAACTAATTACACCCCCCTCCCATCGGGCTTAAATCGCTGTCTTCGCAATAGCGGACTTGTCTAAGTGCCATAAGAAACAACAACCACAAAAGTAACTGTCTTCTGAATCTTGTTATAACGAGGTATTTCGTATCGATGAACATTGCTGACTCAGCTGATAAGTAGGCAATAGCAATTAGACTCGTAGAAGCGTCTTTTGCCTTCAAACAGGGTGGAAGAATGTTTATTAGTAAAAATATGTATCAAGTTTTTGCATTGCAGACCCGTTATGAGGATGAGGTAGGCAGATCCATTTTCATAACCACTTGTGAATCGATCTTTCTATAATGATCATCGTTAAAGCATCCAGAATCTTTGCAGATGACATTTCTGATATTCTATCAATTTGAAAAACAAATTTTTTACTTTCTTATTTGAGTAAGAAATTTAATCTGTTCCTTGAACTTTGAAAAATTTACTTTCTCATATACGAAGCTTCGAGAAAATAATGTCACCTTCGAAAAATTTGAACTCGAGAATTTGACGAATTTCCATATTTTTCATATTCATGAGCCCACAAAACATTTTTTTTTTCAAATTCTGTTTGTCTGTCTAAGATGGGATAACTCAAAAAAGCTTTTAGCTAAACGGGTGAAATTTAGTATATGGACTTAAGATCAAATTTATAGATTTCTCATATATGACGTTTTTGAAGGAAATCGATTCAGAGATTTGGTACACACATTTATTATTTAAAATATAGATTTTTGTCAAATTTTGAATCAGATACATGAAAGGTGGACTTTCTGCCTTTCTGTGCTTTCATATGCATGAGAACGCAATAATACATAAATGCAGTGACTTCACCCTTCTTCGCATGGTAATGAAAATTTTCATCATAACATTTAGTGAACAAACAATTGTACTGAAAACAGGTGTACTGTGAAACTGTTGTTGTTTGCAACTTTCTTTTCATAATTATTGAGTGATAAGGAACGTAGATGTCATAAAAGATCAAATATCGCAATCATTAAAACGGGTTTGAACTTGTCTTTTGCTGTTTGTTGTGGTTGGAAGAAACGTGCAATTTCTTGAATGTTTTTTAAAAAACTAATCTGAGTTTTTTTTTTTTTTTTTTTTTTTTTGCTAATAAAATTTATAATAAGTGGAGAAATTTAGAAGAGAGGGGCATTGAAGACTTTGTACTGAGCTTAACATGTAAATTTGCATGATGATGGATATTTCCATCATACTGTTTTTTTAATTATTTTATATTATATATTTATACTAGGAATTTTTTTTAACATTTTTTATTTAATCAAGAGAATGAATTATATCATCCTATTTATTTCACATAAAAAAGAAATAATCATGCAAAAAAGGGTTAAATCAATGAAATTGGGTATATGGTCTTATTACAATCATAGTGCTGTGTCAAATTTTTGTTTAAACAGGTTGGAAAAAATACGTCCAAAATACATATTCTTCTGATTCGTATGCGTACATATAGTATGTCCTGATAGTATATGTACATTCAATACATATTCTTCTGATTCGTATGCGAACATATAGTATGTCCTGATCGTAAAGGTATTTTCAATACATATTCTGCTGATCCTTGAATCTGCAAAATCGTTGGATTCCTGACGAAAATCTATATTTGGTAACTGTTGCTCGTCGAAGTCAGGCAAGACATTTGAGGTCTTCTTAAAGACCCAAACTTAGAAGGGAAAAGTTAAAAAATTAGTGGGAGTAAGTTTCGAAGAGACTTTTGCTGATGCTTGGGTGAACCAAAATTTAGAAGCAGCAGTGGTCTCTAGTTCATTATTTCAAGTTTGAAGGTTCGTTAATTTAGAAATGATCAGTGCTGTAAAAAATATTTCACAAGGAATACAATTTCAATGTGGTTCTAAAAGCAAATTTACCACAGAATAGATCACAAATTTTTTAAAAAAGTTTTTAAAGCAATTTAAAAAAAAAAAGCATTCTAATAGATTAGCCGCCACTGCTTCGATCTTTAAATTTCTTATCTTAGGCCATAACGAAATTTCTTGCCTCCATTATAAATTATTAACCTTTTAACTGTCACGAACTCTAGTTGGCGAGTTATATATATATATATATATATATATATAGCAAGCGAGCAATTTTAAATTCGTCAGTAAGTTAAAAGGAAGAGAATTGTCGTATTTGAAGCATTATATATGTGATATGGTTTTAATATTATATTGAAATGCTGTACATAAATATGTAATCAAGAATTTATAATAACGATTTGCTACTTACTCAGTTCTTTGTTCTTATTTTTATATTTTTATTTTACTGATTATTTTAACGATACATTTATTAAAAAATATCAAACATTTTCAAAATAAAATATAATTTGAACATAATTGTACAGTCATTATACATCTTTTTGTGCATAAATATAATTTTTCCGGCCAACAAAATAAATTGGCATTTAAAGGGTTAATTAATAAAAGTAATTGACAAATAAAGTTATTTTTAATTTAATTAACTAAACAATTCTCTATCAAACACAATCGAAAAACATTCCATTAAGCCTTTATTGAAAGAGAAATGATCCGTACTTACTAGGGTACCAAATATCTTTAAAAAAGAGATTTTTTTTTTCATTCTTTTAGGTTACCACGGTGTAGGTGGCCCTTTGACAGTTGAGACACCCAGATATGACCCAGATGTAAAACCCCCTATACGAGAAGCGGCTCAACAACTGGGTCTCAGAGTTGTCGACTCGAATGATGGCCGTCAGACAGGTGAGAAGTTTTCTTCCTCGCATTCTAGCCCAAAACAGAGCTTTTAACCAAAAAAAAAGAAAAAAAAAGGAATTTTTATCATAGACCAATAAATATCGTGAGTATTTATGACAAAGCACATTCAAAAGCCCAGACACTTAGAGACAAGGCTCCCTTTGGACTTTGAGACCCAGAATACAAATAAGGAATACGAACAAATAAAGAATACGAATAGAAGTGAGAATATAAAAATAAAATTTTGAATTTAAAATCTAGAAAAGTTAATACAGCTCTCAATTTTTTTTTTTTTTTTTTTTGCCTAAATAATAATACTTGATATAATTTGCTTTATTTTGCATAAAGTTTAACAATTTTTTTTATTATTTCACTTAAATATGTTTTTGTACAATTTATTTTCATTGGAAAGCAGCAATAGATTGAAGTCCTTTTTTTTTTATCATTGTGGATATTAACCCTTTAATTACCTCGAACTTATATATATATATGTGTGATGATATCTCTTAATCTAATTGCAATTCTAATTTCCGAATTTTTATTTTAATTTAACCCATATTAACTTCATTCTAAAATGGCCTCTTACTTTTTGATCCAATTCCACCTTTCTTATTTAATTATTCATACACGAGCTCTGTTAAACTGCTCAAGTCAACAGATTCTCCCGCTCTCTGTGAAGGGATAAAAACCCTTAATGTTTGCCACATTCTTTTAAAGATACCTATATTTCCTTTTCCTCAGTGTCAAGTTTTCAAAGAAATCCCTATCAACATTTTATTAAAGTCGCTAAGAGAAAAATGTCAGTCTCTTTTCGCTGCCTTTTACTCACGTGTCACTATAGAGAATGGCGTATTTTTTATCACATATTCTTGTATATAAGTTATGCCTCCCGGGATAGAATAAATCTATCTTAAAAGTACAAAAATGGAGGCGGAAGTCTTTATTTAATTTTAATTTATTTATTTTTCTACCAAGTTATATAAAAAAAGTTACATAATATTGAAAATTTTATAATTCTAAAACAAGATAAAAATCAACAATCAAAAGAATACCAAAAAGAAAAACATATTTAATTAAGAATTCTAGGGAAGTTCTCTTCTTACTTGCTGCATAGTCCCCCTTCGTGAAGTAAAATCTTCTAAAATTTGTAGGTACGGGATTCTGAAACGAGCAGTAACTACACCAACTGCTTTGAAATTGTTGTTACTTTTCAATAATCTCAGCATGGTTCTTAGAGACAGCGCATTTAATAGACATTGAAAACGAAAAGAAAAGAACACAGATATTGCCAGTTACGCACACAGCTTCATGTTCGCGGGAGAAATGGTGTCGGAACGAAGCGCCAGAAGCGTAGTCACACAGATAATACTACTCGAGAAAAATAGTCCGCTCGCTTCATCCCCACCGAAATTATGTAATAGTAACCTTTAACATGTCCGATGTATGCTGATGCTTTAAGTAGGATAGGAGGATGTAACAATAAGGGGCAAAGTAAGATTTATTAGATGGCATGAGGTACAGAATCCGTACAATTTCGTGAAAGTTAAGAAATGTTAAGAAAGTTAATTGCTTTTATTTTTGGTTTCAAATGTTTTGAGTATTTAATGTGTTTGAAAAAATATTGTGCATTTTTTTTATCGTTTAATAAGAATTTGTTTTTTATTGGAGAAGAAAATTTAGAATATCAATAACTTATTCATTTTTTCAAAAGTTTTTAGAACGAAAAAAAAATGGGTGCTATTAGATTATTCACAGCCGTCATATTCTAACTTATTAAATACATGATTAGAAGTATGTTCCTCAATAGTTCCGACAGTTTGGCAACTGTTTTAATATCTTAAGAATTGTTACCATTTTTTTTCTGTCTAAATATTTTTTGTATGCATGAAAGCACAACTGAAAGAAAAATGGCTATATTACATGATCATATTACAGTTGTTTTTTTTTAATCTGTGCATATAGTCGCAGATTTCCATTTGACCCCAGCTACCTAGGAATAGGCGCAGCAGACTGACCTTAGATATGCTATTGCAGGATGATACAAAAAAAGACCCACGAAAAAATTTAATATTATATCAAGTTACCAAATCTGTTTTTCTCATAATATATAAGCAGAAACAGCATACGAGCATCGCAAGAGGAATCAAATATAAATAAATGTAGATAAGGTTTACGAAGCAACTTTCTTAAAGTACATGATGTTATAAGAAAGAGAGGTTAGAAGCCAGTCGCGGATTTGTCAAGTCACTAGGTTGCAGGAGCACAAAAATAGTCTTAAACGTCACCAGAAAATCATTATAATTTGCCCTCTGAATCTAATGTTCAAATCATTCACAACAATTATCTTAAGAAATATTTTTTTTACTACCTTAAGACTCAAAAATTGTCATTCTAATCGTATAAGTTCCATTTCCGTGCATCTCTCCTTTAATTTTAGTAACCTTTTTAATTCATTTTGATACACCATCCGTAACGAAGTTTTTAAATACCATGATGGTTCCAAACTCATCCATCAAAACATTCTCTCACGTGATTTTCAGTCATCTAGTAGGATTTTCAACTCCGCATTTATTCCGTAATATGTACACTTTTTCATTTACATTTAACAAAAGGAAGCGCTTTTTAATGTATGCCATATTAATAATGTAGCCTTTTCAAAAAAAATACATAATCTGGGAGAACTGGTAGCTACAGTTGGCTAGTATGTAGAATAAAAACAATGGCGAGGTCTCTTCTCTTAAGGGCAAATCAAGTGGTTGCTGAGAATGAGCAACGATCTACAGCCCTGATTTCTGTTATTGTGGTATTTTGACATCAAACTGTCAACTAACACCGAGAATTTGCTAATTGCCATTAGGAATCCCATTGTAAGCATATGTCTTTGTATAAGAATGGTCTCGTGAACGTTAATGGAGCGTTGATATCTGCTCGGGGTTTGTATAACCACACTACAATGAAAAATAAAGAGAATAATATGATGGAATTATAAGGTGATCCGAAGAGAAATTTACTTTTCTTTAGGGTATTATGAGTTGCAGACTACATATCGAAATGGACAGCGGTGCAGTACGGCTAAAGCATATCTCGTCCCAGCAGAAAATCGGACTAATTTAGATATCTTAGCTGAAGCGCACGTCAGAAAGGTAATTTTTATATAACTAGTTTTCTAGATTAATAGATTTAAATTATTAAGTTTATTTATTGTTTTCCTTCTAAAACAATAAAAATATTAATATATATCTATATCTATATACTTATATAAAGCTCAATGTGTGTGTGTGTGTTGTCGCTCTACAGAAAAGTCCATTTGACCTAGAGTTACCAAATTTGGTACGTGTATACCTTGGAGGTCGGGAATGTGCACCTGGGATCCCTTTTTTGAAATTTTACTTAGAATTTTAATTATTAATTAAAAACTAACTTTCCTGCCGAAAAGTCTTTTCATTTTCCCCAACGCCAAATCAGTAAGTCTTCGGGTTTTTTTACCAACAGTAATGAGGCTAGGATTAACATTTTTCGGCCGATTATTTCAAACGATTCGGTTTATTTTCTTAATGTTTGATGCATTTAAAATTAAACATTGTTAATTAATCGATCTGTCAGATTCATTCTAAAGTACTCTTGAATTAAAATAACACAGAATAAAGGAAATTAAAAATGTCTAATCTTCATAGCGTTACCCCAAATGGCGTAGAAAAATTCAAGCATTTGCGTTACCGTAACTGGCGTTGAAAATTCACGCATGCGCAGTGTGTTCTGATTGTTGACAATATTATCAACGGATGATTCTTGATTTAAATTATTTTTAGATTAGTTGTATGCTTTTGTAATTAAATTGTATTTATGTTAGTTATATATTTTTTGTATATTGTTATAGTTTTAAGTACATCGTTTTTGAAGTAGTTTTTTTAAACCTGCTTTCGACCGATTATTTTAAACGATACATTTTATTTTCTTAGTGTTTGATGCATTTAAAATTAAACATTGTTAATTAATCGATCTGTTCCTGATGAATCCGAGAAAATTTTGTTGACAAATTCTTGAGATATAACATAAATTAAGAAAGATATTCTTTAGTGCCCATAAAGTTTAAACGCTCAGTGACTCTGTTATCAGTAATTATATTATAAAAAAATTCTTCGTTTCAGTAAAAAACATTATTATATTAATTGCAGATTAATTCTTCCCACTTTAATTTAAAGCATAAATTCTGCGAAAGCTAACAAAAAATTAGAGAGATACATATTACGATGTGACTGAAGGCCTTTATAATATTATGAGTGAATTATATGACTATCAAAATGTGAAGTTTTAAAATATTGTGATGAAGAATCTATTAAAGTAGGAATTGCGTAAAATATTTAATTATTAAAATTTAAACGAACATTAAGATTGGCGAACCGGCTGGTCGCCAAAGGCGGCTAGTTAACAATAAAAATATAATCTTATAAATTCCTCTTCCCTCTATGGTAAAGTGCAAAAAACTTCTATTTACTTTGCAGAACTTAAAATTTGAATTTAAATTCGAAGAAACCATTTTAAAATTTAAAAAAAATGTTCTCGAGCTGTATTTTTCAATTAAAGGTATTCTGAAGATAACAAATGCCCATCTGCACTGACATTACATTTAATCATGAAATATCCGATTTTCAAAACTGTTAAATTTTTAAAAAATGAATAAGAACATAATGTTACACTGACGAATCGATAAACCAAGCATAACGTTCATCGAAGTATAATTCGTTATAAAAAAATAGGATGACGGACCCCATTTTTTTCTTTAGAAAAATCTTACTAAATAAATTGCGAAACATTCTTCCGATCTTTCTACATACTAATTACAGAGAATTGTTTGGGGGGGGGCGAGCGAACAATTAATATAATCAAGGTAGAAGATATGGTTCAAAATTAAAAGTCAATTTTTAATAATTTGAAATTTTATCTAAAGTCTAATGCTTTCCAACTTTTTATTTTTTTCATACTTAATATTTTCTCATTATTTTTCAACGTATAAAAATACTAAAAATAATAATTCTCATTCTAATATTTCATTAAATCGACAATTTTATGAAAATACATGTACCTAAATTACTAAAAAATTAATATTTTGAATAACTTTTACTGTTTCAAATATTAAAACATTAAGCCAGAATTTGCTTTAAGTCTCCCTTTGAAATATGACGTAGGTTTTGAAATTCAGTCATGAAGTTGAAATCTCAATAATTTGTATTACGTTTCACATTTTATTTTTATTTTCTTATGATCAGGTAATATTGCGTAGTCGCCGAGCCGTGGGCGTCCAGTTCGATTTCCAAAACACCAGGTACGTAGTGAGAGCCAGACGAGAAGTGATCATGTCAGCGGGCACCACCAACACAGCTCAACTCCTCATGCTTAGTGGGATCGGACCCAGGGAACATCTCGAGAAATTCAAGGTACTGTTTGTTACAGGATCCTGAAATTAACACTGTTAAGCGTCTTTCCCATGGTTCGTTGCATTTCCGGTTATGATCATAAATCTGTTATCTGACTCATTATGAGACCACTCTCACCTGTGAACCACGGTCGGGAACTTCCCGCAAACTGTCGGTAAAATGAACAGATATTAAAGAGCAAAGGGCACGCAAGGCGCGGCGCATGGGCAATGGGTAAGGGACCTTCGATGATTTACTTCGGCTAATGGTGAAGAGCAATAAGATAAGCACATTTTCGTAATGCTTGCTAAGCCTGGATTCAAATGATTAAAGGTATTTTCGATCATCCTCCCCACCTCTTGTCGTTTTCAATAATGCTATCGTATTGCAATTTGAAACCTGTGCATCGATTGTTCATATGATTAGTTAAAGTAAAACTTTCAAGAGTTATACCGAGAATATTTGAAGTAACATCATAATAAGATTTTAAAAAACCTAATATCGACTACTAATAAAGACGTATGCATATTTTGACGCTTTACAAGCCTGACTATTTGACTTGTAGCTACCAAATTTGGCACATCTAGAATTTGGAGGTCGGGAATATTATGGAATATTGATTAGAATCTTAGTTAATAAAAAAAATAAGATTAATTTTGTCTTTTCTACGCGTTAATGTCCGAAAATATTATTGCTGAAAAGTGAATTATAAAAAAGTATCGTAATATTAAAAATTGTCTTTTTAATTATACTAATATATTAATCACGCAAATCTTTGTTAAATTTTGGCATTATATATATATGTGTGTGTGTGTGTGTGTGTGTGTGTAACATATTTGTGGTTTAAATAGAGTGCAGGTTGAAGGCAAGCGGGCGAGCCAGCATGGAACCATCTTCAGAATAATGGCAAATCAAGGAGCCGTAACATAACATCAAATTATCACTCATCCCGGAGATTAAATTCTTTTAAAAAAATTTCACAGAAAACTATCATTGTCGACTAAATAATATGTAATATATTTTTAGTTTAAGTAGAGTGCAGGTTGAAGACATAGACGAAACTTGGCATTTTTAATTTCGTTTTAATATCCATTTCAAAAAAGCATAATTATTAACAAGAAGATGCAGCGTGGCCCGAACACAGAAGGCAAACAGGGACGA
>JAPMOR010056144.1:410255-423104 GCA_026543865.1 Argiope aurantia | reverse complement strand
ATATATATATATATATATATATATATATATATATATATATATATATGCAAAGAAAAATCAAAAATAAATTAAGGTTCCAATTTTCACTTCTTTGTCTTTAAAACAATTAAATGCTTGAAATTCAGCATGACTCCTCTGATAAATTTTATCATATTACTATACGTTCTGTGCATTAAATCTCTCACAGTCAGTCATTATGACCGCTAAAGTTCTTCTGAAGTAGTCAAGTATCGAACTAAAGTTTCAAAGTGTGAAAAAGTTCACATAGTGAAAAAAACTTCTTGAAGTGTAGTGTCTAAGGTGCGAATTAATGTTTCGTCATCTGAATACTGCGCTTAGGAAAACAATCCGATAACATATGCTAAAGATTTTGAATTATCTGAAACGGCATAGGCATAAATTAACCAAAGTGAATATTTCAGTTATGAAATACGCCCTCTCTAAAGCGTTCGGTTGCACCATGTAGTTTTAGCTAATGTTCTTATGCATTCATTTCCTATAATCAATTCTTAATCTTAATAGAGGCGGAAATTCAAGTGAAACATTCATCTTGCTTCAAACGAGATATTTCTATATAACCGTCGATTGCGATGGCCTAATAGTAAGATTTCGGCACTGGGTGGAAATACAAAGATTCGCCGTGTATACAAGCCTGGTGCACGCTTGATCTGATTTTGCCCAAACATCTTACCACTACTGTGGTGCAGAAATTTGGAGAGGAGGTGCCAGCTCAGGTGTCATCTTCCTCTTCTGAACGAAGGTTTAAATTACGAGATCTTTCATAAAATAGCATAATATTTATGTTCAAACGGGAAGTTCAGGTAACTAAATTAAACAGCCTAACCAGGTGGGATAAGGAATCATATTTTGACCACAACAGATTCATCTGATTACTGATATTTTGAATAAAGAAGAGTTATTTCAGATATTACATAATTATCCATGGAGAACACTTTGATAAGGTTATTGCTTTATACTTGAACGATAATGACATATTTTACCAAATTGCTTAATGAGATATCCATAATTTTAATCATCCGTGTCTTGTAATATGTTGTTGTTGTAATGGCACTTGCCAGGGGCAAACTCGATGACGAAGTCAGCAATTTTATGCCAAGGGAGCGTCTCTTGTTTTAGTAGCGCCAAGTTTGCTAGCATGAAGCTTACAAGTTTCTTGTTTTAGTAGCGCGTTTTGTTTTACTAGGGCCAAGAATACGTCTTAGATACTCACGCATCACATTCGCTTGCACAACCCCTCTTTACAGGGAAGGTACATTCACACATATCACATAGAGAACAAATGAAGAACAACCAACTTGCGTTCGAGTCCCGAACCGGGACTCGAAAGCAGAACGGCCAGATCATGGGGAAGACGCGCTACGCCAATGTCAGGGCGCCGCCGTCTTGTAATGTAAATGACGTTACTCTACATAATTTAGCAATGTATTTTCTTTCTTTTCGATGTCCTCAACTGAAATGTTAGCGCGTATTTTCAAAATAAAAGGAATGAATCTTGTTTTCAGAGTAAAAGACATTATCCACGTCTCCTTTTGTAAAGACATTACAGACGTTTACTCTATGGGCTATAAAATAACTTAATGTAGTTTCTTTCCTTTTGATGTTCTCAACTTAAAAGTTTGCGAGCATTTTTAGAATAAAAGGAATTAATATTGATTTCAGAGTAAAAGGAATTAATCTTGATTTCAGACCAAAAGGAATTAATCATGTTTTCAGAATAAAAGATCTTAATCATCCACGTCTCCTAATATGAAAACATTATAGAAGTTTTCTCTATAAGATATAAATTAACTAAATGTCTTTTCTTTCCTTTTGATGTTCTCAAATGAAATATTTACACATTCTTTCAGAGTAAAAGGCATCAAAGGCCTTCGAGTTGTGGACGCTTCCATCATGCCCATCGTGCCATCAGGAAACACCAACGTACCAACTATTATGGTTGCCGAGAAAGCAGCAGATATCATCAAGGAGACTATACATTGTCCATATTACGAATACTTGTTTTGAGATATAAATCAAAGAATATATGAAGAGAGAATATAATATGAGATATATATGAATTGACCTTTGAGGGATCTATTTTTAACATATTATTTGTAATGAAATCTGTTTTATGAATTAAGAATAAAAGAATTAAAGAACATGTTTCTTGCATCCATTTGATAATACAGTCCAATGAAAATTCTTATAAACAAGTGGATAAAATTTTAAACAGTTCCAAATCGAATGAATCAAGATATGCACGGAGTCATTGCAAAGATGAAATAAAAAATGATCTTGAAAATTAATTTGTGTACAAAGAAGATAGAATTAATAAAGAACGAAGAAAAGTTATTTCTTTGAGGAACATTTTTTTCAAAGATAAAACGTGAAGAACATTCATACGTTGCTAACGTTTTATTGTTTCTAAAAATATTGGAATTTTTTCGTTTGGTTGTTCCTTTCTATTTATTGGTATTTATTCCTTTATTAACTCTTTCGAACATGCATCTTTGAAATTATGTCTAATTTTTGGTATCATATGACGAGCAATATTATTACAGTTGCATATAAATGACATTTTAATTCATTGTATTAACTTTTGGGTGTCTCATTGCAAGATCTGTATATAAAATGAATTTAACAATAAATTTTAATTAAATCCATACCTGAAGGATTAATAAATTTGTATGAATTCCACGATAAATTTACAGTATGTGAGTTAATAACGATTTAAAAGGAATTAGTTTCAATTAATTTTTTTCATTTCAAACTCACATTTTATTAGCAATGATATAATTATAATACTTCTTAAAGCACTTTATAGTGATAAAAACTGACAATTTTAAGTCTTCATGCCAAATATAAAATTTTCATTAGTTGGAAAAGAATATCATGTAGAAGGTGTCGCATATCTTATCGTTTCTTGAATCTAGCAATTCATCAGCATTAGCATTTTTATTTGTTCATGAAGAAACAATTGAAATCTGAGCTTCAAATTTTAAAATGTTACTTGTTATTTATTATTTAACATGCGAGATTGCTCCCCCAAAACTTTCTAGCATAGACTTTAATAAATGTGTAATCCCAGAAAAGGTTTTCCAGGGAATTGACGTACAATAGCTACGAAATATGAACCTTTGTCATGAATTTAGCTATTTTACTTTACCTGTCATAGGATCCTTGGTGAATATTTTGGCGATTAATCCATGGCATGCAGTCAAAAAATATCCAAATATGAAATTTTAGTTTCAGGGGCGTTCTTCCCAGCCGATTAAAACAAAATTTTGAGACAAAAACTACACATAAAATCGCAATATCACGTACAAAGTCCTTACGTTTTTGAGTTATAACGTTTGCATGCTTTTGAAAATGTGGACCGACAGACGGTCCACCCCTAGTTCGATTTCACTCAAGATTTGATAAGGGTCTATACTGAAAATGTCAAATCTGTGTACTGAATATTTTCTATCTAACTTTCTTCGGTATGTAGTTATCGTGCAAATTTAAATCCAAACAGCCGGACAGATAGACTTTCTCTGAATATTCTGATTGTGAATCCTCTGATTTTGCTCAAAATTTGACAGAAATTTACAAACTTGATTTTAAGTCTGTATATCAAATTTCATCCGTCCACTGAAAGCTTTTTGAGTTTTGAGTCTTTGTCACAGACAGACACTCGGACATTTTCCGAAAATGTGATTTCTGAATTCACGGAGGTCTGAAATGTAGCAATTCGTCAAAATCTGAGTTCGAATATTTTTAGGATTACTATACTAACAAAAACAAAAACAAATCGTAACATAAAGGTAGATAAAGTTATAAAACAATATTTTTGAAACTCAAGAAGGTCTAAAACATTGAAATTCTTCACGTATTCTTCTAGTATCAAATTCTTCTAGTCATTTTAACAGTTATAGAATACAAATTTCTCAAAACATTTCTTCCTTTAACTTAGATAGAATGCTTTTTCAACTTCAGAAGTTAAAAGTATGCAAGGAATTATCTATAAATGTAGAAATGCATTTCGATTCCATGTGGAACCTAAAGCTTTAAACTTAGTATTTTGATTATATGGGAATTTATATGCAAGTCAAAAGCTAACTGCTAATGAAATAATGATTATGTAACTAATAGAACAGTCAGAAAAGTTTTTATTAAATCATACATTATTTAGTAGCAAATGAAAGAGACAATAATATTATTTTGATCATATACTGAATCAAAGGATCATCGAAATTAGACCTTTCATTTCTACATCCAATTTCACGGAAATATAGCGATAACAATGATTAAGTTAAAGAAATTCATTTATATTAATGCAACTTGATAACGAAATGGTAAAAGTTTCATTTTGCTTTAAACACAATACAGTTCCAAATCACATTACGGATGAGCTCTTCCTCGCAATTTATTTCAAAAGAGTAGAGAAAAAAAACCTCCGAAATAATCCTCATTTACACAATTTAGATAACTTCCATTTTAATGTAAATAGGAAGTAGGGGAAGTTAAATAATTCTGTTTTCTATTTCAACAGAGTTTCTTCTGATTTGATAGTATTGGTGGGGTTATGATTCATTGAATTCGGAGGTTTACCTTACTAAATTTATAAAATAATCTTAAGTAAGTAAGTCGTAAATTGTTTTAACGTAAAACTTTTGTAATTGCATTTTTCTATAGATTTCGGTAGTTGCAAATTTACCAGTGGGAAAATTTTTTTCAAGATCAATGTGGTTTATACCATATCAGCTTGTTCCTAATATTGCAACGGTTGGTCAAAAATTTATGAAAGCAGAAAATGTTAATGAATGCATCTACTGTAGAACAGCTATGAAAATTAAAACTGAACTAATGTTAAACCGTAATGTTTTAAAATTATAATATGTAAATTGGATCTATTGTAAGCAACAGTATTGGGTGATCAGATTGTTCACCTAGTATATTGAATTTTAGGCAGTTAAATGATTAATACGGAATACATTCTTTAATTTCACCTTGTCATTTGATATGAATTTATTAAATTGAATCAGTTACTGCAAGTTAAAAATGCATATTTGTGAAATAAAAATCCTACTACGGAGTTAACGATTGTGCAAAGCATGCGGTTGAATGTTTAGATGGATTAATTTGAATTTCATCAAAAGGATTTCAAAACTCATTATGTATCAAATTATATTGTTGTTGTTTTTAATGGCACTTGTCACGGAAAATCCCGATGTTCGAAGACAACCGATTTAAGCCTAAGGGGGATCGCCTCTAATTTCTATAGAAGCGCCATCTAGGGCAAAGAGAACGACTTAGCTACACACACGTCTCAACCCTTTTTACGGGGTGGACTTCATTTGCTCATTTCATTCACACAATCACAGATCGTAATTTAGACCTGAATCAGAGAACGATCACCCCTGATCCAGTACCTCCAGTGGTATTACTCTTGACATGGAGGATTTTGCGACCACGATAGATTTAACGTTCGTCAGCCATCAAGCACGCGGGGAATCTTCAGCCGGCGAGGTTCGAACTCACAGCCTAAAGACGCGAATCCGACGTTCTACCAACCAGGCTATCCAGGTCCTCATCTAATTATATACAGATTATATACAGAAATGTAATTGATATGAGTTAAAAAGTAATTATCTCATAATGCAAAGATCATTTTTGTAACAATTGTTTGAAAGATATGAGCATCAATTTTCATAGGCAAGTCTGTCGATTATTAAGCCTAATTCTGTGCTCAATTAAACTTTCTTTTATAAATCTACTTCTTAATAGCTTTAGTAACTTCTTTTCTCTGCCTGAATGTTATTTTTAGGGGCACTGTAAACCATCTCCAGAGCATTTTTAACAATATTTTGCATCTCCATTAATTGGCTAAGTAAAATGACGAATCAAATGCAGCTGTAAAAACGTTCAATGAAGCATTCTCGAATTCGTGCAATGGTTTGTTTACATTTGACTGTTGCCATTCGGCAGTAAGTAATAAGAACGAAAATAAGATAAGAAGGTACGTTAGCGTTTTATATACACAAATAAATTACTTTCTGTACCAACAACTTTGGAAATGAAATGAAATACATCAAACAAGATGACTTGTTACTAAGCTTGCTTTAAAACTAAAAATCATACATGCCATTTTATTAATTTAAATGCAAAAATATGCGCAAAGAATGACATTCAACAATTTTTTTCGAAAAGAAAGGTAATCGTTATTCAGGATTAAATATCAAGATTGCTACTGTTACGGAAGGAAAACTTGCAAAACATCTTTTTATGTTATTGAACCCATTTACTTTTATCTTAACAATACCAATTACATGCAATAAATTTTTAGAAAGAGGAAAATGTTTTTGTATGAAATTTGTTTTGAACTCGGTTATTTTGATTCTATAAATTATCTAACTTTTACTACAAATGGATAGCTTTTAAAATGATGTAAATATGAATTACTTACAAAATTGGGAAACAAATCTCTAAAGATATTGATAAATACAAATTAAGAAAAAACTAACCTAAATGAATAAGAAATATTTATAACTTAACTATTTTGTATTCTGGTTTGAGAAAAAGTAAACGTCTCATCTTAAGAATGGAATTTTAATAGACACACAGAAACTTAATTTTTCCGTTTTGGAAGTCTTTAGGGTGTAAAAATCTTTATTTAATTAAGAGTCCTTACATTTTATCTTTTTTATTTTTGTATATTGAAAGTAAACTCGTCCATTACATATTTTTTCATACAAGTCACCAATGCAACAATCGTGCCTAATAGTTAAGATTTCAACACATTTGCTAGTTTATTTGTTTGTTTAGTTATTTATATTTATTGGAAGCAACGAGGGCTTTTAAGAGTCCATATGTTTACCTAATCTTGTTTTCTTACATGGGCAATTAACAGGTCTTTCATATACTTCTTCATACAAATAGATAATGGAATAATGATGCCTAATAATTAGGGCTACAAAATCTTAGTTAGTTTAGATGTTGGTTAGTTGTTAGTTTAGTTAGTTAGTTAATTGTTAGTTTAGTTAGTTGTTAGTTTAGTTAAATAATTGTTAGTTTAGTTAGTAAGTTTGTTTGATTAGTTATATTTATGTCTCATTTGGAAGCAACGAGGGCTTTTAAGAGTCCATAGATTTTACCTGTTCTTGTTTCCTTACACTGATAATTAAACAGTCCTTCAGATACTTCAGGGCCGCGGTGGCCTCGTTCTATGGTCTCTTCTTGTCAGTTGTAGGATTTCAGGTACGTGAAAGGGTGTCTGTTGCACGTTAAATCCGTCAGGGCCAAACGTCCTCCCGCTAGTGTGGTGTGGTAGGGAGAGGGGATGCCAGCTCAGGTGCCGTCCTCGTCATCTGACCGCGGTACAAAATTACGATTTCTGTCCCAACATACCCCTAGTGATTGCTTTACAACGGGACGTTAATATAACTAAACTAAAAAAAATCTTCATATATTTCTTCATATAACTAGGCAATGGAATAGTAATAAGTAAGATTTCAAAACAATATTTAGTTTTTTAGTAGGTTTAGTTATATTTATGTTCCGTTTGGAAAAAAATAGGGCGGTTTTGGAACGATCCTCGTAAATCTGAACTGTGGTCAGATGACGATCAAGAGTTATGAAGAGATTGCAAATCTTACTAGTGTAATATACATATTAGCCATAAGCAAAGATAAAATTTCTTAATAATGCCATAATGAGCCTGGATCTGCATTTTGAATATACGTTCCAGTTTCGCTGTGTGAGAAGGCAGTATGAACGTCTTCTAGTTTACACACTTGAGTCACAAAGGTCTAAGAGTACCTACTACCACTCTAGCTCACACTAGGAAAATTCGTTTGTGTGCTAAGTTTTTCAATCTCTTAGTATTGATGAACAATTCTTGATTGGCATTTACGGCACTGATTCTATTCACAACTGAAACAATGTCTCACCGCCATTTTTTTACACCTTCTACATCCGAGATGCTCCCACTGGCTGTATCATATTTGGTGTCATAGTAAACCATCTCCAGGGTAATTTTAACAATATTTCTCAGCACCATTAATTTGCTAAGTGAAATGACAAATTAAATGCAGCTGTAAAGACGTTCAAATAAGCATTCTCGAATTCGTGCAATGGTTTGTTTACATTTGACTGTTGCCATTCGGCAAAAAGTAATAAGAACGACAGTAAGATAAGAACGTACATTAGCGATTTATATACACAAATAAATTACTACTTTCTGTGCCAACAAGTTTGAAAATCAAATGAATTGCATCAAACAAGATGACTTGTCATTAAGCTTGCTTTCAAGCAAAAAAACATACATGTCAGTTTACTAATTTAAATGTAAAAACTGCTCAGAAAATTATATTCAACAATTCTTTTCGACAAGAAGGATTGTTAAATTATTCATGATAAGATAACTTTTTAGGAGAAAAATTTACAAAAGACCTTTTAATGTTATTGAACCCACTTATTTTTGTCTTAACAATACCCATTATATACAATGAACCTAAAAAAATCGAAAAATGCTTTATTATGAAATATATTTTAAACTCGGTTAGTTTGATTCTATAAATTATCTAGTTTTTACTACAAATGGAAAGCGTTTAAAATGATATAAATATGAATTACTTACAAAATTGGGAAACAAATCTCTAAAAATATTGAGAAAAATAAATTAAGAAAAAACTTACCTAAATGAATAAGAAATAACTATAACTTAACTATTTTATATTGTGGTTTGAGAAAAAGTAAACGTCTCATCTTAAGAATGGAATTTTAGTCGAGACAAAGAAACTTAATTTTTTCATTTTGAAACTCTTTAAAATTTTAAATTCTTTACTTAATTGAGAGTCCTTAGATATTACCTTTTCTTATTTTTGTACATTGAAAGAAAACCCGTCCTTTACATATTTTTTCATACAAGTCGGCAGTTCAACATTGATGCCTAATAGTTAAGATTTCATCACATTTGCTAGTTTATTCCCTAGTTAAGTCCTTAGAATTTTCCTATTATAATCTTTTTACATTGGCAATTTACCGGTCTTTCATACACTTCTTCATACAAATAGGAAATGGAACAATGGTGCCTAATAATGAGAGCAACAAAACATTAGTTAGTTTAGTTGTTAGTTTATTAGTTAGTTTATTTGCTTAGTTATATTTATGTCTCATTTAGAAGCAACGAGGGCTTTTAAGAGTCCATAGATTTTACCTATTCTTGTATTCTTACATTGACAATTAACTGTCCTTCATATACTTCAGGGCCGCGGTGGCATGGTGGTAAGGTCTCGGCTACTCAAACGTAGGGATTTAACCTCGAGGCCCAATTCCACCGAAGAACCGTCGGGGCGAAACGTCCACCCGCTGGTGTGATGTGGACAGGGAGGTGCCAGCTCAGGTGCCGTCCTCGTCATCTGACCGCGCTACGAAATTACCAGGACCATCCCAAAATAGCCCTACTGTTGCTTTACATCGGTACGTTAATATAACTTAGCTAAAAAAAAACATTATATATTTCTTCATATAACTGGGCAATGGAATAGTAATAAGTTAGATTTCAACACATTATTCAGTTTATTACTAGGTTAATTATATTTATGTTCCGTTTGGAAATAAAGACGGTTGTTTTAGAATGATCCTGTAAATCTGAACTGTGGTCAGATGACGCTCAACAGATTAGAGTTATGAAGAGATTGCAAATCTTACTAGCATAATATACATATATTACTAGCATAATATACATAAGCAAATATAAAATTTCATAACAATTCCATAATGAGCCTGGATCTGCGTTTTGAAAACACGTTCCAGTTTCGCTCTTTGAGAAGGCAGTATTAATGTCTTCTAGCTTACACATTTGAGTCACAAAGGACGGAGAGTACCTACTCTGACTCTAACTCACACTAGAAAGATTCGTTTGTGTGCTAACTTTTTTATTCTCTTATTATTGATGAACAATTCTTGATTGGCATTGACGGCAATGATTCTATTCACAACTGAAACAATACCTCACCGCCATTTTTTAAATCCTTTTACGCCCGAGAAGTTCCTGCTGGCTATATTAAAGATAATTTTAAATTTTTTTCATTTTTATAGTTTAAAAAATACACTTATAGAATATTAAGTAATCAGAAATCAATTTTTTTGGAAAGAAGAAAATACTAATAAAATTATATTTTTTTCTCCAAAAGGAAATTACTAATAAAATTTTCGGAACTGAAGAAATAAAATATATATTATATTCAAAGCATTCATCCGTTATATTCAGTGAATAACTATCGTCAAATTATTTTCGGAACTGAGAGAGTGAAACAGATAAAATAGATATATAACGGATATTTATGACAAATTTCGCAGAATTTCTTCAAAAGATGTTAAGTGTGAAATACCTTTTCTTCACAAGAGGATTGAATAAAAAAACACTACTGCTAATAAAAATTTTATAAATATATAAAAATATGATTCGAAGCTATGTATGTGTTCTTTTGCTAATAATTTCAAAACTTTATTAATTGATCAAATCATGCTTTTGCGTGATTAATAAACAATGGATTTAAAAATAAAAGCTAATGTTCATATTCAAACGCTTCTTAGCCCCTTTTATTGATAGCTTGCTTATCTCGTGTTTAATGGAGCTATTCTGTCTAAAAATAAGTAATTATAGATTAATGTTGTTAAAATTAGCCACACTTTCCTGCCGATACTGCATATTTCAGCGGTGACAGATTAATTGATTGCACATTCACTGTCTGCTGTTATAACAAATGTCTGAATCTTTACTATGATTGCGTCGAAAAGTACCTTTGATTGTACATAACATATGGAACTAAATTCATTATGTTCTCTACACACTAAAAAAAACGGCCTTTGGATAGTTATCAATTTTTTCACATATTTACCCGAAATTATTGCTTTTTAGTTTCTCTTTTTAAAACAGGATGATTCTTCGTCTAGAATTCATGAATTCTCTCAAGAATCTTTTACATAAATGAAGAGTTAACTTTATTTGATTATTTTGATGCAGTTAAATTAGGTTTATTTCATTTTTAGAGGAAAAGCATCGAAGGCCTGCTTTTTATGGATGCGTCCATTATGCCTATCATTTCGTCAGAAAATACCAAAATCTCAACCATCATGATCGCTGAAAAAGCAGCTCCTATCATCAAGTAAACAATACGTTACCAATCTAATGATTTTTCAAACTTCGGTTGTGAGGCAGACTTTTCATTCGTAGCACTTAGGATTTTTAAGTTAAAGAATTTAAAAAAACTGAAACGAACCAAATCAAATTCCATGTTATTATGCGCATTTATGAATTTTAAAGACAAAATAATTGAGTTGTAAAATTAAATATCAACTGATAATATTAAAAAAAGCAATAAAGATTAAAAGATTAATATTCATAAGAGAGTCTAGATAAAATATAATTTAATCTAAGTTAATTATCAAGAATTATCTGTTATAAAAGAAGAGTCATGATCATTTCTTTTCTTGTGAGTTTTTATTTTCGATTTGACATCTAAATTGAATTGTAAAAATATACTTAAAAGCTACTTACATCTAAAAAAATCCTTTATATATTGCTATTTTATGTACTTTTTTATGCTATCTCAGTTCCTCTTACTATCATTAACCAGTTTATTAATATTATAAAATGCAACTCCAAGCCATTTCTAGTTAATTCCAGCAAATTATATAGCTCGCTTTTTTTCTGTTTTTTCCTATTCAATGATTATATGAAGAAAAAATTTTGAAATTTGTAATTTTCAAAAACCTTTGCTTCCAGATTTTAATTCATGTTAATATTTTAACCTTGAGATCGAAAAAAAACTATTTTGGAATTATATTTTCCTTCTGGTTCACCTGTGTGTGAAAGCACGATATTTCAAAAATGAAGACGACAAAAATTGATCGAATTTTTGCAGTACTATTTTCTTAAGCAAAGATATAAACCACCTTATTTACAATTATCCATTTGAGAAGTTTCTTAAATTACGTTAGGATGTTATTACTTGAAAATAATTTGACAAAAAAATCCTCAAAATTCACAAGCTTTTTGAAAGCGTCGATGCACTTTTCAGCTGCCTTTTTGTTTGAATTTGCTGTTTCTCGATGCTTTGCAATATTGTGGATACCGGTTCTTCTCTTAAATTTTAAAATCACCCAAAGCTTGTCTGAAATAATCCTTATTCGTTCATTGATGATTTGGCATCGTTTTAATCAGATCAGCAAAAATTAGCTTTTTCTCAATTTTAGTCAATCTTCTATCTACTTCTTTTTGATCCATATGAGAGCAATCTATCAACATCGCCGAGAATATATGGAAATTCGTTCGTAGGAACTCTTGTGGAACCTTTTGAAGTATGGATCTCCTTGATCTTATCTTTATTTTCCAGGAGAATGTAAATTATTCAGGTAGACTGAATATATATGCATGCTAAGTCAGTCATGCTCACAACTCGTCATGATTCCCATTCCTAATCATAACAAAAAGGAAATGAAATGAAGAGAGAGAGAGAGGAACAGTTGCACGGAAGTATGCGGCTGATACCGGTAAGAGCGTATGTTGGTAGGAGCTCCGGTAAATTTAATTTGGAGTTTAATTTTATATATGTAAATAGTTATCGATCATTTAATCGATAAAATATAATAAACTTGCATTGGAAAGAAATGTGTCATTACTTGAGTCAAAGCATACAACAATTTTTATGTCATTTTTTTTGTTGTTGTTACCATCTTTTTCTTGCGTCATTTACTTTGGGGACAAACGTTTAACATGCTTAAATTTTGTATTGAAAAATTTAAAATTATGTATCTGAATACAAATTTCACGAACGACAGTGAAATGGCAGCTGAAAAAAA
>JAPMOR010056144.1:380921-410245 GCA_026543865.1 Argiope aurantia | reverse complement strand
AATATTATAAAGAGCTGCTATAAGCCACATAGACAAATGGTTCCGAGGCCATAGAAGTCTACGAACCATTAAGCTAAAACGTCCTCACCCCCTACTTGGGTGGACGGAGCTAAAACCTCGGGCAAGGAGGGACTCAAGGAGGATCCAGAAAAAGTTTTGAAAATTAGGATGCTGAATAGGTATATTTTTATGGCATTTTTATTGCTTATTTACCTGTTATATGCTTTTTTATGTTCTGCCAGTCTCCTATGGACAGCTGTTGGAAACCACTAATATACCCCCCCCCCCCAAAAAAAATAAGCAGGTTGAATAAACAAACAAGGGACATTTTTTTTTCTAAATATTCTGTGATAAGAAAAGCGTTAAGCAAGGAATGCAGCTGTTGAGACATATGTGTCGTTTTAACTTTCTCGTATATGTAGTATAGAAAAACTATAGTAATCATTAAAAACTTCAAACTCAAAATGTGACCAATTTTTAAGTTTTAGATTTCTCTGAGTTCGAAAAGCATATTTTTCGAAAATGTCCTTCTATCTGATACAAAGATAACACAAAAACGCTTTGAGCTCCTCTACGCCAAATGTGTAGTCTATCAAAGTCTGAGCAAAACCCTTTCATAGGAAGCCTATCAGTCCGGCTGTTCGAATATAAATTAACACGATAGACCTAATTGGATAAAATTCGTTACACAGATTTAAAATCTGTAGTGTAGACACCTATCAAATTTTAAACCAATTCTAGCGAGAGGTTGATCGTCTGTCGGTTAGTACTTTCAGAAACATATAAACGCGATAATTCAGAAATGCAATAGCTTAGATACATCAAATTTGGTATGGGATTTTGTGACTACAAGTGCAGTTTCGTGTCAAACCTTTGTTTCAATCGATGGAGGAAACAAGTGTCAAAAGGACAAATTTGATTTCCAGATACTTTTAACCGCGTGCCAGTGCTTAATCGCTAAATATCTCACCAAGGATGACACAACAGATTCATTAAAAATACTAAATTCACAATAAAGATTAATATTTCGTAACTGTTGTAAGCAAGGCGTTCTCTGGTATAACGCTTTTGGTAAAAAGTATGAGAGAAAGTCTTTGAAAGACAATCCCTCTGATTTATATTGCAATGCGTTATGTCGAAAGCAACAGATAAGGAGTAGAAAGTAATTAGATGATGAATTTACTACTACTGGAATATTGTGTAAGCCATTATATGTGTGATAAAATGCAATGAATATAATGAAATTTCATTTTAAAATTATATTTTGGTATTTACAACATATTTACAGTTTCTTTGTGAAACACAATTTGTATGAGTGCTGTTAAAGTCGTAAAAATGCAGTTATAAAGGATATAAAGAGTCATTAAAAATAAGTACAAGTAATTTATTACATGAATTTGATAATTAAAACCACCATCTCTGTGATTAAAACATTAAAAAAAATCGAAAACACAAACAACACTCTCGCGATTCTTTCTGGAGCGAGATTATTTAATTAAATGTAAGAAGTCAAACGATAAATTAGCAGCGCCATCTGAAGGTGATGACACTTTATAGAAAGGTCAAACAGAAGCATTTTTTAATTATCATGTTGAAGGAAAGGTCGATCGATTAATAGAATCACCAAAAAACAGCACAATTCGAAAAATGTATTTTTCAGACTGACAGATTTAAAATGTAAAAATTCATCAAAATACGGAGGCCCTTTTTTTTTATGATGCAGTATTTTCACTATGTATGTTTCCTAAACGAGAAAGAATAAAAATAGAAGAGTTGAGATTAAGCGACGGAAAAGAAAGGACGAATCTCAAAATAATCATTCAAATTAACTCTTTTTTTTTCATTTATATGTAATGAAGTATATAACGTAATATATAATGTAATGAAGTAATGAATTATCGACACCGATATCGCTTCTTTGTATTCCTAAGATAACAGGAACAAAAAATTAATTATTTCTAAATTTCTAATCCCAAATACTCTATCATGATAGATCTTTAGGCTTTAAACTCCTATCTTGTTACCACACAGATTGAATGCATCAATCTTTGCATTCTGTGTGCAATGATTTTTTTGCAGGAAATAAAAAAAAATATATCACTTTGTCTGTTTGATTATCCATTTTTATTTCAGAGGAATATAGAGGAAATATTGCGATTGTCAAAAAATTGGAACGATTTTCACGTATTTCCACGTTTTAGACCTCCCTGAGTTCGAAAACGCATTTTTGGAAAGTCTGTTCTGTCTGTCTTTGATAAATATAGCTCAAAACCGCTTTGAGCTAAATGGATGAAATTTAGCATATAATTCTTACACTTCACGAATCTGTAGATTTCTATCAAATTTTGAGTAAAATCTATTCAGAGGAAGTCCGTCTGTCCGAATATAAATTGACACAATAATTACAAGACTAGGATAACTAGATGAATAAAATTCGATACATATATTTAATACCTGTAGCATAGGTGTTAAATATATGTATGAGACCGCGGTGGCCTGGTCTCGGCATCGGAACCGGAGGGTTGCAGTTTCGAGACCCGATTCCACCGAAGAACCGTCGTGTAAGGGGGTCTGTTGCACGTCAAATCCGTCCTGACCGAACGTCCTCTCGCTGGTGGAGTGGAGAGGGGGGTGCCAGATCAGGTGTCGTCTCCGTCATCTGACAGCGGTTCAAAATTACGAGGTCCGTCCCAAAATATCCCTAGTGTTGTCTCAAACGGGACGTTAATATAACTAAACTAAACTAAAACCTATAGCATAGAAACTTATATAATTTTGAACCAAAAACAAAAGGCGGTTAAACGTCTATCAGTTTCTACTTTCAGAAACATATAAGCATATTAAATAAAAAATGCAATGACTTAAATATATCAAATTTGGTATGCCATTTTGTGATTACAACTGTAGTTCTGTGTCATATTTTTCTTCTAATCGATTGGGAAAAACATACCTAAAACACGAATTCGTTTTTCGGGTAATATTAACCACACGTTGGGGATTAAATGCCTCAATTCTCACCAAGGATCGCACGATAGATTCAGAAAAAATGCTGAATGCATGCCAAAGGTTAGTATTTTGTAACTATTGTACGCCAATGTCACTCAAAGTATGTACTGGAATAACACCTTTATCATTGTTTGGGCAAGAAAATTTTGGAGAGACCACTCACACTGGTTTTTCTATTGTTTTATAGCAGTTTTTTAGAAAACTTATTCTCTTCTTTCCCTTCTTAACGTTTTTCGTATTATACAGTTCACAAGCAACCAAGTCTGTTTGTAACAATATCATTAAAATTTCATTTGACTTTTGAGTAATTCAAAATCTAATCAGAAGGAATACCAAGTTTAGTAGTTCTAAGTTCGCCGTCCTGCTTTTTAGCATTTAGAAAAAATTTTAAATCACGTAATTTACTAAAACTATATTTCGATATCAGCATTATTTAATTTTTTTTTAAAAAATATAAATGTTATGATTTGAGAAATTTCAAAGGAATTTTAAATCCTAATTAATTTATAATTTAAATATTCCGTTTCTCTGAAATAATTTTTTCTATGGCTATTTTCAAGAATATTTCTGAATTATTTGATCTGGTCTTCATTTTCTGCTGTTATTCCATTGACTTTCCTCATTTATTTTTATTCAGTATTTTTTGTTCTACTATAAAAATATATTCATTTTCTATAGAAGAAAGAAACAAGCAAAAATAAAGTCAATAAAAGAAAAAAAAATCATCATAAAAACAAGCACCATTTTGAGTATATTTTAAATAACGAGTGGGGAAATAGTTTGCATCATATTTTTAAAAATAATTCTCGTTTGCGTTTTCGAAACTAAAAACATAGTTGGCCAATTAACAGAGATATATTGGTCCTTACTCACATTAGTCATTATTTCATTTAAAGCATCTCACTTTCAACAAACGTTCCAGTTAAGCAGTGGCAGAATCTTGACTTTGTAGTCGAAGCAAAGAAGCTTCACGTTATCGAAAACCGATTCCATTGAATAATCAATGTTTTCTGCAACTTAAATTCTAAGTGGCTCAATTTTACTGTTATTTCATTCATTCATTCTACACCCGGGAGATTACATTCTACACCTAGGATTCATTCATTCTATATCATTTTAATCTCATGATTCATTCATTCTACATCCAAGATTCATTCATTCTAAACAATTTTGCACCCAGGAGTACAACATTTTGGCTTTAGAGCATTAATTAGCCGTTCAGGAGGATTACTTTCTAGTAAGAAAATTAAAAGGCATATAGAAGTGGGGAAATTAGAGAATAATAAAGAAAATGTACTGCAATATAACAATTTTTCAAAGAAATCTCGATATGTAAAATTTTGTATGTAAAATATGTAAAACAGAGATGAATTTATTTTAACCCTTTCTAGGGCCGATTCAAACCAAATTCAGCAATATTTGCATGAAATTAGCTGGATTGGCATAAGTTCTGACAAACTTTTCGATAGAAAAGAAAGATGCTTCAGCTCTTTATCTTCCACATAATGGTATATCTTCATTTGTTTCTTAGTTACTAATTAACGAAATTAATCAATTATTCGAATTTAATTTATGTAGTAAGCTAAATGAATCACTTTTCTTAAACCAATCTCAGTCTTAAAATATACTTTATGAAATACCCTCTGACACTTGACAGTCCTGACGCTATAATCATATTTCATTTGTAAAAAAAGATTTCGTGACTTAAATATGCCATTCCCTCTATAAATCTTAAGGACGTCAGTTCGTATTTAAATTTTATTCTCAGATTAAGACAAGATGTCCATTCAAAAGACGACGAACAAACGATGGCAAGCTCATAAACTTGAAAGCGAAGAACTCGTCAAATATAAGTAACCTAAATGAAAGAAGTTGTAAAAAAGGGAACGAAACTCTGAATTGCTGTTTAAACAAGTACGCATTCCAAGATTACCAAAGGAAATATGCATTTCTGAATCCGAAGTAAGTCATGTTCAAACATTGTTATCTTTTTTAGAGTTTGAGTGTGACAGAACTATAAAATGCTTTTGCACTCTAGCATTTACGAATATTAAACTGTTTTTTATTTCTTTTGGTTATCTTAATTGTTGGCATTGGTAAGTCTTGTTAATCTTTTGAAATATTTCCTTTCATACTTTGTATGGGTATTTGAGATTATTCATAATTTTTCCTTGAATTATTTTTAACCCGAATATATTCGCTTATATATATCGAATATATTTAATATTTCGAATATATTTTATTTGCGGAAATAGAGGTTTAAAAGAAATGGGAAAGATTTAATTCTCTTCAAAACATTGTAATATGATGATGATAATTGTGCTTGATTCGCCCGTCTTATGTATGTTTGGCTTGATTGCATCAGTTGATTCACTAATGATTTTACATCACGAAAGAATGCCAGGAATTATTATATTAGAAAATAAATGCGACTATTATATTCTATAACCATTACCCAAAAAAAGAAAGTATTTCTTATTAAAACGTTAATATAGGCAAAAGCACGCGATTGAAAAATTTAATGGAAAGATAAAACTATTTTGAATTACATGAAAACAATTAAAAGTTTTATTGCAATTTTTTAAAAATTAATTTATATTGAAATTAGAGAAAAAAATTGCTGATTCTCAAAAGGTCTTTTTTATAATGATTTCTCAGTAATATGCTCCAAACTGTTTGACCAAAACTTAGAAATCTCGATTAATTTCAATTAATTGAAAATATATAAAATTATTTTGAAAACCTTTTAGTAGAAAATGCTTACTACCCAAGAAGTAAATATGTTCCAAATTTGGTGGAACTATTATCAACGGTCTCTCCTGTAAAGTATTTTTTTTTTTCATCAGTCAGGTAACGTATCACCCTAAAGACAGTAATGCGCTAAAAACTTGTTCTCAATTAATCCCTTTAATTACCATTTAATTCATCTCACAATTACGTAACAAATATCGCTTTAGATTTTTAATGTTATTTCAATCCTTTGTAAAAGATTGTAAAGTACATTGAAATAAGTATGCCCAGATGACATATGCCTCTTAATTGACTGTTACTTTCGATCAGGTACAATTAAAATAGAGAAAAAATTCTGCAAAAGGGTGGACGAATCAAAAGCGCCATTATCTGCTAAGTGATTAAAATAAATCTGGACCTTTTTATATCCGTAAAAATAAAAACAATAAATATTTGAAAAATTCTCACTCTTTATGTATATGTGTGGGGGTGTGTGTGTGTGTGTGTGTGTGTCAGCCTTTCGAATGAAGTCAAATCCCATGACATCGTCAAAATTGTAACTATCCCCTTAAAATTATAATTATTCAGATAATATATCTTCCAAATACTCATTGCCATTCACAGCGTTGTGACTTTACCCTCTTATTCCTTATGTAAGAAAGATAATAAAAGTAATTTTGTGAAGCAACAAAAATGGTTTAAATTTTATTACAGCAATGAAACAAAATAATAAAAATTATACAACGAAATTTTTTTTTAAATGTGAACATTCAGAAAAGAATCACTCCACAACAAAATTGCTATTGAACAATAAAAAAATTCTTAGATTCTAAAAATATTGTTTATTTTTTTAGTAGTAATTTCTTTGTTAATTATTTGAGAAATTCCAAACTTTCGCCTACTTTTGAATTATTTAAAATTTCAAAAAAATTCTCTTTTAAATACTCGTCTTTATTTTTTAACGTATTTATGCATGCATACATCGAATTTTGATTAACTGAAATTTCAAAAGTATTTCTCCCATATACACGTTCCTATTCTCCAACATATTTTTCAGTCAAATTCGATAGTAGATAAAAACTTCGATTTGTAGAATGACAACGAGCAGACAGCAAATACATACACAGATAAACATTCTATTTATTACAGGAATTAGAGACGGAAATTGTTAAAATAGTCTGTATATTATCTTTTAAACTCCTAGAAAATGTGCCATCTATATTAACATGAAAGGTCGTGTGTAATTCGTAAAAACGCGATATCTAAAAATAAATTTGCGAGATATTACTTATTAAAATTAAAATGCAGTTCTGTAAACTTGATATCATTGGTTGTTTTACCTAACAGCACTGCGTTCACTTCTTCAAATATAGTTCAGCTTTTGTTTTCAATACTTTTATTTTTAACTTACTTTGTGAATCAGCGAATGTGATCTTCCCAAAACTTTCTCGCATACTCTCTAATACCAAAGAAAGCCTTGTATAGCATTGGTTTATAATAGTTACGAAATATTAACCTTTGGCGTGAATTTAGCATTTATACTGAAATTAACGCGTCAGCGCTGGCGAAATTTTTGGCGATTAACCCCTAACATGCAGTTAATAGTATACAAAAATCGAATTTGTCTTTTAGACACGCTTTTCTCAACCGATTGAAAATCGGTCAGAAAAAAAAGTATCTAAAATGCACATTTGGTTTTGGGGTTCTTGTTTATCAATTGCATCCCAGCGATTAATCTATAAACATTGCTCTCTAATAGACTTTTCCTAATTTCTGTTCGCCTGTGCCATTCTGTTAATAATACATAAGTTCATTTATTATAGAATATGTGAGAACATTTAGGGAAGACATTACTGCCGATCTATTAGTTAAGAACTTTTAAGATTTAATGAGGATGGTGGCTTTGAGATATTCATATCCAATATACCTGCTTATTGGACTCAAAAAATTTTAGAAGTCATAGAATTCAAGACATGTATCAATCACATGTTAAAATTATAAACTTAAAAAGCGTAACAGTTTATAGGCTAATACCGATTTCAGTGATTGTGCCTGCATTATGTTAAAAAACGAATAGAAAAAAGAACACTGTTTAAAACTCATTGCCACTCGATTTCTTCACTCTTCTAAAAAATCTTGAAGATTTTTTTTTTCCTAAATTTTATTTTTAAAAAAATCAGAAGAATGCATCGAATGAAGAATACGATTAACAAATATTTATACAGAGTGTTTTAGCATCTGGGATAAATATTTCTTGGGAGGGTAAGGTGTAACTACACATTTCGAAATCGCACAGCAATACTAAGTCATATGTAGTACTTGCTAGACACGGAAGTGGCGTTGCACCAGCGGGATTCTGGAATATTTCCTAAAAGAATTTTCGTTTCAGCTTTCCTCAGCAAGATTCAATGATCGTAACAAAGATAAGAATCAGTGATGTCACAGTTGTCCACGCTGAAAAGAGGGTGATAATGAACTGACGACGTGACAATAACATCAAATTTAATTTCAATAGATCCAAAATGTATAATTCATGTCAAAATTGTGAAAGACGCACCATACGTTTTGATTGATATGACAATAAAACTCAACAACAATGGGCAAATTCACTCCACAGATGTTTTTCCACAGCTGAAAAAATAAATTTCTTGAGTAAATAAACCTTTTCTATTTACAAATTCTTTCAATCCTTAGACGAAAATCAACTGGAATAAACTTCCGGAAACATTCTTATATACCCTCCAATCAAGCTCACTCCCCTTTCCTCATAATATCGTGGACCTAGGATAAGGCCACGAAAACCTTGAATGACGTTCACCAACTCTATACAAAATATTTACAAATTACAAATCTGGACATGATTACAAAATGCAGATCTTGGACATAAATCTAACATTTTTATTTAATCTATTTTGAGAAAACATATTTTGGTCTCCTTTCTGCAGACTGTTTCACATCGAAATTTGACACGGAATACAAATGTAGTCACAAGACAATGTAACACATTTGATTGAATTAAGTTATAGCATTTATGAATGATCATATTTACATGCTCGAGAAAGTACGTATCGACAGATGATAAATTTGTTCTGCTTGATAAATTGATCAGATGCCGAGCCTATGTGCAAAAATTTATTTAAATATCTCTTACTTACTTTTACTGTATAGTAAATTAAGAATAAACAATAATTTTTCTGATTCGTAAATTTTTTTCTTCATTTTTTTATGAAAACTTTTTAGCAATTTTTTTCAAAAGAATGTTTGTATTAACAAAAATTTCGGATTTACATTTGGTTTCCTCAAGCCACTTTTAAATCAATTTTGCATCATTAAAAAAAATTACTGAAAGAACATAACTATTGGTAAATTAGAAGTCCGAAGTTAGAATAATGCAGTGAAGTTCTTCAGTGAAAGTTCTTCAGTTCTTTTTATTTTAAAAATAAATAGTATTATTTATTTTAAAAATAAATAGTATTATTTATTTTAAAAATCAAAAAATCAATAGTAAATCGCCTTCTGTGAAGGGCCATTTATACGTTGACGACCTCCACATTTCATGTACGGGGATAAATATGAATTTTATACAACGACAAATGCAGATTGCAGTTAATAGTATCACACAATGGTGCAATAATAATGGTTTTAACATTTCTACATCAAAAACTGCGGGTGTTCACTTTTGACTTAAAAGAAATTTACACTCAAACCCAGAAATCATATTAAATGAGGAAATCATTCCATTTTTAGACGAGATCCGGTTCTTAGGTATAATCTTTGACAAAAAGCTAACCTTTCTCCCTCATGTATAATTATTACGGTAAAAATGCGAAAAATCTTTGAATATCTTAAAAGTCTTGTCATCTACAGCTTGGGGAGCAGATAGAGATTCTTTGATTAAAATATATAAAGATACGGTGCTCTCTAAGTTGGATTACGGCAGCGAAATTTATGGATCCGCCAGAAAAAGTGTTTTAAAAAACTGGACCCTGTTCATCACACAGCACTCAGACTTTGTTCCGGTGCTTTTAGGACATCCCCTGTGAAAAGCCTTTATATCGAATGTTACGAATCTTCCCTTGATGTAAGAAGGCGAAATGCTGTCTTTGAATTATTATTTTAGAATTCAGTCAAACATAAATCACCCATTTTATGATTTTAAACTTCGCCCTTACTTAGTTAGACTGCAACAGGCTAGAAAGTCGTCCACACCAGTGTTTTTTACAAGAGTCCAAAACTTCCTTTCAGAAAATCTACTTAATCTACACGTTACTCCACAGCTGGTAATTGGCTTTCCACCTTGGAAAATTCTTAATATGCAATTTTTAAACCCATTCAGCACTTTTAACAAATCTGAGACAACAGAAGATATTTATCAGCAAATTTTCCTTGAACACAGACAGCAATACAAAGACTTTCTTCCAATTTATACCAATGGGTCAAAATCATCTAAGCATGTCTCTTTTGCTGTTGTCTTATCAGATACAGTCATTTCTTTTACACTTCATTCCTTTTGTTCAATTTTTACGGTAGAAATAACTGCGGTTTTATATGCATTGGAAGAAATTTCTGAGAGACCGGGAAAAAAGTTTATTATTTATACCGGCTCTCTAAGTGTGTTACAATCGCTAAAATCATTTTATCTTCATCGTCATAATCATCCTTTGGTTTTCAAAATTCTAGATATTTTTAACAAACTGACTTCTTGGGATTTTATTATTTTATTCTGTTGGGCACCCTCTCATGTAGCAATTCTGGGCAATGAGAAGGCAGACAAGGCTGCTAAAATGGCAAGTATAACAGCGGTCACATCTATTCCTGTAAGCGACTTAAATAAGCACACAAAAACACTTCTTTATTCCAAATGGCAAGCTCAGTGAGACCTTGAAACTAACAATAAACTACATGCTATTAAACCTCATGTACAACCGTGGTCTTCATTACCTAATCGAAAAGCAGACACAGTATTAACCCGTTTACGTATTGGACATACGAGATTCACCCATCTCCACTTGTTACTAGGTGAACAACCCCATCTACACTGGTGTTCAAAACTTAAGCAACAGGTATGTTTTTTGCCATAACTTCACGAGAAATCATCTGAGAGACATGAAATTCAGAAATGAGATACAGCATTTTATTCTGAAAGAATGATGAAAGCATAGTTGTGCAGAAATGAATACAATGCATACAGTATAGAATCAAACAAAAAAAGGCTTTATTGAACTCATAGTATCGTTACACATGATTGTCTGTCCAAGAGGAAGAACAGCAAGCAGATGTTTCTTAGTATGGGATATGCCCTCCCCTTACTGCAATGGTTGCTTCGCACTGTCTCCCCATACTCAGCACCAGATTGTCCAACAGTTCTTGAGGTAAGAGTGCCCATTCCTCAATCAGCATCTGTTTAAGTTGTCGGGTGTTCCCAGGAGGATGTAATCGTGCCTCAAGGCGTCTCCCCAAAGCATCCCACACATGTTCTATCGGATTTAAATCAGGGGAGCACGCCGGCCAATCCATTCGAGTGATATCTTCACTTTCCAGGAGCTCCTCAACAGCATGAGTCCTGTGTGGCCGTGCATTGTCATCCATAAAAACGAAGTCTGATCCAATGGCACCTCGGAACAGACGCACATGGGGAAGGATCACCTCCTGACAATAGCGATCTCCAGTTATAGAACCTCTGTCGAAAACGTGGAGCTCAGTCTGCCCGTTCATCATAATGCCTCCCCAGACGACAACTCCAGGACCACCGAAACGGTCTCTTTCCGTGATGTTGCAAGCGATTCCCAACACCAGTTGATTTGGAGAGAGGTCGGGACACGGTTTCATCCCAGTAACATCAGGAAAAGAGACCGTTTCGGTGGTCCTGGAGTTGTCGTCTGGGGAGGTATTATGATGAACGGGCCGACTGAGCTCCACGTTTTCGACAGAGGTTCTGTAACTGGAGATCGCTATTGTCCGGAGGTGATCCTTCCCCATGTGCGTCTGTTCCGAGGTGCCATTGGATCAGACTTCGTTTTTATGGATGACAATGCACGGCCACACAGGACTCATGCTGTTGAGGAGCTCCTGGAAAGTGAAGATATTACTCGAATGGATTGGGCGACTTGCTCCCCTGATTTAAATCCGATAGAACATGTGTGGGATTCTTTGGGGAGACGCCTTACGGCACGATTGCATCCTCCTGGGAACACCTGACAACTTAAACAGATGCTTATTGAGGAATGGGCACTCTTACCTCAAGAACTGTTGGACAATCTGGTGCTGAGTATGGGGAGACGGTGCGAAGCAACCATTGCAGTAAGGGGAGGGCATATCCCATACTAAGGAACATCTGCTTGCTGTTCTTTCTCTTGGACAGACAATCATGTGTAACGATACTATGAGTTCAATAAAGCCTTTTTTTGTTTGATTCCATACTGTATGCATTGTATTCATTTCTGCGCAACTATGCTTTCGTCATTCTTTCAGAACAAAATGCTGTATCTCATTTCTGAATTTCATGTCTCTCAGATGATTTCTCGTGAAGTTATGGCAAAAAACATACCTGTTGCTTAAGTTTTGCACACCAGTGTATGTTCCCAATGTGACTGTCAAATGTCTGTCCAACATATATTGTCAGAATATCCAAATTTCAATGTTAAACGTTTGCACTTCTTCCAAAATACGAACACTCCATTACCTTTCTTACTTGGTAAGACGCCACATGTTCAAATTTTTGCATTTTTAAAATCAATAGGTTTTTATCCACATATTTAAGTTTTCTTCATCTTTCTCAAAAGTTTTCACATTGTTTTTATAGCTGAAATTTGACATTTTAATCATGAAAAATACAGTTTGGCGCATCATGGCCAACATCAGGGCTCTTTTGCCAATAAAATCCAGAAAATCCAAATCCAAATCTTCAGTGAACTTTTAAGTTCGGCGTTAGTGTCCACCAAATACTTTTCAGTTACTCTCAATAAATGTTCTTTAATATTGATGTCAAAGTTTAAATTCTATCATTTGTATTAATCGAATCATCATCTAATGCAAACCATTATTTTCCTCAATGTTTGAATTTGGTCACAGTTTATAACGCTTTTCTTTACTTGAACAAGGATTTTTTTCGAACATTTTCGTCCTATATAATAAATTTTTCATTACCTACTCTGAAACATTTCAAACTGTATCTATTTCAATTCGTTTTTCCTAGTGAAATAATCTATTGTTAATTCATGTGGCATTCAAAAATTAACATTTTTTTTTCGTACGATAGTTTTTCAGAAGATTTAAAATCTTACTTTTTTTATTTTCTTCAATACTTTCATCTATTTTCTAAATTCTAGGAATTTTTCCCTAATAAACTTACTTTACAAATTTGTTTTTAAAAATGTTTTATTAAATCGAATCTTTAAATTTTTTATCTTTTTACCCTAAATTAAAATTACAAAGACTGTAGATTGTTCTGTGACGTTTCTTTTTCTGAAATTTATCTATAAAAGATAATTAGCACTGTTATCTTTTCAGCGAATGAAAGTGTAGCTATTTTAGTCATAAAAACCATGTTTTGGAATTTTTAAATATTGTTGGTTAAATATCTTTACAAATAGATCGAAATTCTCTCATGATTAAATTAGGCTTTATAAATTAAAATACATTAAGAAGTTTTAGTTAACAATTTATTTCTTATTCATTGGTTACTAGATTTCCAAAAGAATGTGGAAGAGAATTTTAATTTGAAGGAATAATTTCAAAAACACGAAATCAACTACGCATATAACAAGAGGAGAGTAAATTAACGAATGACATAACATTTCAAAGTTTTTAAGAACAAACCAAATCTCTGTCGGGAAAGTAGCAAAATGTCACATCTAAAATTCATTTTGAAATATGACATGACAATTCCTGCTGAGATAATATGAAATGTTACTGTTTTGCCCAGTAAACTGATCGTTGCTTCGTCATCAAACAAAATTCAGCAAGAATAAGAGCTTTCGCTTGACTGACTGTGCGTTTAAATCAATCAGATTCATCTTAAAATACGAACAAAAATGGAAATCATTCTCAACTGAGACATATTGTTTCTTCATACATTAATTATTGTTTCGCTTGTTAAACAGTTCATTGATGTAGAGCGTGTTTTGTTTTTTAAAGCTTGGCGTGAAAAGAGGTGTTCTTTTTTGATCCGATCGACATGGACATAGCTGCCGAGAGGGCATATCCAACGCCTTTGGCGAATTCTCCATTGCTGCCTCTACTCTTGTTGTCTCTGGCTACTCAACGAAATGCTCCGAAATCTACGACTCATTTCCAAGAGGAATATGACTACATAATAGGTATGTTTATGTATTGGTTTTCACTAAGCAAAATTATGAAAGAAACGATAATAATAAAAAAAGTTTTAAAATTCAATCTCTTCAAGCAGATAATTGTCTATCCAAATGTTGATCAACAGGTTAAAAATTATTTGAGGCCAAAGTATTTTTCAACTACGTGATTATCGTATTACAATTATGATTTTGACACGGTAAATAGTTTAAATAGCTTTTATTTCAAAATGTTAATTTTTCTATTATAACAATCGATTAAAAATTTATGTTACTTATTTTTCTCCAGCAATAAAAAATATTACATATGTATTTAGATATATTTTAACTTACATTTAAAATGGATATTGCAAAATAAACGAAAGTAATATGGAAAACTTTATTGGAAAATAATGGGGAAAAAATGCCATTGGTAAGATTTATTCAGAATGAGAGTTTTCTATAATATACGTCTCTTAAGTAAAACTATTTATTTGATCGTGTATTTGTATTATTAACACCAAGTAAATACTTTTATTTTAATCACTGAACTTTTATTATCTTGATTATGCTTGTAATTGATCAATGTCTTGGATAATCATATAAGGATCTAATAATCTTTTTTTAAAGAAAAGCTATAGTTACTACAAGCCAGAATATTTATATAAAAATTACATTCATTTCAGAGTATCAATTTCCATCGTTAAGAAAATACTACAAGAAATGTAGATATTATTATGTCGATTTTCAAAAGAATATGTTGCTGGTGTGATGTGGTGCGGAAGTTCAGAGCCTGATATATATATATATATATATATATATATATATATATATATTCGTTTTAACATTTTACTACTTTAAAAAAAATGTAAATTCCTTTTTAGTCCTGCTCGTTCGTATAGCTTTCTTAATACTGTGAGAGTGGTCTCTCCGAAATTGTCTGATTGTCTTCTCACTAATATACGTATAATCATAATACTTATAATTTTGAACTGGGGAAAAGTCTTCAATGCCACGAATACTCACATTTTTATTTTCACCGTCCTAGACATAAGCCTCTGTGCTTAGTATTATAATGAAGAAAGGCCATAATGCATTTTGAGCTTGTTTTTATCGATCGAATGAAGTCAAAACTGGCGCACAACTATAGTATTAGTTACAAGATTATCCACAAAGTTCATTTATTTTAAGTCGTTCTGTTTCTGAGTTAAATTTGCTTCTATATGTGTGTGAAGATACAGTCTCTCAAACTTTCAACTCTCTGACAGATTTTGTTCAAAATTTCATGCTGAACTGCATTTTAGATGCGAAAACTGTGAATGAAACTTTATTTGTCTCGCTCTTTGCGTTTTGTAATCATCATGGGTACGACCGGAGTTTAACCCCCTACTTGGCGCAATTTTCAAAAATCGCCAACTCGCCAACAACGGTCTTACGTCGTGTTTAGCGAAATGTTCGAAAGCGAGGGAGTAGATGTCCAATCATAGCGCATAATAAAGGAGAAAGATAATAGGTTTGCCAGTCTTGAGATTGTTAGCTTTGGCGCGTTATTGCAACTTGGAGAAGAAGAGGGTTAAACTCCAGTTCACCCATTATCATGTTCATTGCTTTCGGACAGACAGATTTCCAATCAGTGGATTTCGTTCAATACTTGATGTAAATCGACAAATTAGAGGCAAAGGCCTCGAATCAAATTTCATCAGTATATATCAAAAAAATTTTTAACTGATCATGTTTATAGATAGAAAGGCATAGCTGCAAAGATATGTTTTTTGCGCTCGTGGAGAATCGCCGAAATCTCGAGTTTGAATTTTTCGGTGATTACTATAGCTTCCCTTTGCATACTTCATATACAAAAAAGTGAAAATTATAATATCATTTTTAAATTTAAATAATATTTCTTAAACTCCATTATGATAAACTAAAAACATCTTTTGTTTTTTCAATAAAACCCACCGTTAAGAAAAAACTTTTCTTTATTTTTTATTTATTTATTGCAAAATACCAACTCATTGATATGGTCATCTTTAATAGGGTCTCAACTTCGGAATTAGAGGAACGAAAGTTCGAGACTCTATCTTACAATTGATTCAAAGTATTTGTAATGTGATCAAACTTACTTTCTTAAGTCAGGCGCTTCAAAAATATGAAGATAGTTTCATGATAGTTTCTTATAACTTTGAAATGGAAAGCAAATACGTACAAAGGAATTTACGATCATTAACTACAAGTAGCTATAACTTCTTTGGGAACAATAATAAGAAACCAGGGTGGGTGATCTCCCGAAACTTTCTCGCATACACTTATCATGCCAGAGAACATCTTGCGTGATATTGGCATACAATAGTTAAGAAATATTAGCTATTGGCTTGAATTTAGCATTTTTACGGAGTCAACCGTGTGATTCTTGGTGATTTGGTTTTTAAAAAAATTGCTGAAGCTGATATTGATATATTTTTTTCGTGGACAGTTGGCGCAGGTTCAGCTGGATCCACTTTGGCCGCTCGCCTATCAGAAGAACAGTGTGTCAGTGTTCTGCTTCTAGAAGCCGGTACAGGCAAGCCACCCCTGCTAAATGATGTTCCAAGTCTTGGTAGAAACTTTTGGTTCACGAATATTGATTGGCAGTTCATGACAGTACCCCAGCGACACACGGGGAATGCATTGATCAACAGAGTGAGTTTTTTGTTTCGTTATGTTATATATTTTTTGGAAAAATTTTGGTAAGAATATTTGTTATCATGTATTTTACACATAAAAACGCGATCGTAGTGGCCAGATGGGAAGGTCACGTCTACGGGCCCGGAGGGTTACAGACTTTGAGAACTTCCTTCATCGAAGTTGTTGTTTGTAATGGCACTTACCATGGACAAGCTCGCTGGCGAAGTCAGCTATTTTAAGCCAAGGGAGCGTCTCTTGTTTTAGTAGCACCAACTAGGGCCAAGAGTACGTCTTAGCTACTCACGCATCACATTCGCTTGCGCAACCTCTTTTTACAGGGGAACACATTCACACATCTCACAGATAAAAGAGATGGAGAACAACCATGCCCGAACCGGGACTCGAACGCAGGACGCCCAGGTCACGGGGAAGACGCGCTACCCCTATGCCAGGACGCAGGCTTTCACAGAAGTACCGTCATGTAAGCGGGTCTGGTACACGCTAAATCTGTCTGGATTGTCCTCCCGGCGGTGTAGAGCAGAAATTTGGAGAAAGAAGTGCCAGCTCAGGTATTGTACTCGTCAACTGATTGTGGTTCAAAATTACAAAGTCCATTCCCAAAATAGTCGTAGAGTTGCTTAAAGATAGGACTTTAATACAACTAAACTAAACATGTAACACAGCCGCAGTTCTGAAACTAACTTACCATTCATTTTTGTGGTTGGCGTTCCTAAATACACTGGTGTATTTTTAAAAATTCCGAAAATATTTAATAATAAATAATAATAGAATAAATATTCAGCATTCTATAGTCAGAAAATTGTATTTTCCTGTAATGGTCATTTGGAAATTACTCTATAATCAATAAAAAATTTAATTTGTTTTATTTATTTAAGACTAGCCGTCTTTGGAGACCAGTCGGTTCGCCAGTATTACCGCTCACTGCAATTTTCAACTAAATATTTTAAGTAACTGGTCTCTTAATAGATTCTCAAACAAAACATTTTTAATCTTCAAATTTTGATAATCATACCAAACTTATACTGTTATTTAGATCGTTTCTTTCAATTTACTATATATATTTTGCTAATTTGTTGTCATTTCCGGTAAAACTTCAACTTTAATTTAAAGTGGAAATGATGAAATTGCAATTAATATAAAGATATTTTTAAATAAAAACCAAGCGTTTTATTTTATTTATCATCTTTATTGTTATTTATTTATTATTATTATTACTGAATATGAGTATTGCAAACAGAATCGCTCGGTATTTAAGTCTTATGTGAACTACAAAATATTTTTCATAATTTATGTAATATCTAAAACAATAATTCAACAAAAATTCGTCAGATTCAGCATAAAATTCAGATTTTAGTTTTGCTTTCAAAAGGATTGAAATGCAATCAATAATAATATTTTGTTCCGGCCTATAAATATATTTCAAAAATTATGAAGTCTAAATTTAATGCAGTAAGGTATCATATTCTGAGAAATATTCTGGAGACACCAAATTTTAAATAAATGAATGAAAGTTTCTGTTTTCCACGATCAACTAAGAGTTATTTATGAAGTTTTGAACGTTAAAAATTTAGAAAAACTCAACATTTTCATAATCTTATTCCAATTAATCTTGAGAAACCTGCGCTCTGATTGGCGTGTTTTCTTTGAAACGATTGATGGAAAATCTAAAATTATCCTTTTTTATTGAACAGTGATATTCAAATTTTCATTATTCAGTCAGTTTAAGTGATTGATTCAGTTGATTGGAAATTAACTCTTTTTATTTAAAATATTAGTGTTTCAAGAACATTTTGTTAATCGTGATTTCCACAGCAGAAGCTTTATGTAAAATCAAAAATTCCTTATTTATTAGAGCATTTATTAAATCAAGTTACATAAAATATAATCATTTTCCATTTAGACCATTTTAGCAGATCTGTGACTTACTAAAGGTTTACAAATCAACTGTGTGGCCCTGATTTGAATGGATATGCTGTTCATATTAAACAAAACTTGCCTTAAAATATAACTGATTCATTGGATTAATAATATAGAGAGTGTAAAAGATCATAAAATAATTTTTCTTGAATTTATTTTTTAGAAAAAATAATATTCCATATATGTTCCCTTTCCTACAGACAAGTGCCGAAAATTATATTTTTGCAGATTTTATTTCCAAAAAGATTTAATTTATATTTAGTTGGAGCTTTAATCAATGTGATGGCAACACTTTGAAAAAAGCTAATTTTTTCCAATGAATACGAAACGTGCTCGAGCAGCTTAAATTTTATTTTTATTTTGTACAAAAAAAAATTGTTGAAAAATATATTTAAAATATGTATTTAAAATTTCATTAAAATTAGAAATTTAATTTCAAGGTTAAAACATTGGTATCATTTAAAAGAGAAATTTTTGATCTTTAACTTCATGTAAAACTCTTTTTTGTGCGGTAATATTTTCGGAAGTTATAGCAGAAACACGCCAAAATTTCGCTTAATTTTTAAATAAATAAAATTGTAATTAAAAATTCGAAAAAATAACCCCGAGGTGCACATTTCCGGTCTCCAAGGTATACGCGTGCCAAATTTGGTAGCTGTAGTTTGGATGGTGGCCTGTAGAGCGCCAACACACACACACACATATTGAGCTTTATTATAAGTACTACATAGAACAAACACATCAAGAGTATACATAACATTTCAGTAGTTGCCAAAAACACAAGAGAGAAAAATGCAATTAATAAGCAGACGATATTTAGAAAAGTACAGATATTTAGACAGGAAAATGAAATTATCTGAAATTAACCACAGCGCAGACGATATTTACAAAAGTAAAAATATTCAAACCTGAAAAGTAAAATATATATGAGTTATTCCATCAATAAATGCCATAAGTTTGTTTATATCTTCATTATTTTATGAGTCATTTAACATCAAAATGGATCCGGGACTAAATAAACACCCTGTATAGAGAGTGTAAAAGATCATAAAATAATTTTTCTTGAATTTATTTTTTAGAAAAAAAAAATATTTCATATTTGTTTCATTTCCTACAGACACGTGCCGAAAATTATATTTTTGCAGATTTTATTTCCATAAAGATTTAATTTATTTTTAATTGGGGCTTTAATCAATGTGATGGCAACACTTTGAAAAAAGCTAATTTTTTCCCATGAATGCGAAACGTGCTTAATTTTAATTTTTATTTTTTACGAAAAAAATTATTGAAAAACATAGTTAAAATATTTATTTAAAAATTCATTAAAAATAGAAATTTAATTTTAAGATTAAAACATTAGTATCATTTAAAAGATAAATTTTTGATCTTTAACTTCATGTAATAATCTTTTTTTGTGCTGTAATATTTTCGGAAGTTATAGCAGAAACACGTCAAAATTTCGCTTAATTTTTAAATAAATAAAATTATATTTAAAACGTATTATATTTTAAATAAATAAAATTATATATAATAACCCCCAGGTGCACATTCCCGGCGTCCAAGGTATACGCATGCCAAATTTGGCAGCTGTAGGTTGAATGGTTTGGCCTGTAGAGCGCCAACACACACACACACATTGAGCTTTATTATAAGTATAGATTATGAGGACTGGTGTTATTTTTCAATCACTTATAAACTATAAAAATTACAAGAATGGAGAACAAAAAGAATTTATTGCCTAAATTTAAGTATAATCATGCTTATTTTTCGACATGATCGTTGTGAAGATTCAGGCATTTGTTATATCAAAGGATATGATTTTCTATTCTCTCTTTGAAGAGCATTGCCTTCAATTATGTGCGATGGATTCTAACGCCCTTTTAAAATTATTCATCAGTCAGAAAATTTGTTCGACTTTTTTTCTTTTCGAAATAGCCTTATGGTAATTACCAAGATCAATTTTTCAGATTTGTCATTATTTGGTCCACCAACTCATTATCTCGAATTCCAGTTTCCCTGCATCATTTGAACCAGTTCAACCTTTAAACAGGATTTAGAGATAGCCATGCATTCTTTTGCTTTTGTTACAGAGAATGTAGCTAAGAATCAAGTAGTTTTTATCGCTTCCCTGAATTAAAGAGCCGGCTATGCTATAATAATAATTTCAGATTAACGTGACATTTCAAAGGAACATTAATATCATCTCACATCCCTAGTGGCAATATTTTTTTTAATGGGGAATGGATATTATGGAACACAAATGGCCTGAATATTCACGTCAATTATGTTGAAAAGTAACCATGATTGTACGTAACTGACTGTAATAAATTTATTTTGATCTCTACATCGGTTTCCATGGTAACTGGAGCTTGAGAAAATGACATTTATATGTTATGAAACTGTTTCGATAAACGCGAAGCAAATTTTAAATAGTGCTTTTTTTCGTCCGGTTCTTTGATCTCCTTTGAATATGTATTGTAAAAGAAATTATCATAAATATCATCTTTTTTTAGTTTTTTTTTCTATATTTACTTCTTTAATGTAGGTTCCAAAGTTATACGCAATTTGTCACTTTTTTTTAATATTAATAGATTAATCTGATGTTTGTTATGAAAAACTGAAAACGCTCGAAAAAAATTGCCTTTTTCTTCTTCTAACCAGATATTTTTATTCCCTGCTCTTTCTTATTAATTGCTTTTGTTTCTATTCTATCTGGCGAATAATTTTGCTAAACTATGTTATTTTAATCATTTGCTGTTAATTGAGGAAACTATATAAACTTTATTATCTGTTGCTAAACATTTTTAACGCTCTCGCTTAAAACTGTGCGCTTTTTTTGTTGTTGTTCTTTAAAATGTTTTTACTAGTGCATGTTAATGAGTAATTAATATGCATGCTTTCAAATAAAACTTCCTGGGCTTTGAAAGTTCTTAGAGTTTATTCTGATCCATAAAAAATATTCTAGATAAAATCCACCCAAAATTAGCATATGTCAGTAAAGGTTCAAGGATTATGACAAAGCTGATTCGACAAGTTATTACAAAAATGTTAACTATTTAATACCATGAAACTCTAAAAAAAATCTAAAAAAATACATTTGTTTTTCATTAAAAATAGCATTTTAGAAACGATACAGCTCAAAAATAAAAACTGGTTCAACCAAGAATTCCCACATTGTGGGTAATGAGTCAAATTTCAGTGGACCACAATATGAATTTGAATGTATAAGCATCTTTCCAAATTTGAAAAATAATATGGGCTTAAAATCTTCATCATGCCACACAGTAAAAATATTTTTTTGTAAAATAATGTTTAGCAGTAAATGTTTTTGCCCCTTTTTAAACCAGAAAATCTCTTTCTGAAACAAAACAAGTTCTGTTCATACATTGCAAATTCAATTCCTAAAAAGTAGGTTGCAATTTCTTAAAGTTTAGTAACTCTTAATAAATGGATGAATATTATTTATAAATACTACATTATAAAATGTATTTTCCATAATATGAAAAGCATTATAACTACGGGTACGTTAACTTAAATTTGTATGTTTGTGTGAGCAGTGCATATGCGTGTAGTGCGTACGTGTGTGTGTTACGAGATAAGTATGAAAGACTGTTTTTTTAACATGTCTGTCCTTTAATACATATACTTATAAATAAAGCTCAATGTGTCTGTGTGTGTGTGTGCGTTGGCGCTCTACAGGCCAGGTTATTTGACCTACAACTACCAAATTTGGTTCATGTATACCTTAGAGGTCGGGAATATGCACCTGGGGACCCTTTTTTTGAATTTTTAATTATAATTTTAATTATTAATTAAAAACTAACTTTCCTGCCAAAAAAATCTTCCATTTTCCCCACCGCCAAATGAGTAAGGCTTCAGGGTTTTTTTTGTTTTTTTTTCCCAACAGCAATAAGGCTAAGGTTAACATTTTTCGGCCGATTATTTCAAACGATGTTTATTTTCTTAATGTTTGATGCATTTAAAATTAAACATTGTTAATTAATCGATCTGTCAGATTCATTCTAAAGTAATCTTGAATTAAAATAACACAGAATAAAGGAAATTAAAAATTTCTAATCTGCATAGCGTTACCCCAACTGCCGTAGAAAAATTCACGCATGCGCATTGTGTTCTGATTGTTGACATGACAACCATTATCAATGGATGCGGTTTTGATTTAAATTATTTTTAGGTTAGCTGCATGCTTTTGTAATTAAATTGTATTTATGTTAGTTATATGTTTTTTGTATATGCTTATAGTTTTAAGCACATCGTTTTTTAAGTAGTTTTTTTAAACTTGTTTTCGACCGATTATTTTAAACGATTCATTTTATTTTCTGAGTGTTTGATGCATTTAAAATTAAACATGGTTAATTAATCGATCTGTTCATAATGAATCTGTAGAAAATTTTGTTGACAAATTCTTGAAATATAACATAAATTAAGAAAGATATTCTTTAGTGCCCATAACGTTTAAACGCTCAGTGACTCTGTTATCAGTAATCATATTATAAAAAATGCTTTGTTCCAGTAAAAAATGCTATTATATTAATTACAGATTAATTCTTCCCACTTTAATTTAAAGCATAAATTCTACGAGAGCTAACAGAAAATTAGAGAGATACAGAAAATTAGAGAGATACGTTATGACTGAAGGCCTTTATAAAATTATGAGTGAATTATATGACTATCAAAATTTGAAGTTTTAAAATATTTTGATGAAGAATTTATTAAAGTAGGAATTGCGTAAAATATTTAATTATTAAAATTTAAACGAACATTAAGATTGGCGAACCGGTTGCTCGCAAAAGGCGGCTAGTAATATATAATATATGAGTTTTCATCTTTTCTTTTTACATATTATTTCTATAATCGATGAAATATCTCCTATTTTATGAGCCTAAGATTTAAAAGTATATTTTTTGTTACAAAGTGGTACAGATTTTTTTCCGAATTACATTAACCTAATCTAACTAAGATAATAAGGGCGATTAATAAGTAAATAAATTACATATGATTGTTTACGACGCTATAATTAATAAATATGATCTCACAATTTGCAAAGTTCCTTAGATCAATCAGGAATATTTTGTCACACCAATATGCGAGTGACTTACAGAAGTGTTTTTTTTTTCAATATTCTGTAAATCATTTAAATATTTTTGCAATCATTTTTTTATTGTAGCAAATAATATGGCCGGCCGGCAAAGGTCTTGGAGGATCTAGTCTACTGAATGGAATGCTCTACGTCAGAGGCAACCATAAAGACTACGACAATTGGGATGCTCAAGGTGCTACGGGGTGGAGTTTCAGAGATGCGTGGCCTTACTTTCTGAAACTCGAAGACAACAGAAATCCAGAATTCCTCGCAAATGGTAAATTCTCCCAGAATTTTTTTCTTTCATATGTTTTTTTACTTATTTAGTTCCTCTGTGCTTTTTTTAATTTCTAAAGTATATATGAATATGTTTTTAAAACACGTATATACTATATGCGTTTCATATCTATAAGGTAAAACGTAAAACATATATATGAATACACGTGTACATATTCATAAACGTACACTTATATATGAATATGTACAGTATTGTCGTAACAAATACTGTACTATTATCCTTTGCTACAGAACTTTATAACTTTTTACGTATGCATGAATTTTCAATTATTATAACTATTTTCTTTTCTCCTTTTTTCAAAGAACTTGTTTCTGTTGATTTGCTTAAAAGTATACAAATAATTAATATTGTTTATATACTGTTAATCTGTAAATTTTTCTCTAGATAAATATTGATCAATTATGTGAGTAAGGACATATTTAAGAAATGAAGGAAATCAGAGCATTTCTCTTTCTTGGGGTAGTATTAATCCATAACAAGAAAGAAAAATATTTATTTGCTTGTGTATCTTCTTAGACTACTTTCATAATTAAGATATCAAAAAACATTATTGTCGACAAATGCCTTACTGTGGACTCTCATCTGGGGAAGAGCACTTCAGATATGAAGATGAGAAGCTTCCGACATGGGTGGTTGGTTCTCGCCACTCATGAAGTACAGAAATGATGTGGGGTCGACTACCCCTACTAATGATGAGACGTATCCACGGAAAGGGTTGTATCGTGGTCAGTAATGACATTTAGGAATTAACTTCGATTCCCGCCAATGCTATCGAAGCAGTCCGGTCATTCAGATTTATTCGTGCACTTCAGTGCGAGGCGGAGTAGTCAATGTATGATTACCCTTGTGTAGAATCTGATTCAGCAAATTAATTTAATTTTATTGACTTAGGTTTCATTTAGAGAATGGAATGGACTAAAAGAAATTCTTGATTCTCAATGAAACATGCAATGATATTTATATAAATCAATAGGAGTGGTCTCCCCAAAACTTTCTAGCAAAAATTCCAATATTTTTTTATTCCTTTCCTCCCGAATAAAATTGTGAACCTTAGGTAAGGTCGCGAATATCTTGCATGGTTTTGGTGAATGATAGTTACGAAATATAGATCTTTGTTGCGAACCTAACATTTTCACTGAATTTATAGTGAGAATATATATTTGGATAACTTTTTTCGCTCGATGGGCATCAAATTTAATACGAAACTATAATTGTAATCACAAGATGACATACCATATTTCATTGACTTAAGTCATTGAGTATCTGAATTATTGCGTTTACATAAATGAAAATGTTCAGACCGATAGACGGTCAATCGTTTGATACATTTGATTCAAAATTTAATAAAAATGTAGAAATGAGAAGCAAATTTATTATAGTTATCGAGCTTACTCGTTCTCGAATAGCCTGATAGACTTTTTTTCTGGGAATGGATTTCGTTCCGAATTTGACAGAAATCTACAAATTTGATCGTAAATCAATTTACCAAATTTCATCCATCTAGTTCTAAGTATTTTTGGAGTTGTCATATTCATAAACAGGCAGTAAAAAATGCCAAAATTGTGTTTTCCAGACTCAGGGAGGCATATTTAAAAAATTATTAAGGCATTTTAAACGTGGAGATTCGTCAAAATCTCTAATTCGAATTTTATGACGATTACAATACTTCCTTTAGACTTCGTATATTAGAAATTAATAAATACTAAATTTATTAATACTATAGGTTCAAGTAATTCACTGTCTTGTCTTTGTAAAGAAACTATAATGGGCTCTATTCTGTTAGGTTACCATGCTATTGGAGGTCCTATGACAGTTGAGAAGCCAAGATATGAAGCAGAAATGAGAAGTCCCATTTACGAAGCAGCGCAGAAAATGGGTTATAACATTTTGGACTCGAATGCAGCTCGTGAAACTGGTAAGAAATGTATTGTGTCAGATTTCAAAATGAAGGGAATTTTTAACAAGAATATGATGAATTCGATAAATGGAAGATTAAGAATTTGGAAAATAAAAAGTTGTATGGCGCATTGAACGACTTAGGTATTTGAGAGCTATTAAGGAAACAACCACAACAGAATACTATGGAAATACCCAAGTCCATTTTACTATTAGAAATAAACAGAGATGCGTGTTTAGGTCTCTGGAATAAACAGTCTAAAATTGCATCAGAAGTTACATCTCTATCAATCAAATGATTTTGAATTGAACATTTAAAACAGCGACATGGAGATAGGAAAAGAATGAGAAGAATATTTATGCCCCTTAATGCAGTTTCACGATGTGCCACTATAAGAGAGTATTAATACTTATTTGGTACTTTTTTTTATAAAACTAAATATTACAAATTGAAAAAAAATAATATTATTCCCTGGATACCTTTGATCTTTTATATAATATTGCATAAAACCTAAATTGAAGTAATTCAGATTTAGGTACATTTTAATCATTCATTCAAGAATATATGCTTCCTAATGCTTATGATAATCTTTTATTGTTTTTTAAATATGAAATTATAATTTGACGTATTGAATTATATCAAAATAAAGTTGATAAGAAAAGATTTTGAAAGAATTAAATGTATTGATAAGAAATTTGATATATGTGGGCATATTAATCCATCGATAGCGTCAATAACCGTAAGTTCTGATAAATTTGCACCAGACAGTGGTCAAAATTCCTAGCTTTATATTGTATTCTTTGGCGTTGTTTTTTATTATCAAAAATGAACAATACATAAATGGAAAAGTGTCGAGGGAGTAATCAGCTCTTGTTGCAGAATGTACCGAAAAGATTTTAAAAATTGGAATCAGGTGAAGAAGGTTACTCAAAACGTGTTAACTTTTTTTTTACTCTTTGCTTTAGGTTTTAATATACTACAGGGAACTATTAGAAGAGGACAGCGCTGTAGCACAGCTAAAGCTTATCTCGTGCCGGCAGAAAATCGCACAAATCTCGATATCGTTGCCGAAGCTCACGTCAGAAAGGTGATTTATTACGAATATTCAACATCCTCTCTTAAGTTGTGCGAATTAATGTGCAACGCAATTAAATACGATATCATGTATACAAATATAAAATTTTGGATATAAAATAATGTATACAAAAATTTTGTATAACTCTGAATTATTTAAAAAATGCTCTCATTATGTTATTTTTATTAACTCTGAATAAATAGGAAAAACAAGCTAACTAATTCGCAGTCTCGAAATACGAAATCCAGTATATATATAATCTTAGTAAAAGCTAAATTTGTCTTCTTGGTTCATATGACATCAGGATTGTGTAACCCGTAATTTGAACATCACTGAATAATAAAAAAAGCACACATCATGTTTTATTTAATATCTCTGAATAAGTCGAAGAGACAAAAGATCTATATGTTCGCAGGCTCGAAATACGAGATCCAATATATATATAGTGTTAGCAAAAGCTAAATTTGGCTTCTTGGTTCATATAACATCGGAATTGTGCAAACTGGGAGGATTGGAGAATTCCCAAGCCAGAGTGACCAATTCAATGGAATCCTCGTCAAAAATAAATATTAGTGTTTTAAAAGTGCAATTTCCATTGCAAGATAGCACTCTTTTAACTCTTAGTTGAAGCATTGGTATAATTAAAAGGAACTTAAACAATTAAAAAATTAGATGTTCTTCTGAGATTTCTTTAAATACATCTGAAAATGTTGGAAAATTTTAGTTTCGAATCTTTTACTGTTAAAAAATATTGAAATTTTTCCTATTCAGAGCATTTCTCCTGATCTGAAATTCATAAAGTATATATTTTAAAGGAAAAAAGATGAAATAAAATTTATAATGTATTGAGATAATTTTTTATACAAGTATTCCGTTATGTTTAACATTTAGGCTGTAAATGGCGCTAAAGGCAATGCAGTCTATTTCTAGTCTTTTTTTATTTAGAGTATGGGAATTTATATACTTTTAATAAAATTTTTAGAAATATTTTAAATGATTTACTATAAAGTTTCTTTTTTTGATGCACCCATTTTTATTTAAATCTTTAGTTCTCTTATAAACTTAAACAAACTTTGCACTAAAAACTTCAATTCATATATAATAATTATGATTCCAAGAACCAGCAAATTAAAGTGGTAATTCGCATAAAATTTACTAAAAAAAAAATTTTTTTTTTGTTACTTATTAGAAATTCCAAGAAATAATTTTTTTCAATTTCTTGTAACAATTTCATTTCTATCAGCTATTTCCTAGTAAAACCATTTAAAATATCAAGTTTGTGATACAATACACGCTATTAAAATCATATGAATATTCCATAAATATAAACGTTATTAATCCAATAATTGACATTTTCTATTCCTGTAGTTGTCCATGATAATCCAGCAGAATTGTTATTTAAAACAGCAAAGTTTGATAAAAAATACATAGCACTTTCGTTGGCTTAAGATGCTGAGCTTACTTACCAATCTAGATCTTTAAATTGGCACCCGGATATTTTACCGGACAAAAAGGGAGTAGAACTTTTAACATAAGTTTTTCGCATTTAAGAAAATATATTAATCTCAAAGGAAAAGTTTGGAGTAAAAAGTGGCAAGTGTTTAAAATATTTATACAGCGATTTATAAAACATAACGAAAGCTTAATTAGATCAAAAATAAATATTAAAAAAGAGTTAATTTGGGAAATATTTTTTAAAAAATTATTTGAATGGAATTTTTGTAATTCGATATAAGTGTATGGCATACAGAAGATAAAAACTGATGCAAATTTCAAGTCAATATCTACACTGTTTTTTAAAAAAATTAGATTTTGTGTAAAAACAGGATCATTTAAAACTACCTGTAAGTACTTTTTTATTGATCAGGTTACCAGAATCAAATTTAAACCTATTCCAAAAATGTTCATCTGCAATTTTCCTGTATTTTCATGGTTGATTTTCGAAAAAAAATTTGCTGAAAATTAAATTTGGAAAAAAAACTATGTAAGGCGACTAATTCTTGAAAAACGTTAAAAAGTAAGACATGCGAATGGGTTTGTTTCCGAAAAATTCAGACTTGAAAATTAAAACAAAATGCAAATTTATTTTTTTTAAAAATATGAAAATTAAAAAATATGCTAGATCATTATGATGCCATTTGATATCTAGAACAATATTTTTAGAATAGACTTTTCTTTAAACAAAATCGAATTTATCAAGAAATAATACAAATATCGATTTGAAATATTTACCAGTTATTCCTTTCTATATATATCACGCACTTAAAATCAATTACGGAAATTTCACTTACAATAATACAAATATCGATAAATAATACAATACTTAGAAATAA